>JAIGNY010002737.1:122500-470928 GCA_020152595.1 Chiridota heheva | reverse complement strand
TAAATATTATTTAACACAGAACACAAACTGTTCTCATACACAATGTCAAATCCAAACCATTTCAGCTAAAATTTGGGGTTCCACAAAGATCATCTTGTGGACTCTATCTTTTTACTTGGTATGCCAGTTCCTTATTTGAAATAATGAAGTCATTATTACCTAATATACATGGGTATGCTGATGATCATTGCTTATACATGACACTAGATGTGAAGCAGCCTTCACTTGCCTACAAATCTATTGAACACATTACAAATTGTCTGAAAGTGGTTAAAGATTGGATGTGGTTTAATAAACTCAAAATGAACGATGTAAAAACGGAAGTGATTTTATTTGGGTCTAATACACAATTGGCAAAAATTAATGTCAACCAAATCACTGTTGGCCATTCAGCTGTTCACGTATCTTTTGACGCTCTATATTTTAGTGATTGAGTGAGTGGTGTTCCCACATGTGAATACAAGGGTGAGCGCTATTAATTTTTTGAATGTTGGCTACACCTAACGGACACCATGAAACCTTATGAGCTCAAATAATATGACCTTATAGAGGGATTTTATCACGTGACTCTAACTCATTTGGAAGCCATTTTGTCGGAAGAGCGTTGTTTCGTTTCTCGCGTCTTCACACAGTTCAGTTACAGCACACGTACAACAAACATACTGCCTGCTAAGAGACCTACCAATTCAGCGAATTGTATTGTTTTTGTTCGTGGCGTCGATTTTACTTCATAATTTTCTAACGTTTTATATATTCACCGGGTATACGAAGGGTAACTTTTACGTAAACGCCATCCGATTGTTCGTTATACGCAAACAAAGCTTACATACATCACATACCAGGCATAAAGTGCTCGCCGCAAATTCTATACCGAAGGTTCAATGACGTTGCGTCGCACAGCAGAAACCCACTTCGAACGTCGATCAGGATCTGATAGAAATCGAGAAACCGTTCTTCTATTCACCGGCACACGTCTATTAGTGCAACGAACGGCATAGTAAGATTCCGGCATAATTATCTTACAAAAACCATCTTATATAACAACATGCAAGCGTTTGTATGAAGTCTAAATAAGTGTACATCAGACGATCGTTCTCGTCCGACAAAATGGCGATGTAAACAAAGTCACGTGACGGAAAGTTATACAATTAACCAAAAATCTTAATCGTACCTAATTTCATTTTACATTATGTTTAAGTTAGGCCTAATGATTTTGAATACCAATGTCTTAAACTTGGTGTGTCCGAGGGATATTATTTGTTTTGCAAATTATGGGTAAAATTGCTAGATTTGTTGAGCAAAATCTCTCTTGGGGTGGCTCATTTTTACAATTAAACTTTTATCAACCCAATTATTTTGACTTGGATCTTAAATAGACGTTACCCTGTAATGCTGTGTGCAAAGTATCATTGATCAACATTATTGGCGCCTAATTGTACAAAACAGATGTAAGGTGATGTTGGATAATAATTCTTTGTTCTCGCATCCCTAAAAGTAAGAAACACTCTGTGATCCTTAACATTAAGGTTCCTCCCAGTATGCCCAAATTGGTAAAATTCTGCTCTGTACATCCAATAGACAGATAGATCTATTCAAAAAAAAAATCGGGAATCTCCGAAAAACCAATTTAAATAATGACACATGGCTAAAATGACCATTGCATACCGAGGGATTCTTATCGTCCAATCAAATACTGGGAGAATATTGGCCGTCGGGACAAATGGCTACCAACATGGAAACAAGAATATGAAATAATGCAAACTCATCATACGTGCATCTACCTACTGTGGTGTAGCGGTTATCATACCTGTCTACAGACCACGAGTCCCTGGATTCAAGCCTGGGTTGGGTAGACACGCGAACTGGTTATCAAAGGCAGTGAACATTGACTTGGTTGTCGATGTTATGTCTGTCCGTACGTCTTACCTGTGTTCTCGTCCGGGTCGTATTAAGCGTTTCGTGATAGCATTGTTACTATCATAACCGAATACACAGGCGACGACCCCGTCATTGTAATCCTCGTCGCATCATACGTACCCGCAGCGTGCACGCATTGCTGAATAGAATTTTTCTTTCAGCAATTGCAGCCGATTTATTAGAAAACTTTGGAATATATCCCTACTGGTCGAAGTTTCGGAGCAATATCATGTTCGGCTAAGATCGGTTTTAAAAGTTATATTCAAGAGGATTGATAACTCCACAATTTGGTGCTCAGTGGTCTCCATGTTCAGTCGTAGCACTTATAATTATATATTTCATTATGTTATTTATCAACCCACCATAACTAAAATCATGTTCTAAATATATATTTACATACCTGCGGTAGCAACACAAGCTCAATGATGGTCTATCCCAAATGGTATCTCCATGGTATGAGTGATACTCGGTAATTTTTGATCTATTCTAAAATAGACCTTAAACCTCGCCAAGTGGAAATATTCAACATGACCTTGATACAATAATAAAGTATACAAACTCGACCTATGATCAGTGACCATCCGAAAATAGAAAGAACAAATATACAAGTGTAATCAAACTAAACGGGCGATCTCCTCTCAAAATAATTCGTATAGTGATGTCATTAACTGCAGTAGTCCTTACTGAAATCATCAATTTGTTGCTTCTAATCACCGTCAATTGTATAGAAAATTTTGGAACAAAATTCAAAAATTTAAAAACTAGCTTAGATAAATTTTAACGGGTGCGGTAAAATACTGAATTGAAGATCTGTTGAGGATTTAAAAGAGACTAAATTAACGTAAACAAATTATTTTATTTAAACAGTTTTCTTTGTAACACTAAAAGTATTTGTGTGGTCAGTTGGTGCACTGTATTTGATGGTAATCACAGAAATATCACTCTTTTAACTCCGTGTTTGAATCAACCAATGAACACACACAGACACACATAACAGTCAGAAAAAGTAAACTGCTTTATATATATATATATATATATATATATATATATATATATATATATATATATATATATATATATATATATATATATATATATATATATATATATATATATATATATATACATATACATCTATATATATGTGTATATATATATATATATATATTTATATATAATATATATATATATATATATATATATATATATATATATATATATAATTTGTATATATATATATATATATATATATATATATATATATATATATATATATATATATATATATAATTATATATACATATATATATATATATATATATATATATATATATATATATATATATATATATATATATATATATATATATATATATATATATATATATATATATATGTATATATATATATATATATATATATATATATATATTATATATATATATATATATATATATATATATATATATATATATATATATATATATATATATATATATATATATATATATATATATATATATATATATATATATATATATATATATATATATATATATATATATATATATATATATATATATATATATATATATATATATATATATATATATTGAAGCTGGTATTTTAGCACAATATACAATATCTGATAGAATATATACTGTAATGGTAATTTATGGTAATTTAAACATTTAGAGAAGAATATAATAATTCACATTAATTTAAATACATTTTATACTAAAAATATAACTTTTTTATTTTTATTTTTTGTTTTTAAGTGAAATTGTCATTATTTGTTTTTAAGTGAAATTGTCATTATTTGTTTTTTGGATAATAAAGTTAAATGAGGATTTTACATGCGCTGTTTATCCTGTAATCACGCACCGGTACATTAAACCTAGTATGGCGCGCTTTCACTATCACACTGTTATATTAAAGGTCTATTTTCTTATATTGGTATTACCAGAGAGCGTGACGTCATTCGTCCTATTCTACGTATAGGCCGAAGGCCGAAACTTGCTCTACATACAGAGTGGGGAAAAACGTGATGCGTTTATGCAGCCATTTTTATTGCAGCGTGTTTTTTTCGTACAGATTTAAAAAGCACGGTATACATTTAGGTGAATGATTGATTTCGTAAAAATTGGTATACGAGTCTAAAATTGTACACTTACTCAATCTTATTTTGCATTATTTTTATGGATACAAAATGTCATTTATTGCCCTTTGTTTTAACTCAATTTAAAGTGTATTTGTTCGAGACTCAGTACGCGCATTTTGGGAAGACATAATGCATGTAACAAGTTCTACATGAAAATTACTTGGATTGATCGCGAAATACAAGTAAAATGTTTTATTTTGGCTTATTTAATGAATAAATTCCAACAAAACACTTCAATTTGATCAGAAATTAGTGAGCAAAATAATACCTACCAATAATTCATACAATGTGGGGTGATTGTGGAAATTTTGTTGTTTTTCACACAGACGTTAGTATTACGGCTCTGACATAAATTAGTCATCAGTCGCAGAGAAAGCTCATTAACGTCGGTTATTTTACTATAATTATTGATTAAATGGGTAAAATGAAGATTTTTAACCTCAGCTGTTTAATTAGCTGTAGGCCGTATCTGGATACGTCTGTCCAGGAAATTAACTTATGCAACAAGGCCATAGGCCTATGCATAACGCAACTAGGCCGATGAGTAACATAGTCTGATATTAGGGCCGAAGTTAATAACATAACATGACATAACAAGATTACGGGATCAAAAAGATTAGTCACCCCATAAAAAGCCCAAACTAGCACCACCACCACCACCACACACACAAAACAAAAAAAAAGACGCCCAGAATTAGTAAAGAACTTATCAATGTTAACTTTGAAATTGTGAACAGAAATGGAGCCAACTACCCACTCAGGCAAACCTTTCCAGTCATTAACAACTCATTGCGGAAAGCTAATCACCATGAAAACTCTATGGTCAACTTCAAACTGTTACCACGTGTCACATGAGGATTAGCTGAAACATGCCAAAGATAACAGGAAGTCAAAGCATCACTACCAGATAGGAACTTGCTCCAAAATGAGCTTATCCTTCTCATAAAAAAAACTCCAAGCCTGAATAGCATACTCAAAATGAGGCCTGACTAACTGCTTATACAAATTAAGAACAACCTGCCAAGAAAACAAGCATTTCTTCTAATTAAACCAAGCATCCTATTTGCCCTTGCAACTGCTAAAGCACACTGTTTAGAAGGCTTCAGATTGCTAGTAATGACAACACCTAGATCCCTTTCTTGATCAACACAACCAAGATTTGAACCATTCATGCAGTAATCAAAAGCCAAATTGTTCTGACCAAAATGAATAACTTTGCATTTATCAACATTGAATGACATCTACCATGTTTGGGACCAAGAAACTAACTTATCCAAATCAGTTTGCAAAACTGAAGACTCCCTAGCATCATCAACAATCCTGTACAGCTTAGTGTCATCAGCAAATTTACAAATCCTGGAGCCAAGGGAAACATCAATATCATTAATGAAGATTAAGAAAAGAAGCGGACTCAATACAGAACCCAGAGGAACACCAATTGTAACCTTTTTCCATGGAGATAATTCACCATTAACAACAACTCTTTGTGACCTGTCAAGTAACCAAGAATATATCCAACTGGCTTACTTTCCCTCCACACCAAGTGCTCTCGTTTTCATCATGAGCCTTCCTAATGGAACCTTATCAAATGCTTTTTGGAAATCTAAATAGATAACATCCACATTATGACCAGAATCAACTAGTTTAGTAACATCATCAAGAAACTCCAATGAATTAGAAACACAAGACATCTTAGATAAGAACCTATGCTGGGACAAATTAAATAAACCATTGACCAGTAAATGATCTAGTACAACATCCTTAAGAATGGACTCCTTGACCTTGCACACATCACTAGTAAGACTCACTGGCCTATAATTACAAGGCAAACTGTGGTCACCCTTTTTTAGAATAGAAGTGACATTAGCAATTCTTTAATCACTAGGAACAACACCAACATCAAAGCACTCTGAAAAGATAATACTCAGGGGAACAGAAAGAACATCAGAACACTCACGTAAGACAGCAGGATGTATACCATATAAACCGGGTGCTTTATTTGAATTCAAATCCTCAACTTCTTAGACAGAACATCAACTAAAAAATCAACATTCTTAATGGATACTGGAGAGTGCACATTAAGAAAATCCACATCATTAGCAGGGGACTCCTTAGTAAAATCAGACACAAAGTAGTTATTAAAAACCTCAGCCATACTCTTACCACTATTGATAGCAACACCATCATTACCCTAAAGGGGACTAACAACCTCCTTGGTGTTTTGCTTTGAGTGAACATAAGAATGAAACGACTTAGGATTAATCTTAACCTCCTTGGACAAACATTTTTCAAAAAGCACTTTAGCACTTTGGTATCTCTTATCAAACCCTTTGTGAACTTTTCATGATCCTTATACCTAGCAAGCTCCGCAAGACATCCACTGTGTTTATAACAACGCCACAACTTCTTCTTTTTACGAACAAACTGCAAAACCTCCCGAGACATCCACACTGGACGATTACGCCCACAGACTTTCTTTATTGGGACAAGCCTATTTACCCCCTCCAAAACTATAGTCTAGAAAACATCCCATGCTTTAGAAGGATCTAAGTCACGGAGCAAAGAAATCCATTCAAATGACAAATTATCCTGAAGTGCAGCAAAGTCAGCATTCTTGAAATCTAAAACCAGTTTATTAGCTGGAGAAACCTTTGTGAAACAATACAGATCAAAACTAATGAGGTCATAATCACTACACCCTAACTTTCCACTACTTAGTACATTTCTAACCATACTTTCTTCACTACTGAAAATCAAATCCAGACAATTTCTACCCCTCGTGGGAAACAATACATGCAGCACTTATGAAGTGCTGTATTCAACACTTACGAAAGGTTAAATAAAATCGTTTAACTCATTCTGGTGCTGTATTCAATCCTTACCAAGGGTTAAATAGAATCGTTTCACTCGCTTAGCGCTTTATTTCAACACATACATGTTGTATTCATCCCTTACGAAGGGTTAAGTAAAATTCCAAATGGTTTCACGTAAATCCACTTGGAGTTACGAACTTTGAAAATTCTATCAAAGGTTCGCATAATCATTAAGCTACGACCTTCAATATGTGATATTGGTGAAGCAGCTTTATGAAGTACTTTCATTTATGCGCAATGTTTTGCCAACCAGTCACAATTGAATGAGACACATCGTTAACAATATTAAGAAGTAAATACGAGCTTCCGTATATATTTTCAACAGGAAAAAATAATTATATACAAATTCGGAAAAAAATGTTTGATTCAAAATATTAACGGAATGAAACCACAAGGATTAAGTAAATACACACTAGGCTGATCATATCAATGACTCCGCCCATCAATCTGTTCTACTTCCATGATTAATGTGACTTCGCTGTGACACTCACAAGTGTTACAATATGACAATTTAAGCTTCCAACACTTAGAGTGTTACACAACGTATCTTTCATCTTCTTGTATTTTGATTATTCATGTATCTGCTTATGTATTCATCTTGTATTTAGGTATTTTCGTTTGCTTATTGTTGATGATGGTATTTTGTTTCTTAGCTTGGAATTGATTTATTCAGTAGAGCTTTGATGGTGGATGGAATTAGCACAGGGCATCAACCTATATTTATTTATTACCCCATTAGTTATTGTGGTTCTCCCTGTACTATTTCAATGTCAGAATGTTTCGACTTTTGAGATAATTATCCCATTTGTCCTGATTTTGCTTGTAATCACTCAGCTGTGTCTCCTTCACTGACCACAGCCAGGGTGTCTCTGTACTGTGTGGTCTGTCTCTTACTCCATGATATGGTCTTTTTGGTGGCCCAAGTCATCCGGCGGATAGTAAACTCCCTGATTCGACAAAACTATTTTCACTACTGCTGCATGAATCTAAAAAGGTTACGTTAGCAAAAATCTTTCTCAGCTAGAGGACATGAATTCCAACCGAGCATAACACAAAGTAGAGAAAAAAATCAGTTAACAAGTTTTAAACAGTCTGGCGGTGAAACATTCCAACTGTTTAGTGTTTGGGGACAGAAGGAGTGTTTATTCTTTTTAGCATAGGGAACGTGGAAATTTAGATCATGATTATTTCTTATTTCAATTCTTATATTTGGGATAAGATCATCATTATCAATGGCGACAAAATTGTTATTGATTTTATTTAGCATTTGTAGTTGGATGTGCTTTCTTCTTGTTTTTAGCAGGGGCCAATCTAGTTTATGAAACTTTTTTTTTTTTTTTAAACTTGATTTTGATCAAATTTTATATTTATTGTTGAAACATATTCCATTTACATACAAACTGTATGAAGCTTGTTCCTTCGTAAAATGGCAGTCCTTCAAAAATGTTAATTCGGAATTTCAGCCTCTCATTTTGGGTTTGCGGATAATAATGTCTTAATTCTTTGGTACTGCCATAGAAGTATAGTAGTGCTAAGCTCCCATTGGCCAGTTGAGCGTTGTGTTAGCAAGAACCATACTGTGTGATATTTCCTTGATGTTAGGAAGTGAAGCCAACATGTATTTCTGAGAGTCACCACAATCGCGACTTTCCCTATTGCATTGATACCAATGATAAGGAATCACTGTATCCGAGCGCCCGACACACTCTTAAAACTCCAAGAGTTAATGTACATACAGCACTACGGTCGGTATTATAGTTGGGATATGGAAGAAGGGAGGGGGCAAAACTGCTAAGAATCACGCTAAGATACAAACAATCACCATACAAAGAGTATACATTTGAAAAAAGTGGGGAGTCGGCAAGTGCTCCTTGCTCTCCCAAATCCCGCCTATGCTCAGTGCCCTTTTCCGAAAATAAATGTTAGCAGGCTATAAGCTAGCGCTGCTAGAAACAGGCTTATCATAGAATTCCATCAGGCATATAATTCGTTCCGTGCTACCAACAGATTTAGGCTATAGACCTAATCCAAAAGTTGTTTACCATCCGGGAACTTTACAAGCGCAGGAAAATTGGTAGGCCCACTGCAGGAAACTGTACGTACGCAAACTACGCAAATTGTACTCGATTGCTTATCGGTAAATCATTGTAAAATGGGTTATTTTCACCAATTTGATCATTAATTTTGCACGAAACGCTTGAATTTTGTAAATCATTTATACGCAGAATAGTAGTGGGGAGTAATCTACACAATTGGTTGTAATTTTAATTGAACTTTGTACGAGTTTAAAAAAAAAAATTTATAACCAAGGCCAGTATTAGCGTCCACGCATAAAAATACGGATTCGATTAATCGCTGGAAAACTCTTTCGGAGATTGTAATGTAATCATTAGGCCTAAATCAAAACTTTCATCAAATGTCGTCAAACTCAAAAGATATAACGTTGGGCCTAAGACGTAAATCTGAGTAGGACCAGAATCGGTTAAAGAAAAAAACATGCACATATGATTTATGTTTTCAGCTAGTAGGCGTAGGCCTACCTACTAATATGAACCATAAATCTACTGAAATTAGGCCATCTAAAATTAAAGAAAACATCACTGAGTAGCCCTAATACTTAATTACACTGATATGACCACATCATATATATATATATATATATCTATATATATAAATATAAATATATATATGACCACACATAGGTAGATATCAAATTGATTTAATCTTCATTTTATATACAAATTAATTTCATGTCTTTATTTGGTTATGCATGTGATTTATATCAAATCTTGATGTGGATTTGATCTGAGATTTATCTCTGGGATTTATATATACTTTTTGGTTTAGGGTGGACCTTGTGGGTGTTTTCTCAACTAAGCAAGGGTCACTGAATTAAGATTCTTCTTATATTATTTTGAACGATCTAAGATCATACCTATGTAGGATGGCCATAAATTGTAGATGTAAATACCAAGAATTGTTGTACCTTTTAAAAAGTTTGATATTCATGCTAAGCTACATGTAGGGAATGGTTTTGAAGGCACTGTGACACAATGCAAAATTGATCATTTGAATAACTGCAAACACCTGCTGATGTAATCACCAAGTTCATACACTTTCTTTATTCCATATCACCACCGAAAGTACATTAAACATCAAACTTTATGAGGAGATAAGATTGAAATGAAGTACTGTATGTTTATATTATACTCACACAGTACTATCATTAAAACTTGAAAAGCGGACATCATCTTTAGATGTCTGAGATTTCATCATACATTTCAATTTATGGTTTGTTACTTTTTCTGTATTTGTCTTTTTGCCATTTTTTTACTGACGTTTGAATTCATATTTGCTATTATATATCTTAATTAGGCCTCACCTTAACTAGTGAGATAAACACCTCACTCAGTAGGCACTTCATGCAAGGCAATACTTGCACATTCTTGTGTGTATAGCAGGCATGTAGTAGCAATAGCGCATACTACAGTCAGATGTTATCTGACTACACCTTAACCAGCTTTCAGCTGAATGATGCGTGATATGAATATAAGACAAAACACACATGATAAGATCATATTCTCAGACTTGCATGATCATCCAAATGTTATTTTTCTTAATGCTTGAATTAGGCGGCGTATATCTGTTATACAACTTGATAGTGTTAGATACACTTTTGTGTGTTAAATTAGAGTGTATTAAATATGTATTAAAACATATAAACATTGCATCTATGCATAGTTTTCTTTTGCCTACACTAGTAATTAACTAAATAGGTGAACTTTATGTATGCTTTAAGACCAAATTTTCATCAAAAATGTGAAACACTTTCAGGAAAATTATTATCTATGTAAGAAGCCAAATATTGATATAGTAATATGCTTATTATGTACATGCATGCATGTAAAGTTCTATCTTTATGGAATATTATCAAATGAGAAAATCTAAATTTTCTTGAATAATTTTTACAAAGAGTAGTGGGTGAAAACACTTTTTCTAATGAAGTAAATGGATGTCGGCAAAATTTCCATGCCAAATTTGAAACTTTCACAGGTCTGCCATCCCTTTTTATATTAACTCCAAGTAGTACTAAAAAGTGTTTTCATCACATATGATATATAACTTAAGCAATCAATATTTAGTTTTTAGTTTTTATGGATAAAATGTGATCACAATTCCTAATCCTGGCAGGAAATTGGCAAAGTTGTTTCAATGTAGTTGGCAAAAGTACTGGTCTCATTCCTAATAAGAATGACCTTTGCCACACCCATTGCCAATATTTCAATATCATAGGCATATTTTGACTGACTTGGCCTAAACTTAACTTATTAACAGAATGTTAATGAAATTTAATTACTATAGTTTGATATGGAATGATAAAAAAAGGAGAAGTATCAACAGCTAGTATTTGCAGTCATTCAAATGATCAATTTTGCATTGTGTGATTTCTTATAGTGCCTTTAAAACCATTTCCTTGATGTAGCCTAACATAATTATCAAACTTTTAAAAAAGTACAACAATTCTTGGCTTTTATATCTACAATTTCTAGCCATCCTATACAGGTACGATCTTTTATCATTTAAAGTAGTGTAAAGAGAAGCTTAATTCAGTGGCTCTTAAGTTTCTTAGTTCAGGAAATAGTCACAAGATCCACCCTGCCAAAAAGTATATATAAATCCCAGAGAAAAAATCCAAATTAAATCCACATTAAGATTTGATATAAATCACATGCATAACCAGATAAAGACATAAAATTTATTCGTATATGATAAAATGAACATTCAATCAAGTTGATATCTACCTTGATGTGGTCATATGTAATTAACTATTACTCAGTGATGCTTTATTTTATTTTGGATGGCCTAACTTCAGTTGGTTTGTGGTTCAAATTAGGTAGGCCTACTGGCTGAAAACATACCGTAGGCCATATCTGCATTTTTTTAAAATATTTTTTTTTGACTGATTCTGGTCCTACTCGGATTTACGGCTTAGTATCTTTTAAATTTGATTAACGTTTTGATTTAGCCCTAATACTTAGATAACAATAGCCGAAAGAGTTTCTAGAGCAATTAATGACTGATTAATTGGATCCGTATTTTTATGCGTGAACGCTAATACTGGCCTTGGTTAAAACTTGAAACTCGTGCAAAGTTCAAGTTTTGTTTACTTGTGAAACAACAAATTTTCAGTTAAAATCACAACCAACTGTGTAGATTACTCCCTACTACTATTTTGCGTAAAAATTATTGACTAAATTCAATCGTTTTGTGCGAAATTAATGATGAAATAGGTCAGAATAACCCATTTTACATTGATTGACTGCTAATCAGTTGGGTACAATATGCGTAGTTTGCGTACGTAGTTTCCCACACTCTGCCTCTCGATTTTTTAACAGTTGAAAAGTTCCCGGATGATAAACAACTTTTGGATTAGGTCTATCGAAATGTTATTGTTAAATTCCGCCCTCCCTTTCTTTTTTCCATCGTATCCACATCAGATAGGAACGTTTCTTTTTCTTCAGTAAAAGAAATCTGTCCCAATCTTCGAAGATGATCATCTATAAGGACATATTCACTGGTACCGTAAATAATTACTACATTTTTATAAATTGTTTAACTTTTACGTAAAAATTATGGTAGTTTTCATCTCCAAATTAATCAATCATATCTTTTCGTTGCTGATGAAAGTTTTCCACTGTTCTAACGTTAAGCCTATGTTACAAATCTGTAACTTTATCATTATCCCGTTGCAAATAAAATTTTCGTAGTAAGGGTTTTTCAATCACTCTTTTTTTTCTGATTTTAAAAGGGAACATTTTTCTATCAAGAGTATCATGTTATAAGCCGTATAATTTGTTACTTATTTATTAGTTGCTCACAAAATACAAATTTGTCGTCGTGTTTGTGGTAGGCCCCTAAGTTATTGCGTAATGCCATGGTCTTATAAAATGACTCACCATATCAAAATGTACCGTAGGCTTTCAGGTTGGCACGATGTCATCATTGATTATCCAAATAAATACATATCAAATACGATTAAAGGAACAAAATTCGAACACAATCATACAAATTTCAAGTTTTAAGTTGAGATGGGGAAATTGTCATTGATTCTCTGTGCAAAGTTAACTAGGCCTAGGCCTAGGCCCAACAGTACTAGCCTAACACAGTAACAATAATAAATAGTGTCTATTCTCGAGGTTGGACATCCGGGAATGTTGTGGTGCACGGCGACGCAACAATGCTTTTTTGACGATCTCAAACTTCAGTCAAAGGGGAAAACAAACAGTCAGTTATCATTGCAATTTGCAGTCAATGGGAGAAAAACCTTTTTTTTTGGAAATTTTCAACAAACAGGCCTACTGGACAATTTTTTTTCTTCTTCTTAACTGGTGTGTAGGCCTATTACTGTATTAGTTAATAGTTTACAACATAGGCTACATGAGTACCATTAATTTTCGCTGACTGGCTGAGGCGACAAGTATTCATAAAAAGTATCCCGTTGACTGTAGTTTCCCCTCCAATTTTGCAAAATCGTACCGAGCTTGTACACAGTTACATGACTCCAACCTCGAGAATAAATGATCTCAAAAGTTTTTTTTTTTTTTTTCTGAGTAACTGGCTTTCCTGTGTTTGGTCGTCTGGGCATTTTTGAACATCTAAAACTCTTTTGTCGGTGAAAACATGCTACGACTTGTGAATAAGTGAACACCATGCTTTAGCCTAACGATAACCCACGTACACGTATATTATTACTGGGACATTTGTTTTGTGTACGTAGGTTATTGCAGATAACGTGTTTCCAATTCGAGTCACACTTACGCAAAATGTATTTTCCAAAATGCGATAACTTTACTTCCTTTGCGTTCAGTCTGGTGGGATGTCACCCTCTTCAGTTGATTATCCGAGAAAAAAAATGTTTATTACTTGCCTTTTAATAAAGAATTGTGCCAAAGTTATGCACTTGTCAGTTGTATGACGCACCCCTACTACCCCCGGCAATGTCAGTCAAAGGTGAGTCATTGACATATGAAATAGTGACTCACATATGCGTCATTGTACCAAATTGTTAGAGTCATGTGGATGTGGGTCATAGGGTGGGATGCCATGTGGGTCATATGGTGTCATGCATATTAATGAGTAAATGGAGCTTAATGTAATTAATTGAAATGTTCATATTCTAACAACCGCATGTCTGTTTTGTTTCATATTTAGTGTAATTAGGATGTTAGCTGGTGTTTACATGTTTATGATGTAAAAACATTGAATTTCATTAATATGCATACTGGGCAGGGCTTCACATTATTTTGCTGAATAGAGCTTGTAAGCACATTATCTCAAGAATGGTAAACTGGATTCATGTCATATTTGGTAAACAGATGGCCCTTGGTCTGTAGATGTGCCCTGTCGTTTTTAGTGGTGATGTTGTACATATTAATGAGTAGGTGAGGCTTAATATAAAAAAGAATTGAAATGCTCTTATTTTGACAATCACATGTCTTGTTTTGTTTCATAATTGGTATAAAAAGATGTTAACTAGTGTGTATAATGTTGTTATGTTGTAAAAATGGTTACTTTCATTAATATGCATAGTGGGCGGAGCTTAATATGATTTTGTAAATAAAAAGCACCAGTAAACACGATATCTCAAAAGCTATGAACTGGATTCACATTATGTGGGGTATACAGATATCTCATGGTCTGCAGATGTGACCTAATGTTTGTGGTGGTGATTTCATGCATATTGATAAGTGGGCGGGGCCTAAAATGAAAATTTTGTGTCATATTTAAAGTTTCATGGTAGACTGGTTTTAACCGGATGCGAACGTTTGTAATTGTACTCAGTTTTACGTTTTTCTTTTCTTTTCAAATATTAAAAAACCCTGAACAAGCAAAAAGTTACTATTTCTTGAATGAGACACTTTTTGATTGAAAAATATAACGTTTTATAATGGTTTTAACTCTTTGTAATGAGTTACACTGACACATAATTGTATCAAAGTTTTTTACAAATGATAAGGATTGCTTGAGAATTAAAAGGGAAGAATAACCTGTTTTTATTGTGGTCTCTATATTGTTTAAACAACATAACAATAACAAACCCACCTAACCACTACGCAGTCTCACATAACGCAATGTCGCAACCCTATAAGACCAGAAACTGCATGTGTGCAACATATGGTATAACACAAATTAGACCATGCATGGGGTCGATCCCAAATTCCCAATGGAAAATTCCATCACACACACAGGACACACTATTGTAACTGTTGCTTCTATCCAATGACAAGTGGCTTTAGATTTTTATGAATGAGTTTTACGAAATGTTACAAAATGTCCATTTTGTACACAAGGGATCGAGTATTTTAGGATCTTGTTTTTTTTTAAAACTTTCATCCCCGCTTTCATCGTAATGGAATAATTTAAATGATTGATCAATTTAAAAGAATACAATTACAGTAGAGAATCTTGTGTTACAAACTTACAAAGGGAAATGTGAACCCTATTTGTAGCTTAATGTTTTGTCAAAAACTACAAGCATTCAGGAAGCGGTAAAGCACTGGATCATAGCAGGGTAAGTAACCTACTGGATGGTTTTTCAAAGTTGTTAAGTTGAAGTGTGTGGAAAATCTTTGGTTTGAGTCAAGAACATTCACTTGAAAAACTGTTGCTAAAAATAGCACACAAGTTACACAACTTATCTGAACTAATGAGTTGTCACTTGTAAGATGATTTAAAGATTGAAATGAAATTAAGAACTGTTTTAAAAGACTGAAGATGGAAATATGCATGTAGTTTCTCCGTCTTAAAGGAAACAAAATGTTTTGCCATTTTCTTCTGCTAACCATAAGGCTGCTCTGTAAGTTTCATTATATTTCAGAATGTATTTGATGTTCAGAGCTTTGTATTCAAGATTACTCATTCCCTGCATTTTATTTGTTATTAATAGGCACCTACCTGATCCAAGTTAACTGAAAATGGTCATAGAGTAAAATGTCGAATTTTCACCACAAAAAAAAAATTCAAATACTTACTTGCCATACTTCCAGACCTTGCTTTTACCTGAAAACCCGTGGGAAACTGTCAAAGACATCAATGCATGCAATTCCGGTCAAATTTTGACTGCCCCTATCATCAATATCTATTTTTGGCAAAATTTGTGCAAATTTTTATCATATTTACCCTTTTATTTTTGACAAAAATTGTATATCCTGATCGCAATGTAACTGCTCCAGAGGCAAAATATATTGTTGGAATCAGGATTCCCCAAAATTAACTGCCCTAGGTAAAATATATTGTTGGAATCGGAATTTCCCAAAATTTCAATTGAAAACACAAAGAGCAACTACCCCCTCTTTATCCATACCGAGATATAAGTTTGAAAACAAACCCACAATTTACTGATAGGCAGCGTGGTGTGGTTGTGTGCGTGTGGGACTTTATGTGAGCGAATTTGGATTTGAAAACAGAACCGGATATGCAACTTTGTTTTTCGCGAGTAATTACAGGGGTGAATATTTTTTATTTATTTTCATTGATTTTTGTTGTTTTGCTTTGAGAAATAAAATTTAGACTGGTATCAATGGTAAGGAAATTTCATAAACAATCTAAATATGTACAAAAAATCCTCCATTTTCATTATTCTCAAGAAATAGAGCAATATTGGCCTAATTTTGCCTAAAATTTGCATATTTTTGTTGATATTTTCTTTATTTCAAATATTTTTATTGAAAAGTTTATTGTCTGAGCATTTATATAAACCAAACTTGTAGTGATAGGAAAGTTAAAAATTAAAAATTAATTTTGAAAAAAAAAGTTCCAAAAGATTGCAGTCACGTTTTGAACACTGGGCTTTTAAGGGTTAAGTGCATGATCACACAGATGACAAGTGCAGAACATACTGACACTGGGGTTTCACTAAAATTTATTTAAAAAAAAAAAAAAAAAGAAGATAATTGATGGGTAACATGTCGCCTACGGCAGGTAAACGCTTACTTATTTTCATTAACGCAAACTATCATCTCACCGGCGTGATTGTTATTACACATGATTCTGAAGCTGCTCTGTCTTTGTGTCATGTTGAACGTGAAGTTTGTTTGTTTTCCGTTTGCAGGGGACGAAATGTTCACCGACAGTTACCCCATGGAACTGCAGGATGACATGCTTTACCTGGTGGAAGGTAAGGTGAGTAACCACAGATTTGCTTCTCTTCACGGAACCAGACATGCACTGTAGGAAGAAAGTTGACATGCTACAGTACATACTAAGCTTGGGCGATGTAATTATGCAGTATTGATATATTACCTGAAAAATATTAATATTATCAAAATATCAAAAATATTAATATTATCATAATATCACAAATATTGATATCAAAATATCAAAAATATTAATGTTATCAAAATATCAAAAATATTAATATGATATCAAGAATATTGATATCAAAATATCAAAAATTTAATATTGA
This sequence comes from Chiridota heheva, assembly GCA_020152595.1. Taxonomy (NCBI): domain Eukaryota; kingdom Metazoa; phylum Echinodermata; class Holothuroidea; order Apodida; family Chiridotidae; genus Chiridota; species Chiridota heheva. The sequence goes on along the minus strand of JAIGNY010002737.1, from coordinate 453,512 downwards.
AATATCAAAAATACTGATATTATCGAAATATCAAAAATATTAATATAATATCAAAAATATTGATATTATCAAAATATCAAAAATATTGATATTGAAATATCAAAAATATCAATATGCAAATTATTTGGTGGCATACGTAAGTCATAGTTACTGTTCTGTACAAGGTAACTTGTCTTGGCACAATTAAAGCCAAGTAAAAAAAAAATTGTATAATTTAACAGAAATTGCTGAAAATTTATACATAAATCTTCAAATAAACACCCATTATGCTTATCAAATGTTCTTTACATGGTTTCTTTCTCAGAAGATCAAGCACAGAAACATTTAAAAAGGTAAATCCTCAGCATAAGATCTTAAAGATATTTGTTGTGGAACTGGTATTAAGCGTTAGGCCTAGCAAAATTGGCTCAAATTTATCTTTAAATTCCAGATTTCATTTACTGTACCTCATATGGAATGTCTTACTAAAAAAGCATTATTTTGGTAGAATTTTATAGACTTCGGGACATTCAGAAGTCGATAGATAAAATAAAATGTGCAATTTCTATTCTGTTTCTATGTTTGCACGTGTGTAGTCACTCTGCAGAAACTTTTCATTGTGTAAACAGTATAATACAGTAGTAATGTGTGTACAATGTAGTGTATCTGATCTGTCACTGCCTGTCAGCCATTTTAAGACTTACTGAACAAACAAAATGATAAGAAAACCTAAGTTTTGTCAGTGATTTCTATCTGTGTCAATTAATTGTCACTATAAACAGAGTAACAGCAGTTAGCCCGAAAAATCCATTATTTGCACTGAAGTTAAAGAAATCACCAGCAAAAATCTGTTAAAATGAAAAATCCACTCCTGTTCTTGCAACAGCGCAAAATACACATGATGGGTTCTTAAGTTTGACTTCCACAATGACAGCAGTGAAAAAAGTTGCACTATGAGTGATCGTAAATCTTTGCCGAAGGCTATAAAAACAGGTTGCCATTTATGTTTCTTTACTTAACCTTTCCTCACATAACCAAGCTTTCATGGCCAATGTGGTCATGGAATGTAGTTTCTGTGTGGTTTATCAATGCTTTTCCACCAGGTAGCAATTGCAGCTCCCTGATCTCACTGCAATTGCTCCCTGATCTCACAAGATTCCCATGTTTTTATTTTGGCCTTTCACACTTATTAAACTGACAAATTTTGATATTTTTTTAGTTATTTTGCTGAGACATGCACGGAAAGTAGAAGCTAATTTTTCTCATTGCAGTAAAACTTAATAGAAAAAGTGATCATTTCTTACACTCACCATCCATGCACCCACAAGGCATCTGTATTCATGCTCCACATTTTATTCGCAAGTGCAGTATCATATTTCTAAATAAGGGATTCAGTCCGAGATGTTCAGGTTAAAAACAAAAGGTTGACTTCAGGCATTTTGTTTAGGCTCTTGCAAAAATACCTTCTATACATGGTTCACATAAACTATATAATGGGCCTAAGTATTGTTACAAATTTTTGAAATTTTGAGGAAACATTTAGAAATTTTGTAACTCTTAACCTTATAGACTTAATCTAAAAATTTAGTTTTTGCCAATTTTGTGACACTGTTTCCCTAAGATGACTGGTTCAAATGAACTTGACTACTTCAGCCCATTTGCTTTTTATCAGGATTACCTACAAAAACATACAGTTTCAGTTGCAAAATTCAATGCAAAATTCAGGACAAAATAACATACAACGTTTAAAAATTAAATAAAAAAATTATAAATAAAGATTAGAAAGAAAATAAAGTTTAGATAGAAAATAAAGTTTTCAAAATTACAGAGCCTGACTGTTGATTTAAGAAAAGACACCAGCATTAATACTTCTGCACATTTCATAAAATAGAATCCCTGGCATTGGAACAAACAATGTTCACATGTTTTATAGGTACCTGATAAAGTTACAATACCTGAAGGAAATACTGTATATGAGCTAGATCTGCACTCCTACAGCAGAACAAATTAGTAAACTTCAAACTAATCAAAACAAAACTACATGCATAGGCGATATTGGCATATAATTAGCCTGACCTTGCATGATACCCAATGGAGCAGTCTCTCACCAAAGCAGTGTGGTTTATCTGGCTGTCTGCAACATTACCTCTTCTGATAGCTGCTTGAGAATACATGTAACAGCAGTGATTTTTCACTAATGATAACCAGGAAACGCTTTCACGCGATGTGTGTGGCCATGTTACATATATGATGCGTTGTGTATTATACTGCTATCCCACGTAACAAGTCGGTTTTACATTGATCTTTGCGTTCGTATTTCTTTGCAACAATTGCCATTGCACCCTCACAATCCATCACGTTCTCCTTGCTTGCCCCCTGTATAACGTTCCCAGAGCTTCCCTCGCTCCCTACAACTCAATTGCTGAGTTCTTCCAGAAAAATCCTCCCGATAAAATTATCTCCTTCCTTCATCATGCCTTCCTCTAAGCCTTCATCAAACAAACAAACAAACGTATTTCTTTTTCTTACACTTCCTACTGATTTAGTTAACAACATGAGAAATAGATAAGAACAAGAACCCCATGCATTTAATTTTATTTTATGCATGTATTAATTTTGTTTAGTTACACTTTTATTTTTTGCACCAGTAGGTGGTTTTACCAGTCATGAAATGTGAAATGTTTATATTTTGTTTGAACAAAAAAATCAGTTAAATTTACTATGGTTGCAATTCCATACTAACATGTTTCTGGATCATAAATCATGATTTTTAATAATGTACCTCTGATACTTACCCATGCCTACCACATGAAAGCAACAAATATGCCCCCTTACTGCATCAGACAACTTCTTTGTCCACTTTTCCAGTTTCAAATATGCGGCCTATATATACTTAACTTATGTTATTAACAAATGACTTCCAAACAAATATTGTATGCAGAAATGATCGTATAAAAACAAATTAAAATATGACTACTAAAGACTTCTTTGAAAATCCAAAAAATGAGTCCTCAATAACTTTGTTCTGATTATTCAAGACTTTCAGTTGCTCTTCGCCAAACAGAAAGAATTAAGCATTATTTGTTTATCGATCTCTTCGAATTCAGTCAAAAGGTAATCGCAAATAAAAATATCAAAATTGACAAATACATAGACCATACACAACTGGTTTCCAGTAGCACCAGGGATACCCCTGTCTGGTTGGTAAAAAGTTAATAAGTTCCAAATCGATGAATTGTTGTCTTTATGGAAGGGATAGCTTCAGGGAAGGATATGCCAGTATAGCTGTGCCGTGGGCTGTGCCATTTTCATGTGCAAACTCATTACTGCACAGGTCACTTTTTAACATTGCTGAAACCTTTGAAATGTAATAACTCGGCACTATTTAACAAAATAAGATATGAACATGATTTTTTGCCACTAATTTGTTTCTTTAAAGTGGTCCTACCATGTCTCCCAAAAAAAATTGAGATTTACCCTGATGTAGGTTTTTCATATCCCTAAATTCAATAATCCGTCAAGAAATCCTGGAAATAAAGTCTATTTTCGTGATGAAAAAGGACTTACAAATTAATCATTCATTTATTGCTTGCTCCAAAAAAAATTGAAAGGGATTTGTGACATCATATTCAGTTTGCTACGTCATTTCAGGGACTGCTGATCATAAACAATGCATGACACATATACTAACCACGTACAATTAGCGTGCCAGCGATGCATTGTTTACTTACAGGAGTCTCTGAAGTGACGTCATCGCGTATGAATCCCGACTCTGATTTTTTTTGTCAAGGTGACGAAAAAACTCATTTCTTCATTTACCATTTTCTTGCAAACGGTGGTTGTAGAGCAGAAAAATCATATTTTTGCGAATCAATTATTCAAACTATTATATTTATTGTTAGTTCCGACCCACATGGGAGGACCACTTTAATAGTTTCCCACTTTAATAGTTTCCCACTTTAATAGTTTCCCACTTTAATAGTTTCCTACTTTAATAGTTTCCCACTAATAGTTTCTTACTTTGATAGTTTCCCACTTTAATAGTTTTTCACTTTCATAGTTTCCCACTTTGATAGTTTCCCACTTTGATAGTTTCCCACTCTAATAGTTTAATATTTTAAGAGTTTAACACCAATAGTTTCCCACTGTAGGTTTCCCACTTTAATAGTTTCCCACTTTAATAGTTCCCCACTTTAATAGTTTCCCTTTTTAATAGTTTCCCACTAAATAGTTTCCCACTTTAAGTTTTCCAATAATAGTTTCCCACTTTAAGTTTCCCACTTTAATAGTTTCCCACTTTGATAGTTTACCACTTTATTAGTTTCCCACTAATAATTTCCCACTAAAAGTTTCCCACTAATAGTTTCCCACTTTAATTGTTTCCCATTTTGATTAATAGTTTCCCATTTTGATTAATAGTTTCCCATTTTAATTAATAGTTTCTCACTTTAATAGTTTCCCACTTTAATAGTTTCCCACTTAATAGTTTCCCACTAATAGTTTCCCACTTAATAGTTTCCCACTAATAGTTTCCCACTTTAATAGTATCCCACTTTAATAGTTTCCCACTTTAATAGTTTCCCATTTTAATAGTTTCCTACTATTAGTTTCCCACTAATAGATTCCCACTTTATTAGTTTTCACTTTAATTAATAGTTTCCTACTTTATTAATAGTTTCCCACTTTCCTGTCCAATGAATACAAATTTAAGGGAATATTCTTTCAAGCAGTCGATTGTGATTGCATGTCTTGTAAACATGCTCAATAAGCAAGACATACAATACATAGATCTGCAAGACATATACAATTCATAGATCTGCAGTACAATATATCTGTGGCTGGTGATGGCATGAACATCAATGAATTTGTGAGGCTGAATGTTAAGTTCTTTCAAATGGTTTGTGACGACGCATCTCGTATCTTTAGAGTGACTTGTCTGATTCTTTATCTTATTACTTGAAATAAATTTTGATATTTATTCATTTCAGTTTGGCTTATCAAAAGGAATTAAATTGATGTTTAAGAAATTTACCTACACAAGTATGGGAACAGTAGAATTAAATTATGCCAATATGACCAACATGCACCACATGGTCTTACAGTATTTTGCTAGAAACAGCTCTGAACATAGGTTGAAATATTAGATAGCTGCTTTTTCAGGTAATGTTTTTAGCAATATACAAAAAGTGTTGTTTCTGTCTGGTTTAGTAAGGTATCAAAGTACTAAGTTTTCCTGATTATTTTTCTTCAGAGGGTTACCGAAAGGAATACTGTTACAGATGCCATGATTGGTGGTAATGCTTCTGCCGAAGATGCTGCAGAAGAACATGAAGATGGAAGTGTGAGCGGGATCAATATCGTCCTGGCTAACAGACTAAAGGAGATGAAAAATCCTTACACAGGAAAGGAATATCAGACCCACATGAAAGGCTACCTAAAGAAGTAATTGATCTGTAATTACCAATATTTCCTTTCACTAACCCTCATTATACCTGTAACAATGATCACCATCTTCATACTATATTCACAATAATTATCCTTTGCTCATCATTATATTATCATCAATCCATTATCTTTCTAGTCACCAATAATTGCCATTGTACTATTCTAAACATCCTCTTGTTGTAATTGCCTTCATTATACCATAGTCACTACTAGACTAAAGTTGCAATCACTGGTGATTAATCATACATATGTCTGCCCGCAGCAACCAAAAATCTTATCCTGGCCACCTAGTAGGGCTGTAAAGATTACACCATTAAACGAACGAACCTTCGATTAAACACTTAGTCTAAAAATTCCAAAGGTTTTAAACCTTCGCGATCCACACTTGCCATTGAAAATCAATAACAATTCAAACACACAAAACTTTCATTCATTGACTTGCAATTGAATCTTTACATAAGATCATTGAAGGATCAAATCCTTTTAAGGCAGGAGTTAAATTTCATACCAATTAGCTATGAATGGAGCTGTATTTGACTTTGATTTGCCAAATTTTAAGAGCTACTTGATGTGTAGACTTATGCCCGATTAACAACAGGCATGAATCTGACTTAGGTCAACACTGGTTTTACAAACTGCAAAACTGACCCAGAAATTCACAGACAAAAAAGCTTTGTTATTTTCACCACAAATAAATGCAAAGTTTATCGAATGAGTCAAATAGATTGTGCAAAAAGGAAAAAAGATTGCAAAATAAACGAACAGAAATGTTTCAAAGTTGCTGAGATTTTAGGTGGGTTTGCAAAGTTTACTGCCATTTTTAAGAGGATTGTATCAAATACAGTACAGTTGGGTATAGGGATGGGTTAAAATAGTTTTTCTATGGTATAGCTGGTTGAGTGTGGAGCACTTTGGGAATTTTAACGGCACTGTCATAAGTACTAAAAACATTTAAAATGCTTGCAAGTCACAACAAATTTACTTGCTGGTATGTTATCAAAGCGGGTTCCAACCATGGATCATTGTTTTTGGTTCTGATGCGATAGCATAAGGAACCTATGTAGCCATGCTGGCGTTTGTGTGTCTGTGACAGAAGCTTGTAAATATCTCAAGAAACGTGCTGATGTCATGTTTTTTGGTTCTGATTTAAGGAACCTATGTAGCCATGCTGGCGTATGTGTGTCTGTGACAGAAGCTTGTAAATATCTCAAGAAACGTGTGGTGTATTTATGTCATACTTGGTATATGGAAGATGATCCCTATTGTTTTTAGTGCTGATGTCATGAATACATGTTTCAAGAACAGTGTGGTGGATTTATGTCAACGTGGTATATGGCTGTGCTGTTTGTAGATGAGCCCTATTGATTTTGGTGCTGATGTCATGAATATTAATTAGTAGGCAGGGCTAAATGTAAAATTCTTTTAACAAGCTTGCAAACATGATATCTCAAAAACAGTGTGGTGGATTTATGTCAACGTGGTATATGGCTGTGCTGTTTGTAGATGAGCCCTATTGATTTTGGTGCTGTCATAATATTAATTAGTAGGCAGGGCTAAATGTAAAATTCTGTTAACAAGCTTGCAAACATGATATCTCAAAAACAGTGTGGTGGATTTATGTCATACTGCATATGGATGTATTGTGTTCTATAGATGATCAGTATTGTTTTTGGCACTGATGTCATGAATATTAATTAGTAGGCGGGGTTTTGTGTAAAATTTTATTGACAAGCTTGTAAACATATCTCAAGAACCGTGTGGTGGATTTATGTCATACTTGGTTTATGGATGTGTTGTGGTCTGTAGATGATCCCTATCGTTTTTGGTGCTGATGTCATAAATATTAATTATTAGGCAGGGTTTAATGTAAAATTCTGTTAACTAGCTTGTAAACATGTTATTTTAAGAAGCGTGCGATGGATTTATGTCATACGTGGTTTATGGCTGTGCTGTTGTTTGTAGATGAGCTGTATTGATTTGATGATGTCTTTAATTAGTAGGCAGGGCTAAATGTAAAATTGGGTTAACAAGCTTGTAAACACGATATCTCAAGATCATTAAGGTGGATTTGTGCCATACTTAGTATATGGGAGTGTTTTGGTCTGTAGGTGATCATAAACGTTTGTGGTGCTGATGTCATTAATATTAATTAGTAGGTGGGGCTAAATGTAAAATTCTGTTGACAAGCTTGTAAACACGATATCTCAAGATCATAAAGGTGGATTTGTGCCATTTATAGTATATAGGTGTATTGTGGTATGTAGATGATCCTTATTGTTTGTGGTGCTGATGTCATGAATATTAATGAGAAGGCGGGACTAACTGTAAAAATCTGTTTATTCTCATATTTCCACAAACCCACAGATTTAAATTAAACATGGTATGATGCTGTTGATAAAAGCAAAGATAATACACGATCCCATAGACTGTTGAGTTGTTGACTTTATCATTATTCATGTCTGGTGGAGCCAAATACAATTTTTCATTGGTTTATGTGATTGTGGCTATAGCTTAAGGCAAAAATCTTAAGACTTAAACAAGAAACAAAATATACACAAATTACATGTATGATGAATAAACTAAAACACAATATTTTAAGATGCACAATAAAAGAAAAAATTGCTTCTAATTCAAAATTAGCATTGGAACCACGTGGGATTTTTCCCTCTGGTTAAGTTTTACGGGTAATTTGAAGACTTATTATAAGGCCCCTACTCAAGTTTTGTGACATTCCTTGCTTATTTTTGGGAGGGCTATCGCGATGGTTATGCGGTGGTTATTGTAAGGATAAAACCATTTCCGTGAAAATTTTGAATTTTTTTTCAACGCTTATAAGGTCTGTTTTTTTTTTTTTTTTAATATGGGGGGGGGGGGGGGTTGCGTTTAAATAAACAGAAATTCAGCCATTTAAACCTTAAGGCTATTAAACGAAAATGCACAGCCCTATGGCAACCATGCCATTGCTGGACCTGCTTGGATGGACAACTTGGTTTTTAGTAAAATTTGCATTGCATGTATACAATGAAGTTTTTATTTGATTTACTTTCAGAACAACCACAGATTCAGATATTCCTGCCCAGCGGGCACGGCACGTTGATCCGTGGCACCAACATTAACATAGTTGGTGAATAGGAATATAGAACTTAAGTTTCAAAGCCTCAGTCCCCACATATTTGTTGCTAAGTATCGGAAACGGAACTGTCCTGGGAAAGATATTGTTAATTACCAGAAACAGGACATTTATACAGTGGAGACTCTACAAAAAGCAATTAAGATATCTGTCTGGCATAAAAATCAAACAATAGTACCTCGCACCTTTAAGAGTTCATGCATAAAAAGAAATTTAGTGCTTGCTTGAGAAGAGGCAAAACAAAGGATTTCTTAACTGACCTAAATATGATTAATCTGATATATTTGAGCTCCCCAAGTTAACCAAAAATTTGATCACATGGGTTGCCAGGGCAATATTTTGATATTGACACATGTCGATATGGAGTTCAAGGGTCATCGATATGATGTTCCCCACTAATATTGCACCATACATGGAACTAATAATGGAAGTTCACAAAACAAGCATGTTTTGTGGGATTTCTTGATTTAACAACAGTATAATGTGGTAATAAGGTAAGGTTTCTGCCACGTTTCGGGTTCATTGCCCTAATACTGTCCCCCACATAAATGTGCAAAGAATAGTACATTAAATTGCGAAATAGGAAACATGTGGTAAACTGCGAGCATATGTATTTTGTCCATTAATCTGTCATGGTTTTTGGTGCGAAGATTTTGACACCTTAATTCAGTACCGTAGGATTTTATTCCAACTCTTGTCTTCCTACAGCTTGATATGTGCAAATAGTCATATTTTTTTGTTTCCTCCGCAGAATGAAAGAAAGATTTCAAGAAGCAGGCACAGAAGAAGCTATGAAACGTTTGGAGTATATGAAAGAGAAGATGCCAGCAATAATGAAAGACCTTAAAAAGAGAATCAATGCAAATGAAATTGAATTCTTTTGGGGTGAACATGGGTCGGATGAAAGTGGCATGTTGATTCTTCTAGACTACAAAGCAGATGGAAAAACGCCGTACCTTATGTTCTGGAAAGATGGACTTAAAGAGGAAAAGTTGGTAAGTAAGATGCTCAACGGTGCCTAGATTTCAAGTATTAGAAATTTATAAGCTGTTTAACAAAATTCTTCAATTTTTTAATTTAAATGACAAATTTAAAGAACATCAATTTGAAGTTTTTGTGTCCAGCTGCCTATCTGCACTTTTCAAAGAGAAATCTTGGTGTTAGTTCAAAATTTCCATAGAAAGTTGTTATATTCTTCAGATAATGTTAGTATTTTTAGAAATCTTTATTGAAGAAATGTTAAAGATTTTCAGGCAAGATAGAAAATTTCTTTAAAAAAATCTTGTTGCACCTTGGCATGAGGAAGACGCTCTGAAGTATGGAATATGCGATGGGCATTGTGATTATAGAATGGTAGTAGGGTGGGAAATATTGTGAAAACAGTAAACAAACATTCCTGTCATTGGTTTAAACTTGACCCTTTTAAAGATTGTATAATGTATAGCCTGAGAATTTTATGAATTTATAAGTGAGGGCGCTTTTATTGACGGTAAAGTCTGGTTAAAGCTTCTCTTGAAATAATTTGAAGGAATGTAGTTAACTAGTGCTGTTATCGCTCATAAGTCTTTTAAAATTGTTTAGTAAAACTTCCTAATTAAAATACTGTATCGTGACCCAGTCAGTGTACAGTAACAATTAACAACATTGAAAAAGATAGTAAAATACTCAGAAAAGTCACCAAAAAGGTTTGAGCTATACACTGAAAACAACCTCGTGACCTAGTGTACAGTAACAATTAGCCACATTTAAAAAATGGTAAAATACTCCAGAAAAGTCACCACAAAGGTTTGAGCTATGCACTGAAAACAACCTTTCTATGTTAAAAAGTCATTACAAATCAAGCAATTGCCTTAATTTCCTTGAATATTGATTGGTTAGCCTATACCTTTCTACGGACACATTTAGTCTATTTTTGTTTCTTATACAATGAGCTACAACCATAACCTAAATTCAACTATTTGTTGCAGCACTTCTAAAAGAGGATTTAATATAGCTTTTACTTATAGCAATACTGTACACTGGGTTACGGTCTTTATATAAATAATTTTGGGACAGCTCTGTCACACCAGGGAAGTGACACGCAAGACTGTCTGTAAGGCTCAAAGGTCAGCAACACCTTAACAGCTTATTTTAAAACATAATATTTTTAATTTGTTGAGACTCTTGGCATATTTGTTATCTGAAAATGCAGTCTTTTTGTGTTGGAACTGTTTGCATGAAAAATTTATTTTATTTTTCATTGAACACTTAAAAAAATCATTTTTTTTTTTTTACTGTTTTTTGGGGGAAGCATGGTTGCATTTAATCACTATATGCTCACAAATGTTGGTGAATTACCCCCAGTGATTGAAAGCCTCAATGCTTAGTGATTTAAAGCCTCAATTGTTTAATGATTTGACTGCAAATCAATAGCACTACAGTTAATTATGACAAAGACATTTTTGGTTCCGATGCTAATAGCATAAGGAACCTATGCAGTCATACTGGGGTGTGTGGTGTTTGTATGTGTCTGTAACAGCAAGCTTGTTAACACGATATCTCCAGAACGATACACTGGATTCATGTCATACATCGATAACCCATGATATGTAAATGTGCCTTATTGTTTATGGTCACGATGTCATGCATATTAATGAGTAGGCTGAGCTTAATGTTAAAATATATTACATCACATCCGTTTGTTTCATATTTAATATAGTGTGTACGTGTTCGTGGTAAAAAAATGTTGAAATTTATCAATATGCGTAGTAGGCGATGCTTAAAATATGATTTTTTTAAAGGACTTAACTAACATGATATCTCAAGAATGATCAACTGCATTCATGTCATATATTTAGTACACATATAGCCCATGATCTGTAAAATTCTCTATTGTTGTTGGTGTCGATGGCATGCATATTAATGAGTATGCAGGGCTTAAATGTTTAAATCTGGAAATGTTCATACTGTATTTGATGTATTAAATGCCTGCTGAAATTTGCCCAACATTGTTTGACTGATAACAATTTATTTGATTAATTTAAAGACTTAAAAAATCAAGTTTTGTTACATTCTTTGTTTTTTATTTTGTGGCTGGGATTGTGATGTGTTTGTGAAGGTTATTGTGAGGCTAGTAGTTATTATTATCATTATTACAATTTGTATTATTATTACAATTTATATAGTGCCAAAATCTATGTAAATAATCATTAATAAAAATCATTAACAAATAAAATATTACATAAATACATATAAAAAAAAAAAGTTAAGAAAACTAGAAAAATACTAAAATACTGAATGTAATTGAAACATGCAGCAAAAAAATATATAAAGTAATAAGATTTGATATAAGTAAAAATTGAGAAAAACTACAAGTATTTAAGAACAATACATGTATGGACCAGTTCACATATAAAGACAATGCAGTTGGAATAGCACACTGTACACAGCCTATGAGCATGGGCACTAACCGTATTAGGAAGAAACTTTGGGCCTAAAAAGTGAAGCAATCTTATTTTTGTAAGCGTCACTGGCGTTATTACGTCAAATACAGTATTTTAACAACTGCTTGTCTGTTTTGTTCCATTTTGGGTTACATATGATATTATCTGTTGTGTACATGCTCATGGTATCAACACTTTGAATTTCATTAACATCCCAAGTGGGCGGAGCTTAATATGATTTTGCTGAAAAGAGCTTGTGAATACTATATCTAAAGAACGATAAACCTGATTCATGTCATACTGTATGTGGTACACAGATAACCAATGGTCCATATATGTGCCCTATTGGTTTTGGTGGTGATGTCAAGCATATTGCTAAGGGGGAAGGGGGGCCTAATATAAAATACAGAAATCTTGAAAAAGTGATCAATTTATAGCAACCATGTCTGTTTGCATCATACTTGCATGTTATTTGTCAGTTATTGTGTACAATGTTCCAAAATAAAAACTTGTAAACATATCACACATATCATATGTTGTACACAGATGAGTTATGGTCCATATACTAGTATGTGATCTGTTGTGATGTCATGTAGGTGGGGTTCTATGTCAAATTCTTGAAACTGATAAATGTGCAACCCTATGCATGTTTTGCATCATACAAATAAGTATTGTCGAAAGTTTCTATTTTATTGATATGCAGGTGGGCATGACTTGTGAATACATGTTATTTAGCATATTTCATTATATGCAATGCCAGTCAGTATAACACAAAATCAAACAATGAGGAAAGAATGCATAGGAACCACTAAACATTTTAGTTTTCTGGTTACACTGGGCATATAACTTATTTTCTTAAAAGAACAAATTTGTGAACTTCATCTGTTTTTCTCTACCTCCAAAAATTGTGCATTAGTTAAGGTTTCTGGACATTGAGCAATTTCTATATTGGAAATGATTGCTATCCTATATTATTAAACGATTGCTATCCTATATCCTTAAACGATTGCTATCCTATATCATTAAACGATTGCTATCCTATATCATTAAATGATTGCTATCCTATATCATTAAGACTGTAAGGTACACATAGTTGGAATTAATGATAAAATTTCCGACACTTCCAACTGAATTTGTCCCAAATCTTTCCACGAAAAAGTGAAATGAATTATAATTTGCTTTTATATGTTTATTTTTTACTTTTTTACCCCTTTTTTTGGAATGACAAAATAACTTGTAAGTTTGGAGGTATTGAATTTGCTGGGTATTTTTTCTTCTCATGTTTTTTTTTTTTAATGAATAAAATATTTCTTCCTGCGAAGGTACATAAGACTATTTAACTCCGACGGTTCACCGATATTCAAGAAACTTTGTAGACACTGTTGTATTCAGAATGTAATGTGTGTAATTATTAGCAATCAAATAATTTAACATAAAATTGCTACTTGTCGCAAGTCTTTCATTTAATTTATTGGTCATTTATCCTTTTTTTTGCTTTATTTCCTTTCTCTTTTTTTGCAGTAATTTTAGCCCGACAACATGCTGCATCTTCCAACTCGTCCAAGCTATCAGATGTGTTCCAACTAGTGCTGTCACGACATATTGATTATAGCTATCTAAGAAATTTTTGCACAACTAGGCTAGGCTAATTTGTATGTTATAATTCTAACGTTACGGTACTAAATCTAAAAGGCAAGATTAGGGCATTAAAAACGTGCAAAATAATCGTGAAACATAAAAACAAGTAATTATAAATCATGCTCCGTCACCACACACTGTCATGCGCCGATGTAAGTTGGCAAAAAGAACGAAAAATTGGTCCAGAATGTGCTACTCGGGCTCTCACATCGATGATTCATCGTCACGATGGCTGAATTACGAAACACGTGCGTGATGAACGTAATAGTCTCGTGATTGTCGTGATCTGCAAATCATTTTTTCTTATGTTCATCATATCATGGAGTAAATTGCAACTCCATGATCATATAACGTTAGTGATATTAACAATTTGTGTCGTGAGTCAGTTTTCTTGAAAAGTATCACAATATTTTTCTCCACGATAATCAATACGTAATAGAGCCATGTCGTGACAGCACTAGTTTCAACCCCCACAGTAGTCAGGCTGAATCGATGGAACTTCCTTGCTGCCGTCTGTTCGTGTATTGTAATGTTAATTTACTATGCTGAATAATCAGTCCGCACATTAACTTAATATTCAATACAAAAATGCTATGATTCATATTACCTGAGATTCATATTGCCTGAGAATCGTATTGCCTGGCCCAGACATTTATTTTTGAATATTATGTAAAATAATTCCAATGATATTAGATGATATTTATGAGGTTGGAAGTTGCAAGTTTTATTATTCAGGTATCATTAAGATCTTCCAAAAGACAAAAAATACTTTTCCTGTGTATCACTATTTCACAGCATATTGTTATCATTGTACAAATGAATGCAAGGGCACTCATTGTTTCAAACTGGCACAGCATATTTGAGAAAGGATACACAAAAATAAGGTTTGTGACTAAAGGTGTGAACTGGGGGAGATGTTGTTTTAATGCCAAACCTTTTTCTGGAATTCTGTTTAATTGTCACATAAAATTGTACAGTAGATGTCATAACATAACAAGATTACGGGCTAAGAAGGGTTAGTCACCCCATAAAAAGCGCAAACTAACACCACCACCACAAAAAAAAAAAAATGCTCAGAGTTAGTAAAGAACTTATCAATGTTGACCTTGAAATTGTGAACAGAATTGGAGCTGACTACCCGTACTCAGGAAAAACATTCCACTCATTAACAACTCTTTGTGAAAAGCTAAAATGCCGAATATCTATCCGTGAGAACCTTTGGTCAACTTTAAACTGTTACCACGGGTCACATGAGGATTAGCTAAAACATGCAAGAAATAACAGGCAGTCAAAGCATCACTACCAGATAGGAACTTAAAAACCTGAATCATATCGCCACGTACTCTTCTCAACTCAAGCGTGGTCAAACCAAGAATTTGCAACCTAGATTCATAAGAGAGATTCCTAACTTCGGGAATAAGTCTAGTGGCTTTTCGCTGAACCTGCTCCAAAATGAACTTATCCATCTCATAAAAGGGACTCCAAGCCTGAATAGCATACCCATGTAGAAATTACCTCAATGGGGTGGCTTTTACTTTTTAATTTATTCCATAATATTGCCCTTATTAGTAACTGCCATATACTAAAGATGCTGAATCCTTGTATGCAATTTTGGGCACACACAATTAGGCCAGATGTCAAACAGCTTATAAAATGCTTCTTTAATATTTGATTCTCTAGGACGCTCCCATGCCCACTTTCACCAGTAAGTGCATTATGGGAAGTTTCGAGTCACTAAGGGATACATATGCTCTCACTAATTGTTTGTTTCCACCATTGAAACACAGGTTATGTAACAATCACACTGTATTTGTTCTGCGTGGTTTCTTCTGAATAAACAGCCATTAAAGACACTTAATTTTGGTTTGTTTATTTTTATATTGATCATTTTGTTATAATTAAAGAATTACTTTTTTAGACATAACGACATAAATACCTGCATCGATATCCTATTGTGTTTGGGAGATCAATTAGTTGAACCAGTTAACTGCGGAATTGGAATATTGTAATTTTTACCCCATTGCATAATCAATTTTTGCAAAAATACTGTTTTCTTTGCCAAATTTCACTTTGCACTGGAAAATTAAAAACTAGATATTTGCTACAAAAAGAATATAATCTTTTTCTTGGTTTTCTTCAAAAAAATACTATAAATAAAACTTTTTGTAATTTGTACAGTTTTGCTCGGCTTTTATTCAAACTTATTCCACATCTGTGAAAAGTCAAGCTTTGTGTGATAAATTTTCAAGCAAGTTGAAGCACAAAGTGGTTTCTCACAGATCGTGCATAACCTGCCTCTTCCTTCTAGAAGCACACACCTGACATCTACGACAAGAAATAACAGCCACGTGGCCCATACACAAGTAATGAAACTTGTGAGTGATTGTAAACAAAGCGTAACACAGCCAACAAACTTTCTGTGATTCCACAGATCTTGCGTCATTTTGTAACTTGATCAATGCATGAATTATAAAGACATGTTTGTCATACGCAGTAGTGTAAAGGTAATAGGCAACTGGCATGTTAGCTGTGCAAAGTTAATAGGGATTCCCTGGGTTTAGGTGACTAGTTCGGTGCATAAATTATGAGATGGAAATTTTCCATCATATGCAGTATTGTAAAGTTAAGGGATGATGGACATATTCGTTGTATGCAGTTAAGTGGTTAAATAAGATCAGTGGTCAATAGGAGGGGGGGGGACTTCATACTTAAAGTAGTAAGGGTGCGCAGCCCACCAACCGAAAAACATACCTGCAGTATGACAAGATTTTTGGGTAACTGCAGTACGAAATTACAATTTTGATACCCGCAGTATAAAGAGGTCAATTTTGATGCCTGCTGTATGTATTTAACGAAAATATTTTAAAACTGGACCAGTAGTACAAAATTAACACAGTAAAACCTCATTTTGGGGGACCTGCACTACAAAAATGATAAAAAAGACCAATTTGTTTTTACTAAATAAAATTAGTACATTTTTTATTTCAGTCAAAAAGGATACCTGCACTACGAAAATGGTGCAAAATTTATAAGCAGTGCCTTTAATAATGTCTCAAAAGAAATTAATAGGATCCCTTAAATTTGCAGATTTCTTTAACTGCAACTTTTCCTATAATGGCAATCTTCCCTAAAATTGCAGATTTCTTATTATCAGCAGATGTTTAATGGTGACCTTAATTTATTAGTGTAATTTTTTTGCTTAAAACAGAGAAATTCTGGGGAGGTTTTCAGAATATCAGTTAGTAATTATGCCTTTTAAAGACTACCCAAGACGAAAATCTACAGGAGCCTGTCATGGTTAAGAATTAGTTCAATCAGATATGTGTATCTTATAAGCAAATAGACAACTTTAAAAAAAAAAATATTAAAAAAACTTCAATATCTTGTTTTATTCAGGCAACATTGAAGTTTCTTACTGCAGATGAAAAAAATGCAGACCCTCACATTTAATGCACTTTGTATTGAATATTGATAGAACTTATTGTAGGCCAAACTCATTGTCAAAAATGTTCTCATAATTCTTCATGTGGTAAATCAGTTCACTAAATTCTTTTGTTTCTTTTACTGTAAATCACAAAATCAAACAAAATGTGAATATTATTTTAACTTCCATTTTATTTTTAAAAAATATCCATTCAAAAGAAATATTGCACAAATATAAATCGAAAAGTATATGATCCTAGGGCTGCATTACAAATGTGTCTAAACACCTGATCATTAACAGAAAACTGGTCAGGTGATCATATTACGTGCTCCCACTTCCGATTTGCATTACTTGCTTACACATTAAATTATAAGATACAGTTTCCAAGCTCCACCCATAAGTGATTAAACTTGAATGATTGTTAGGCATGCAATCATGTCAGGAAATTATCCTGCTATGCTTGAAAGTCGACATTACTTTTTGTGGGGTTTTCCAATTAGTGGGGTGAGATTAGACAGGTATACCCCAATTTGGATAATGCGACGGCTAGATCATAATGATAAATTCCTATTGCCACATGCTGTCTCTCTTTAATTGAATATCAAGAACTTGAAATCCATTCCTTTAATCTGTGTCTCTGTTTGGTCTTACATTCCACTTTTCACTGGGGGCAGCTCCTCCCACCCTACACCTTTTAGGCTGTGCGCTCGCAGCTAAAGCCTTAAACTTCAGCACAAATCATCGTCCATTTCTGCTCTCCCCATTTATCATATTTGTTCTGCCGCCTGTTGCTTCCCATTTTCTGCTGGTCGGTTTCATGCCTAATAGAAATAAATAATATTTGGTGTCAGTGTGCTTCAAATTCTTCCTTCCATTTTCTAACAATCCCAGAGTGGGCAGGCATCAACCCTCCCCTACTAAGTCTCAATCGAAGAGAGGACATGATCATCATCTGCCTATGCCACACCTATCTCACCCACTCCAACCTCACTTTCTGGCTCTCCCAAACCTATCTGCCCCACTTTACAATACTGATCTCTCGATCAATCTTATCCTCTTAACCTGTCCAATTTACGCCAACTCCAGATTTTTCCTATCCCCTGCCACCACTATTTCCGACTTCAAGAACAATTCCCCCTCCAACATTGAACACCTCCCTCTGCAACCTTTTCCACTTGATTTAATCTCCCCACACCCCCATCTTCCTCTATTTTCTTCTAAAATGTTCCTCTAAAATGTCCTTCTCCCATCCTTTCCTCCAATCATCTCTTTCCTAACCTTTGCACCTTAATTATTTAACACCCTCTTGGCACGTTTGACTCTGACTGTCGCGGTGCCGTTAAACCTCATCAAACCAAACACATTTTCTAACACTGATCTGCTTTAGACCTTTTCAAACCAATTTTAGCCGAAAGTGATCACTTCGGGGGAATACTTCAGCACTTAAATCTATCAATGCTTGGGTATTTTCTCTTTGTTACCCAACTAATCAGCTATAGTTAAAAAAAGTCATGTATGAGGAGTTTGAAAGCATTTTCTTCATATGCTGGGCCCCACTCCATGCATAAACACCCAGTGTTTGACTGGTTGATAAAATTCCTCCAGTATTTAGTTAATCTATTAATTTCTGATTCAGATATCAAAAAGTCTCTGAATTTCACCTGGGGGCTTTCTGAGTAAACAGCCCTCTTTGTAACCTTGATATAAACAGCCCTCTTTGTATTCTTGATATATACCCACAGGCACCTTTGGGGTGTTACATCACTTTAGTGAGGCAAAAAAAAATGCTTTAACTTCGCACAACAAACCAATCAATAGGATACTAAGGAACTCAAAAAAATCAGTCTTCATCACAGTGACAAAACTGCAAATTAACATTTCAACTTTTATTTTGCTTCAAAGTAGGCAAAAAATATGAAGGAAAACTTAAACATTTAAATCAGAGGTGTAGGAAGTGGGGAAAACTCCGCTTCCCCACCCAATCTTGAGAGGATTACCTTCCCTTCCCAGTTGCATGCTCTCTTTCCGGTTGGTTGTGAAGTTATTAACATAAATTTGAAAAATGTAGTAGAATTATTAGAAATTTTGGTAAAATTTCCCAAAACTGGCCAACATTTTCTAAAAATTTGTCTAAATTTTCCTAAATTTGTCTAAATTTTCCAAAATGAAGGGGAAATTGTGAAAGGGATTTCCTGATTAGCAGTAACTTTTGATGGAAAGTAAATTTCCCATTGCAATTTTTCCACTTGTCAGTTGTCACCAGGAAATGTATTAGGTCCCCCCCCCCCCTCCTCTAGAGGAGGTGACCCTTCCTACACCATTGATTCAAGTGTAAGCTACAATATCCCCCATAATGCAACTTACAATACAATGCAATTTTTAAAATTTCCCCCTCTGCATGACTATGATACTATTCTGTTACTCATGGTGCTCTTTCCTTTGTCACGAATCTCCTGTATCGCTGTAAGGTGGTAAACCCCATTCTTCAGGCTTTAATTCTTCTAGAGAACTAAGGACTTGATGGGCTTTGTTTTTGAACAAATGTCTTGAATGTTCGAGAGGAACTGCAACAGCAAACATGTTTGCTGCCCTCGCTGCTTCAACTCCATTTAATGCATCCTCAAAAACAAGAACCTGTGAGACAAATGATTAGAAAATGAAAATAGTTTAAAATATTGTAAGATGGACTGACCCCAAGAACACCTTGACCCCAACGACACCTTGACCCCAAGGACACCTTGCCCCAAGGACACCTTGCCCCAAGGACACCTTGACCCCAAGGACACCTTGACCTACAAGATGGACTGATCCCAAGGACACCTTGACCTACAAGATGGACTGACCCCAAGGACACCTTGACCCCAAGGACACCTTGACCTACAAGATGGACTGACCCCAAGGACACCTTGACCCCAAGGACACCTTAACCTACAAGATGGACTGACCCCAAGGACACCTTGACCTACAAGATGGACTGACCCCAAGGACACTTTGACCGTGTGGATAATCATCCCACCCTCAATTCAATCGCCAAAAAGAGACTAGTAGTTTTTTTTTTCAAAGCGCTGAAACTCAGCCCTCAATTTTTATTCTAAATTATTTTCTTTATAAAAGGTGATTTGTGTAATTTCCACCTCTCCTCCCTACCACTTTTGGTATGCAAAATTTTGTGACTTCCCCCCCCCCCCCACACAAAACGCACACCCACAGTATGGCCAAGAATATGGCAGAACAGTGTTTTCAAATTTGTAAAACTTTTGTGTTACCTTTAGAATCTAATAAAAATCATCATTGTAACAAAAATTTCCATCAAAATCAGTTACACATTAACATATTACAGTAGTTTTTTTCAAACTCGGTTCAAGTACAAAAGTAAAAAATTACATGCCGAAAAGTTTCTTTTTAGGCCTACCCACCCCCGGCACCCGAATTAATCCTGAAAACTCAGGTATTGAAAGGCACTGCTCAAAAATTCGGCATGTAATTTTGAAGCAACAAATTAACCACATTATTTCACAAGATTAACTTAGCATCATTACATTGAGGTTTAAATAGTTCTATGCTCATAGTTCACTTCACCTTTCCCCAGCAGCAAAGACAAACAATGCCAGCATTGATTACGGTCACTACTAATATTACAAAGGATTGCCATTATATTCAGATGTGTGTCACTAAAAATACCATGTAAGACCAGTGGGAGTAGTTGTTATCCAAAATCTGTCATACTGCAGGTGTGCTTTTTGGTTGGTGGGCTGCACACCCCTACCACTTTTAGTATGAAGTGCCCCCTCCCCCTCCCCCGAGGCCCAATGGAAGGCAAGAAAAGAATTATGTTTGCTTAAATCCTTATATAATTGCCAACCCATGTTGAAATCGCTCCTTTTTATGAGTTATTATATTTCAAAGATTTCACTAGCGTTGAAAAGTGACGTTGAAGTGTACAGTGTGATGTCATACAGATTTCAAGACAATATTTGAAAATTAATTGCCTCTTTCTAAATATTTGGAAATGCTTTTTGTTTTATTATCGAAGTGTGGTATAACATGCACTTAACAAAGACATACTTTGTCCATCTGTTCATATAGTTTACTCTATATAATATAGTTTACTCTATATAATATAGTTTACTCTATATAATATAGTTTACTCTATATAATATAGTTTACTCTATATACAGTAAAGGGGAAAAGAAATTGAAAGAAAAACCCAGAAAATTGTCAGAGATCTACAAGTATGACATTACACTGTATACTGCACTGGTTGCTTATTAACACACTGGTGAAATATTTGAAACAAACAACTCAACAAAAACAAACAATGGAAAAAAGATAAGATTTTTTCACTACTTTTCTTTTTTTAATAATTCTCTATGATAGATTTTTAAAGAAAAAATGAAAAGTGATCTAATGAGTTTCTTCTGCACAATCACTGACCAGCAGAAAATGGGAAGCAACTGGCAGCAGAACAAATATAATAAATGGGGTGAGCAGAAATGGACGATGAATTCTGCTGAAGTTTAAGGCTTTAGCTGCGATCGCACAGCGTTGGGTGGGAGGGGAGCTAAAGATGATTTAAGCCCCCAGTGAAAAGTGGAATGGAAGACCAAACAGACGGATTAAAGGAAAGGATTTCCAAGTTCTTGATATTCAATTAAAGAGAGTTAGCATGTGGCAATAGGAATTTATCATCATGATGTACAGTACATCCCAGGCGTCAAATTTGCATATTTTGTGCAAGTTTTGTAATGAATTACAGGTGACCTTGAAGACATTTTTAAAGAATTACATAAAGATTTTTGAGCTGTTTACCCAGTCATACCTCACAAATTTTGCCCATTTAATCAAAAATTGACTTTTTCCCCCAAAAATCAAAAACTGATTTAATCAGATTTCAATATTCTTTCAACCAATAAAGAAATTGTTACATAAGGATTGGGTTTGGTAAGTCTCTTTCGAGAGTCAGCTACTTTATATCCAGCATTGCGAGAAGGGCTCATAAAAAAATATTGAAGGCAGCATTGCGAGAAGGGCTCATAAAAAATAGTGAAGGCAGTGGTGCAACCAATGATTTTGCTTGAGCCTGTGGGCTTAACCAGGGCTGTAATTATTGGGGGGACAGGACAGTAGAATATACCCCCCCCCCCACTTTTCAGAAGAATATGCCCGCCCCCCCCCCCACTTTTCAGAAGAATATATCCCCTACTTTTCAGAAGAATATGGCCCCACTTTTTAGTAGAATATGTCCCCACTTTTCAGTAGAATTTTAAAAATTCAGTACAGTTTGGGAAAATTTGTTTCTTGCCACCACCACGTTTTGGATGAGAGGCCATGTCCCCACACACACTTTCCAGATGAGAATTATGGCCCTTGGGGTAACCCACCATATTGTGGTCCCACTGGGTGATGGATTTCCCTCATGACATCATGGGGTGCCAATTTGGGTGATACTTATTTCTATTTTTAAAATTTTGACAGGTGATTTTAAAAATTGCAATAGGCATTGAGATTGCCATGAAAAATAGGAACCCTGGCACAACTGAGGCAGAAGTCAAACTACATCTACCCCTCATCACCCACCTAATTCAATAAAGGAGTCACCATCAACTTGCATGGCACTTCCTTGCATAAACTTGCTTGCATGGAATAATTACAGTGGGTTCATAATTCCTTGGGGGACAGGAACAGTAAAGGATGATCAGACCTTCCCTATCCCCACTGAACAATGTAGATATAATTTTTTGCTATGAAATGCTTGGATTAAGGTTGTACTGTTCATCTCTGTTCAAATTTTCAAGAGCTCGTGGGTGGGGGAGTAGTGTTGTTGCACCTATACTCTCTTCATCACCTGCCCCCCTGACTTTCCAAAGCAGAACTACGGCCCAGATATCATTGATTGATTGATTCAAACATTTATTGAATCACACTTTAATACAGAGTACAGATATATACAGGTAAACAAAATGATACATACAATGAAACAAAGATATTGATATATACGTTTATTAATTACAAAAGTGGCTTAGGAGCGCCACACAGGAAGTTAGAGTAATTTATAAACGTGTGGCCTCCAGAACACATAAACAAACAATTCCCCCTCTCCCCTTACACACACACAAATAATTATAACAATAATTGTGTAACACTAGTCGTATTTAGATGGATTATGGAAAAAAATGTGATCAAATAAAGAGAGATACTACAAAATGGGAAACTGCATGAAAAGACAAATTTAAAAAGAAAAAAAATCGATTGAAAAAAATTGATGTACTGTACTTAATTGCAAACCAAAACTTACATTTTCTGGAGGTGGTATTGATCCACTGAAACGAGCTGCTGCGATTTGAAATATATCAGGGTGTGGTTTTCCATGCCTGACCTCGTCATCTGACCCTGCACAGACATAATGCTCAAACAGGCTAAACAACTCTTTGTGTAAGGTAGTTTTTGTCTTGAGCGATTCTAATGAGGAACCAGATGCCACACATATTGGGATGGAATGTTTGTGCAGATGGCGGACAAGCCTTTCAACCCCTGCGGAAGAATGGGAGAAACCTTTAAGTGGCTATACTACATACATTGATAATCAGCCATATCTGATAAGTGCAGTACTAAGAGGTTGGAATATACCTGCCAAATTGCTCCAGTGTGTTAACACAGACTGGTGCAGTGAGCATAATTCAACAGTGTGATGTCATAGCTGTATTTTCAAGGTTTTTATGTATTTCTTTGAAAATTAAGTAGCACTTTCTATTAAATTACTCCTAAAGAAAAAGATATGAACAAGGTTCCCCAGTGTGTTTCTTTAAAGGAATATTTCCATGAATTTTCATATGATAGAGGACTATTAAAGAGACAAATTGGTGTAAAAACCATGTTGATATCTTATTCCGTTTGGGAGTCATTGCATCTCAAAGATCTCACCTGCAGAGTGTTGAAAAGTGACCTCACAGTGTACAGTGTGATGTCATAGTTGCATACCAAAGACAATTGTTATGTATTTTAAATATTGTCTTTTTCTACATTACTGGAGACATGTTTTCTTGAATTATTGGGATGGGTATAACATGCACTTTATAAGAACATGTTTTGCTCATCTGCTCATGCACCTTTAATAAAAAAAATAATTTTTCATTAGATAGAAATACATAAAGAATTACCTTGAATCTGCAAGCATGACATCACACTGTACACTGTGAGGTCATTTTGAACAATAATGAAATCTTTAAAATGCAATCTCTTAAACGGAATATTATTTCTACATGGCTTTTCACTTATTTCTTTCTTTAACCCTTACCCTACCAACACCTTTTTGAAAATGCACCTGGGAGGCAGAGTCAAAGACAGGGCACCCAAAACGGCTATAACATCACCACATGGTAGAGTAAGTATTAAGCACAGACTAATTATTGAAAGATCCTCTGTCTTCCGAGCAGCAAAGTCGGGCTTGATCCGCTTCAGTGACCCAGTGGGCCGCCCACCGGGACCATGCTGCAAATATTTTTGAGTTGGCACACTTGTCGCGGGTCCCTTACTCTACCAGCACCTTTTTGAAAATGCGCCTGGGAGGCGGAGTCAGAAACAGGGCACCCAAAACGGCAATAATATAGCCGCGTGGTAGAGTAAGGGTTAATAGTCCTCTATCATATAATTGGAATTAACAGGACTATTCCTTTAAGTATTGAAAAGTACAACTTTAAAACACGCTCTGTATAAGAACATGCATTGCCCACCTATTCATGTAGATAACTCATCAAAAAAATAAGATATCAACATGTTTTTCACCAATTCCTTTCTATCATATAAAATCACATGAATATTCTTCAATTATCTACCTCTATCATGTATAATACATGTACATGTATGTTGGGTGACCATAGGCACTGAAGGCTATAAGAGACTTTTGTTAGAGGGGAAAAACATGATGGGGACAAAAGTGAACTTCATTTAAGATATTCATATAGTTCAATACATAAAACAATGATTAGCATATCTTTGGGGGGAAGGGGGCAATTGCACCCACTTGTCCATAAGGTGAGCTGCCCATGGGCATATTCCCTAAACCAAATTTTGAACTTCCTTTGAAGATTTTACCAAAAGTCAAAACACCACTGCATATTCCCACTTAGCATAGCATAGCATAGCAAGGTTTAACGTCCCGAAAGCATCCAGTGCTGGACATTATATCAAGACGGCCATGACCTTTGATAACCAGTTGTGAACTCACTGGTTGCAGACCCACTGGGATACGAACCCTTGAAGTGTGGGTGAGAGGACAAAGCATGATAACCAGCTGTGATCTCACTGGTTGCAGACCCACCGGGGGTGAGAGGACAAAGCATGATAACCAGCTGTGATCTCACTGGTTGCAGACCCACCGAATACAAACCAGGGACGTGCGGGTGAGAGGACAAAGCACTAACCACTATACCACGGAGGTCTGTCCCTTAGTCCACTGATTCATTTTGCAAGTCTGACAGGAAAGACTTTGTTACTTGAAAGCTGTGAGGGAATGCATACCAGTACCTGGAAGAAGCTTTGTTTCAGGAAAATGTTTTGATGTTTCTACAGTAATTTGGTTTACCCATTCCTGGGGTGTCAGCTGTAGATCAAATTCTCTTATTATCACTTTAGCAGTTTCAATGTCCGATCTGCCCATACACTGTACTTTGACATCCCAAGTGTATTCTTTCTTATATCTATTTGCTACTCTCGAATAGCAGTCCGTAAAAATCCTGTCTGTATCTAAATAAAAAGAAAAGAAAAATTATAATAGTAATTTGGAATTCATGAAATATGGGTAATTACATAACAAAGTATGCTACGTTTCTCTTGCAATAAGTAATATAACATGGTGAAACCTGTTGGAACCAACAAAAAGCCTAGACTGTAGAAGAAGAAAAAGGGGCTAAGAAGGGTTAGTCACCCCATAAAAAGCCCTAACAAATAACACCACCACCACCACCACCACAAACCAGAATAAAAGGTTTTGTGGTTCTGATGCTTACTTCATAAGCTGATTGATATGCAAATTATTTGAATTAACTGTCATGCTATTTTGCATATCATGAAATATTTGTTCCTTGATATTTGTTCATAAGCCACACCCACCATGCAGATCAATAAAAATGTTGACTACATTAGCATTTGCACAATAATTAAGTATGATGCAAAAATGGTTGCTCATTTATTATATTTCAAGAATGTCAGTGTAAGCCCCGCCACCTACTCATTAATATTCATGACATCACTATACCATAACATGAGAACATATGTACAGACCACTACCCATCTGTGTACCTGATATAGCATACGTGATATATTATTCATGAGATACAGCATGTTGTTTACATCATTTTGCACTTTCACATTAAGTCATGCCCACCATGCATATTAATGACATACTGTAAGCTCTTTTCAGCAAAATCATATTAAGCCCCACCCACTATGCATATTAATGAAATTCAATGTTTTTACATCATGAACATGTACACACCAGCTAACATCATAATAATCCCAAATATGAAACAAAACCAGACATGCGATTGGTAAAATATGAATATTTCAAGATGTTTATGTTACGCCCCGCATACTCATTAATATGCATGATAAAACAACAAGGCACATCTACAGACCATGGGCTATCTGTGTACTACATATGAACTGAATCTCATATATAGTTCTTGAGATACTGTGTTTACAAGTTCTTTTCAACAAAATCATGTAAAGCCCCGCCCACTATGCATATTGATGAAGTTCAACAATTTTACATCATAAATATGTACACACCAGCTAACATCATAATTATTCTAAATATAAAGTAAAACAGACATACGCTTGTTAAAATATAAACATTTCAATATTTTTACATTAAGCCCCGTCTAATATGCATGACATCACCATCAAAAACAATAGGGCACATCTACGGACCATGGGCTATCTGTGTACCAAATATGACATGAATCTAGTTTATCGTTCGTGAGATATCATGTTTACGAGTTGGCCGTCACAAACATACATACACACGCCTTCATGACTGCATAGGTTCCTGATGCTATCACATCGGAACCAAAAAGTTTTAAAAATAAATTAGTACAAACTAAGATAAATTAATTAGAAGGAAAATAAGGCATTTAACAAATAGGAAGGTAATATTTCCATGATACAACTCTTTATGAGTCTGAATTAATATGAACTAATATATTATCATAATGGAGGCATCGATATCAAAAATATTCCTATTCATAATAATATGCCATATTTTGCACGATTTTCCAATTTGACTCAGTGATAAGGTATCCCATGCAGAAAACATATTGTTCATTTAGCCTGTTTAGGTCTAGACTATTCCATAAAAGCCTAAATTAGGGAGACAGAAAGCTCGGTCGGTTGAGCTTAGACTGAGATGCTGGAGGTCCCAGGTTCGAATTCAACAACAATTTAACCCACGATTTTTCCACAAATATGCAGAACACTATGCTGACATCAAGCGCAGAGGTTTGTATTCTGCATCATTTTTCTCTTCCCCTTTCCCCACCCAACTTTTGTAAAAAGTGGGCGCTCACCGTCCATCGGATGAGAACGTTAAATGGTGGTCCCAACGGCAGTGCTCTCCACCCCCTGCCTAGTGAGAACGGCTTTCTAGTGAGAACGGCTTACTACTGTATCCATTTCTATGTGTAAAAAAACTGCACCATTTTTTTGGAGCTGACACCATTTACTTCTATGCGAAATTTACACACCTTAAAAATTCAATTTCCAATGTTCACCAGATAGCAACTCAGTTAATCTGAGAAAACATTTACCTGATTCATTACACTTTACAAAGCTGATTCCGGAGGAAATGAGCTTTTTTCCACACTTACTTTGCTATTTAGTTGTTCACTGCTTCAGAAGTAAAACAGTAGTTTTAGTACGTATTAATGCGTAATTCATGCATGCTGGAGCAAAATCCGAAAGCTCTGTCGTGCTAGCGTAAACACTTAAGTGCGCGAGCATTCTCGAGTAAAGTCATGAGCAAAGGCCCAAAAAATGTTGCAGGCGATCACGTCATACGCTTGCTTTTCGATGCATTTAAATTTGTTTGAATGACATGCATCATTTATGTCTCATTTTCTGTTTTTTAGAGCAAAAATTTCATGATTTTACGGTAAACTTTTGATATTTTATTCTTTGCGGAACACTAGCCTAGTAGAAAAGTTTGACTAATGTTACTTCTTTATCGATTTTTTAGATTAAATATAAAACAAATAAATAGTTTTAATATCGAAAACAATTTTGCAAACAGATCTGGTCCCAGTAATATTTAAACACGTGTTAAAGGCCATTGACTCGGACCTTTTCTTTCATGCCCTAATACAGAGTATTCAGACTGCATAGTTTTCAAAGTGTGAGCGGAAGATAATTTTGGACTCAAGAAATGTGCGCCTATGTCTAGAAAATGTGCGCCACAATCTAGAAAATGTGCACCAATATCTAGAAAATAAGCACCAAAAATTATCTAGGCCTATTTGATAGTGGAAATAATATACAAGTATTTAACAAAAGGCTAAAGTAGCAATATAAAGAAATTGTCCTGTGTTTAGGCTATCGTTGACTTTTCTAAACTTTTTATTGAGGAAAACTAAAATTTATTGAAAAATGTGTACCAAGAACTGTGCACCAAATTCATGAAAATAATTCTCAATCACAATTTAGCATGGAAAACCTTCCGCGCCAGAAACAAACTATGCAATCTGGCAGGATATTAGGTCACTAGCCTGTCATAGCTAGGGCTACATGACTGGCATGGAGACGATTTGTGGTACCCTCTGCCTGCCTGGTTCTCTGATGCCCTATAGCTGCCAGCTGGTATACAATACAATTCTGTTGTTTTTGAGAATTCACAAAAAAATGTAGAAAATTGATGATTGAAAAATAACTTACTTTTTGGATATTCTTATCAAGGCCTAACTTAGTGTAATGCAGTGCAAAAACCAATTGACTGGTTTTATCTTAAAAGCAATTTTTTTTTTGTCATATCTAATATTGGAGTAACTGTAGAATACCCCATTGTTCTGGAAGTATACCCAGAAAATTAGAAGGCTACACAGTCTGTCATGAATATGCCAAAGTTTTTTGTTTTCCTTGTATTTTCTAAGTTTTCTTGAAAGTATGTATTTAAGGGGGTTTGAATGCGGGGTAAGTTGCGTGCTCCAGGCTAGCATGAAGGCCCATTTATTTGTGTGAGTCTTTGTTTGTATGGGTCTTTTTTGGATTGGGCTACGAGCTACATACTTGGGTGTCCTTTTGGATAGAGCTAGGTTTCAATTGAAGTCGGAAGACTTGGGAATGTTTTGTGCACAGATTACGGGCTTTGAAGTCCCGTTATTCTCTAACTTAATTTAAGAATGACACATATTCATAGGCTACAAGCTACATACTGTAGTTGGGTGTCCTTTGAGTTTTGGATAGGGCTACGGGCTACATGGTGGTGGAGGTTTTAAATGAAGTCGAAAAACTTGGGAAATGTTTTCGGCACAGGCTACGGGTTAGGAGATCATCAGTGCGTACCCCTGTAGCCCTGCTACTGTGAAATCTTGCATACTAAGATACAGAAACTACGCCCACAACCCCTGAAGTTCTGATCATATCAGTCCTCTCCCTTTGACCGCCATCTTTGCGAATCACGCTGAATTTCAGCACTGTTAAAACCTTTTTCTGTTTGTTTATTTTGCAATATTTGTTTTCTTTCTTGCAAACTTTATTTGACTCATCAGGTAATATTTACATGTACTCTTGTACAGATTGTCACGATTAAAGTATTTTGACCGTGTGTTTTTTGATCGATTTAATAACAGCTTGTAAAACGGGCCTTGATTGAGTGGGATTTTAAGCTGTACATTATGGCCTATTGTTAGTTTCACTGTTTACTGCTGCACATTTACAGTGCATTTCACAAGTTACTCAGATTTCAGCCAAATCAAAGTGCAAAATATTCCCATTCATAGGTGATTACTGCGCATTTGTGATTCTCGCATTTAAGAAGGATTTTGCTACTCGGATTTACAGTCTGTAAAAGTCAATGATATTGCGTGTATAGTGTGGGCACAGCTCTAGTGATAACAGGTGGAAATCCGTGGTAAATGGAGATACCAAAAATTATTGAAATTCAACAAGAAACAATCAATTAGAACTCTAAACTTTTTAAGAAAATAAATTATCCTTTGCCATGAAAATGCACTGCTGTTCGATTAACAAACATCAATATACATTGTAATCGATCGACAAACAACAACTAACACTGACAACTCACACATAATTCACGGAAATGTCATGACCCCAATCCGAAACTTTGCAGATTCAAATTCTGATTGGAAAATGGTTTTCGTCAAACACACTGTGATTCGTTTGTAAGAAATCTAGCCACTGCCATATGTATGATTAACATCAGACTAGATACACACAGTATGGACCTCAATAAGCCAGGGCCATGTACGGTACACATACGTTCAAGAATGGAATAATGTCTACAGGTAAAACTTCAAAGAGCTATTTTTAGTGCCATTATGTATGAAATCTGATACTTTCTTAAAACCTTTTAAGAACTTTAATTTTAAGAAATACATAGAATATCTTTTAACAAAATACAAACTACTGTATATGAAGCATACACAAATCGCACAACGTTTTGATAAAAATGTTATTTAACATTAGTTACGGTTTTAGGACCTTTTTTAAGATAATTTAGTTAAGGTCATACGACTCATATTAAAGTTAACTAGGCCTAGTAACTATTGCCTAATACTAGTCAATATTTTATTTTGAATAGTAATTAAATTTTCGAATCTTAAATTGCTACTCTTGGATTGCATACGGTATGCTCCATAGCTACCGTAACTTAGGGATGCGTAACTGTTCCCTTAATCATGCGTTAATCATGCATGAGAGCGGATTGTTTGCCCAACTAACCCATTGCTATGGTGTGCGTGGCCTATTTCCGTTCTTAGGGAGGTTAAATAGGAAGAAAACAGAAGAAATCGTTAAGCCATAGCCTTTACTAAATTAGACTTATTACAGTTAGTAATTTTTCGCGAAACTAGGCCTAAGCCAGAGTAGGCCCTACATGTATGAGTGTCCAACTTCCAAGGCATTACATTTTCTTTAAAAATGTCAAAATTGTTTAATTTACCAAGTAACAGACCATCCATATCAAAAATAACATGCGTTATTTGTATTAACTTATCCATTGCCAGTTTCAATTGATGGAAATTCATGCAAGACAGTCAAATCAAAGCAAAGCGCCGTGGTTAATGGGGGCATAGCACCAGTACGTATACAAATATACGCTCCAGTACAGTCTCTGTGTGCTGTCTTGGAATACTACAAACTTTCGCGTTCAGATTTATCGGGAAATAGCATCAACGTATGAAACATTGATACCGAAAGGTGGGTATGGGGTAGAGAAGCAGGAGGGGAAGATTCGATATTTAGTTTCCAAAAAAAATATTACAAAAAACCAGTTACAAGTCTATAGCATCCAAAACTATTTGTAAAACATTGGGGAAGGGTTTGTCAAATTTGGCAACATTTTCAGAAAATTTCCCTAAAATGAAGGGACCTTCCAAAACATAAAGCAAATTTCCCAACAATTCGAGAAAAATTCCTCCATGACGTTTCAATAAAGATCTGAACTTCCCCCATGTGTAATGGTAAATCCAGGCTGATTCCTGCTTTCCCCTATATGTCAATAAAAAGCTGCAATTATAGATGGTGCTTTCCCCGTGTCAAGAAACAACAGTTGCAATTATAGATACTGCTTTCCCCGTGTCAAAAAACAACATCAGCTGCAATTATAGTTTCTGTTTTCCCCGTGTCAAGAAACAACAGCTGCAATTATAGAAAGTGCTTTCCCCATGTCAAGAAACAACATCAGCTGCAATTATAGATTATGTTTTTTCCCCAGTGTCAAAAAACAACAGCTGCAATTATAGATTCTGCTTTTCCCCCGTGTCAAAAAAAAAGTTGCAATTATAGATCCTGCTTTCCCAGTGTCAAAAACGGCAGCTGCAATTATAGATCCTGCTTTCCCTGTGTCAAAAACGACAGCTGCAGTTAGAGATCCTGCTTTCCCCGTGTCAAAAACGACAGCTGCAATTATAGATCCTGCTTCTCCCGTGCCAAAAAAAAACCCCATCAGCTGCAATTAGAGATCCTGCTTTCCCCATGTCAAAAACGACAGCTGCAATTATAGATCCTGCTTTCCCCGTGCCAAAAAACAACATCGGCCGCAATTTTAGATACTGCTTTCCCCCGTCTCAAAAACGACAGCTGCAATTATAGATTCTGCTTTCCTCCGGGTTTCACCATGTCAAAAAACGACAGCTACAATTATAGATACTGGATTCCCCTGTGTCAAAAAACAACAGTGGCAATTATAGATCCTGCTTGCTCCCACGACGTACCAAGACGACAGGTGCAATTATGATGGGAAATAATACAACTTACATGTATGTAAAAGACACCTAACTTTCAAGAAAAATGATCAAAACAAAAGTTAGTATTTGAGAAGACTGACTAATTTTAATTTGGAAGAGAGCAGGCAGTATACTATTTGTTTAGGGATTTGTTTATAAATATATATATATATATATATATATATATATATATATATATATATATATATATATATATATATATATATATATATATATATATATATATATATATATATATATATATATATATATATATATATATATATATATATATATATATATATATATATATATATATATATATATATATATATATATATATATATATATATATATATATATATATATATATATATATATATATATATATATATATATATATATATATATATTGCTTTTTTTAGCACCATTTTCGTAGTGCAGGTGTCTTTGTTTACTTTTTTTTTTTACAAATAAAGTTTTTTGTTTCTTTACAGTAAAAACAAATTGTCTTTTTTTCATCACTGTCCCAAAAATAAGACTTTACAGTGTTAATTTTGTGCTGCTGGTCCATTTTTACAATATTTTCAATTAATACTCATACTGCAGGTATCAAAATTGACTTCTATCATACTGCAGGTATCAAAATTACATAATTTCATGCAATTACACTTTCCAGCAAAATAATAAAGAAATACGTAAGATTGTTAAAACCTGGTTGAATAACTCTTGATGTATGGTATATGAAATGAACAAAACTTAAAGGTCAATGGAAATATAGCAATTTATATCTATTAAAATCGGAGCACATTGATTTTTGAATTTTGAAAAAAGAATGTAATTCTTTACATTTCTTTCCTACATGTAAATCTTAGGTGCTGAAAATGACGGGAAAGTCTATTCCTGCCAGTATTTGATTGGGGGCATAGCAAAAGCTCCAAAAGTTTTGGTCAGAATTTGCTGCACCACTTCAAAGAAAATTATGATAGACATCTAAAATACAAAAAAGCCAAGATTGCTCTGTAAATGCATCACAAAATTTTCATAAAATATGCAAAATGATTTAAGAATGCTGTAAAATGGTTAATCTTGAAATGTTTTTTTGCTGCTACTGTACGATTGTTTCATATAGGATTTTAAAGCAATTGAGTCATTTTGCTTCTACACGTCCATCTACCTTTTAAACAGAACACAACTTTGCATTGTGGTTCTGATATACAAAATTCTAATATAAATGATAAGGATCTTGAATGTAGTGGGGTACACTCAGTGGCATAGCCAAGATATTCATATTGGAAGGAGGGGGAGGGATTTGAATTAAACCAACACAATATTTAGTGGTCACTTTGAGCGCAAAGCGGTCGACTTGTCAGCGTGGGGTCCAGGGTCCTGTTAAAGGGCCCCTGGTGGGGTGCAGCGGCGAAGCCCTGGTAGGGGTCCAGGGAAGCTCTCACAAAATTGACATTTCAAGGCATCGTCAAAATCCATGTCAAAGAGAGATACACCATTAACAAAACACAAAATCAAGTGCAAAGTGCTCAACTTGTCGGTGTAGGGTTCAGGGGCCTGCTGAAGGGCAGTTGGTGGGGTCCAGGGGCAAAGCCCCAGCAGGGATCCAAGATGCGAAGCCGCGGTAGGGGTCCAGGGGGTGAAGCCCTGGAAGCTCTCGAAATATTGACATTTCAAGGGCAAAAACGTATGTCATAACGCATAGTAAGAAGGTATATCATACAAGTCAAATTTCATGTCAAAGAGAGCTATAATACACAATATATAAAAAACAAAATCACGAAAACGCGCAATGTGGAAATATGTTTTATTGTTTACGTTTGTACATGGTTAGGTTTATCGTCACTCTTTAAAAAATATGCATTTTCTAACAAAAAGGTTTTTAATAATTTACTACAAACTTGTGTAAATGTTGTCAAACTTTTTAAATGAGCCTGTTCTGTATCATTTGCACTCCGACACCCACCTCATCCCCACTCTCTCTCTCTCCCCTTTCTCTCTCACTGCCTTAGTTCATGTATTTAAATACAAAATTGCACAAATGTTTAATATATTATTACAGAAGAAACCTCTTTCTGAGAAAGTGCCTTTTTGAGTTTGAAATCTAAAAACATAATAAGCACCTGGAATGTCAAAACTTGTTGAAACGATGGCACCAATCTGAACCAATGGATTAAAATCTGAACCGACGGATTAAAATATTCAGGGGTACACTATACACCACTGGGTACACTCATTCTAAGGTTGAAGATGTGGTAGTAAGAGCAATCTACCACGGCACAATATTGTTTCTTGAAATATCGTTGTTACAAACTGGCTTAACAGACGTACATACACACACACCCACACACACACACACCTGTGGCTTTATGATATCCTAGCTTTGTTTGACTTTTCCATAATGTCCCCACAGACATCCATTGGAGTATTTATGTCAAGACACACACAGATGTTCTATTAACCACACTTATGGAGCACTGCTTGGAGACCCACCGTGATCACACCTAGGATGTTAGAGTAGTTAGCTTTAACCACGCTGCCACAATCTGTTTCTTTCCTAGTGATATCGCATTGGAACCAAATGGAGCAAATTGTGATTATCATTTTTCAAAATTTGCATATTTTTTACAAGAAATAATTACAACAAATGTTGGGTTTTTAGACCGTGATTCTTAAAGGAATAATCAGAAAATAAGACTGTGACAGGTGAATGGGTGGTGTTAGTTAGTCCCCATCAAAATTCTTGCAATGGTATTTCTAAGGCAGCAGAAACTGATGACACCTTAACTTTTAGCTCAACACCTTTGAGGGATTTGAGCTGGTGCAATGAATATGGCAAGAGCCACAACACCATTCAGCTATGCAGTCGTTCATCACATTTATTTTGGGTGTGTTTTTGTCGTATTGGTTTGCTTGCCCTCAGCGTTCAACAAATCATATGTTCATGATGTTTACTGAACCTGCCCAAATGGACAACTTGGTTTTCATCAAATTTGCATTGCATGTATACAAAAACTTTCCATGGGCAACCCTATGTACTTTCAGAACAATTTCTGCCCGTCGGGCTGGTTGATTTGTCAATCCCTGCTTGCCCTACATGCCCTCATCCCTCTGTGATGCTTCTTTGGAGTGATATATTACTATTTGTGTGGTTTTTGCATTCAAAACATGACAAAAACTCTCAATAAAATGTTGAAGCTGTTTATAGGGGCACTCACTGTTTTATTGGGTCTTACAGGTACAGGAAAACTACCAATTATCTCCATAATTTTTTTGTGAATGTATAGCTTAGTGACTTTAGAGTCATTTATGAGTCATTTGTTGCAAACATTTTACTTTTGTTTGATTGCCTATTAGAATTAAATTATAGTGTAGGTTCAAAGATGCCATGTGAGGCAGCTTTAGCATATTATTGAGGAATAATCTAATAGTGGCTTAATATAATACTACTCCTCCATTGCACAGTAGAGATTCGAACTAACAACATAGCATCCCAGGTTCGATTCCAAGTGCATGTAACCGGTTAAATTGTGAATACCAATTTATACACAAAAAATATAAATGAAAGTATAAACTTAATATGAAAAATGATTTAAAGAAGCACAAGACCAAAAAGTGAGGGCGCTCGTTTTTCCAAATTTCACAGATATATTATCCACAAAAGATCGATAAACTTCATGCCTCCATAGTCCAGTGGCGACGTGAGGACAAAGGTCACTTAAATATTTATATCAGCCAGAAATTGCTATACCGCTGCGTGTTAGATGAGGATTTGATTTTTGGGGGACCCCTAAAAATATGCTCTCACTTTTCAGTCTAGTGCTCCTTTAGAATCAGAAGAGCATTCAATGTTCTTTTACCAATATGTGTTGCAACTATGTCATTGGCGTGCTGCTTAATATTGATTGTGAATTAGAAAAAGCAGCATTCTTTACAGACCCTGATGTACTCCTAACAAATTCTACTTATCATATGGAGGTAGGCCCCAGTCTTCAAGCTGAAATTCCTCCAGTTTAGAGAGAATAAGGTGTGCGCGATCTACTACAAGATGCACTGAACGCTCATCTGGAACAGCCACAACATACATATCTGCTGCCCTCGCTGATTCAACTCCATTCAATGCGTCTTCAAAAACCAGAATCTACAAAGTATAATGAAATGAAGAAGAAAAAAAGACTCAAAAATACAAAAGGGATATTTAAATCAAAAGACACAACAGACTGATATAGTATAACAGGTAAGATTGCACGGTTTTGCCCCGAAGTGAAACCAGTCGGTTTCCAAAACAAAACCAGTTTTAACCCGAAAACGGGTTTTTCACCCGTAACGTAAACCTCAACATAAAGTGCATTGCATGTACTGTTATGATGTTTGTATCACAGTATTTTTGTAAATAATTTTGTCAATGATAACGGAGGCACTGATAAATAATATGTATTAATAAACTTTAATATGATTGTTTGCATGTAATGTGATTTTATTACCCCATTTGCCCCTCAAATGATGCCAGTTTTACCCATTCCAGTCATGTAAAAAAGTTATAAAAAAGCTGTGTCGACAGCCCACCTATATGCCCTTATTTGCTCACAATTTCTATTCATAGTGATGATTTCAATTTTCTTTCTGTAAAAAGAAAAAATTTGTCGGAGAGTTGTAAAACATGCAAATTAAGCCTCTAAATGTGTCATCTTACGATGCGATGCCAGCCATCGTGTACTTGATCACGTGGTACAACTGTTGCTCATTTGCATATATCCTACAGTGGGAAAATCTTACAGTTAAGATCCCACCCACTTGATACTCAATTTTCTTTGAAACATTAACCATGGCCAAGACATGGCTCTTAAGTTCAACCAAAAATAAGAAAATCATTAATCATGCATACCTCTCTATTTTTTTTTCAAGATCAATAATCATTCTTGCTATGCTTTTACTTTAAATTGGCCCAGTTTGTGCATCCATATTTAAGCCACCAAAGGGTCCCGCCTTATATGGTATTCGCCAAAACTGCACGAAAGGGAGTGCACTGCAGAAAAGAAAATGCCCACTAATAAAAAGAAGTGTCCCATTCCACACCAAATTCGTATTTCCTTCTTCAAAATAAAAAAATAAAAGTGTATTACCTGCAATCTCTATACGCATAATACGATACATGATCTGAATACATTATGATTGAAAATTAAACTGAATTACATTGTATTCCGTACTTAAACCGACCTTGTTTCAGCAAGGAGATATGAAAACATTTTTTTTTTTTGCAC
The DNA here is from genome assembly GCA_020152595.1 of Chiridota heheva. NCBI lineage: Eukaryota > Metazoa > Echinodermata > Holothuroidea > Apodida > Chiridotidae > Chiridota > Chiridota heheva. The sequence goes on along the minus strand of JAIGNY010002737.1, from coordinate 415,752 downwards.
ACGTACACCCAAGTAAAATCAATTCTTTGGCACTCTGCAGATAAGATTTTAAGTTCTACATTGATTTCAAACATTTAACATTGATAAGCAATATTTTTTGTCACTCAGAATTGTATAAAACAGCAAAACACATCTGTATTTGAACATTCTGTTTGTTCTTCCTACTTGTGAAATGATATGCAGAGCAGAATACAGGGTTCATATTATTAATTTATGCATACCAACAAGGCTATCAACTAACGGGTCTGCAAAAGATTTATATAAACTTGCTCTACTTCGAACCAATGAAATCATTTGAGCTTGTACCCCAAGCAAATAACAAGTGCCATGGGTCAATTACATAAACACGTGACTGGAACGGAAAATTCCATCACTAGTGCTTTTATGAGTAAACATAATTACAGAGAACGGATAAAAATTTCAAAACAAAATGCATGAAATCCTTCGTTCTTTTTAAATCTGAACAATTTTGAACAGGCCAGTTGTTCAAAAGTATATTTTACACATGAAAATGAGATCGGAAAGGAATAACAATATTGAGGGGATAAGTAGTCATTTTCTCTTGCAATCTAATTGTGAACCAGCTTCCTAGTGTGTGATACTGATAGCATGGAGATAATATACCAGCTTCCTGGTGTGTGATACTGATAGCACCGAGATAATATACCAGCTTCTTGGTGTGTGATACTGATAGCATGGAGATAATATACCAGCTTCCTGGTGTGTGATACTGATAGCACGGAGATAATATACCAGCTTCCTGGTGTGTGATACTGATAGCACGGAGATAATATACCAGCTTCCTGGTGTGTGATACTGATAGCATGGAGATAATATACCAGCTTCCTGGTGTGTGATACTGATAGCACGGAGATAATATACCAGCTTCCTGGTGTGTGATACTGATAGCACAGAGATAATATACCAGCTTCCTGGTGTGTGATACTGATAGCACGGAGATAATATACCAGCTTCCTGGTGTGTGATACTGATAGCACGGGATAATTTATCTTCACTTTGCATCCTGTTATTCTATAACAATCACAAAATTTACCATGCTATTTATAGCGATGGTTTTTCCCATATTCAAACTTTCGAAAATATGATACACAGCGTCAAGGAACAAATCGGCGGGCAAGTGACCATGGCGCGTGAGAGAAAATCAACCCTTGCGCTGATTTACATTCAGTGGGAATAAAGTTAACTTTTTTGACCACTTTCGGCACTGAAGTCATGCTCGTGAGTCATGATATTCATTCATAAGTTTTATATCCAGGGGCCATCGCGCCTATACACAATGTCTTGTTTTGTAAATTGTTAATGTAGTCTTGCACAGTGCATTTGGGGTGGGGTGGGGGGATTGGTTGTGAATTTATGAGTGAATGGTCTTGTGATTTGCAATATTGTTATCACTGGGATTTATGATAGATTATCAAAGTATTTTACAAGAAAAAAGGACTCGGGAGAGAATGCTAAGGACTTAAAATAAACAGGATTATAAAGAAATAAAGGTACATTTGTTTGTTCAAGGAAATATTAGCCCAGAAAGAAGATACAAAGAGAGACATTATCGAGTGGATTCCAGCCTGTTATTACAGGTACATGTAATATTTATGACTATGCATTGCATTTCCAAACATTCTCATTTCTCAATCGTACTATTAATTTAATCTGCATAATTATCACATATTTTCACAAATATATCAAAAGGTACTTTGAAATACATTCTTATACAAAGCATGAGCTTTCTTTTTATTGATATAAAACAGATTTTTACGATCTTTTAAAATTATTTTTTACATTGATTTGGTTTTTTCGGTACTCCGTTTAAAAAAAAAACATGAATCAGACCCAAACCGCAGTTTCACAAAACCGAATTTAGCTACAAAACCAGTAGACCATGCAAGCTTAATACCAGGCATGTAAGTGAAAGAACAATCAAAAAGAGGAAATTACTGTGTTTATCTCTCACAAAAGAGGAAATTATTTAATGTCCTTTATACTTTTGAACAGAGGAAAAATATCATAGCGGAAGTTACTTCTTAATTAGCAAATATTCTCAGGGAAGTTACCAAAGAGGCTTACTGTATGTTGATGTATTGTGGTAAAATTGCATACATTTATCAATTTAACTGTAAAAAAATTCCTGGGAAAGTTTAAGTAACCTGTTCAAATGATACAGGGTATCTTTGATGAGATCCTACTTGAGTTTTTCTTGTATTGCCCTTAAAAAAAAAAAAAAAATCTGGACTACTGGGGCGGTCAAGCACACAAGCTGGTGAAAAATCACACTTGTATTGGTATTTCCTGTTTTAATGTTTAATTATACATTTCTTAGGAAGTGGGTTTTAAGTCCCCAACATTTATGTCTCTGATTGACATGGTTTTCAGTTATGCCTTCAATGCATAAAAAAAACTATATAAGATTTTAGTGAGAAAATGTGTATTTGCCAACAACTACTTCAACAGCCAACATCTAGCAGCCCAATACATATCTCTAACCTCAATTAGGAGTCTTTTAAGTTTTCTTTCTTTGAGTCATCATCAGCAATGTTACAATATGAATGAAAAGAAGAGACTGGTGAACAAAGAGGCTGAAAACAGTTTAAAAGAAGAGATTTCACATGCCTGATATAAACATCCACAACATCTGAAATATTTGTAAAAATTAAAGCAGCTTATTAGGTCATTGGTTAACTCACATTCAATATCTAGGTTAAAAATTCCCATCATTGAAATAAAACGTTTGGTAGTTTAAGGTCTATGGACATAATGCATTTTCTATATTGCTTGAATCTGAGCAGATCAGTTTTTGAAGTTTGATTTATGGCTGATCAGAGTTTGATCAGTTTTAAATGCAAAATTTGTGTTGTGTGACTGAGCGAACAGCTGAAAATCTCAGCCGGAAATGGTCCATCAATCATTCACAGTTAATGCACACATCACCTCAGGCATATGATACACAGATACTTTTATCACCAGTTTGAAAACAAATTCCTCCCACTAAGACACCTAACATGGATGAGTGATTTCAAACACAAAAGTGCCTTGACTATTCAGCTCTGGCTTTGTGTAATCTTATACACCCAAATAGCCTTGGGCTACTTTGCTGTGGTGTGCATGGGAATGGCAGATAAACAATCATTGTTTTGAGTGGAAACACAATACATTGAAAAGGAAGTCGGGTTGGTTATTGTCATACCTGAGTTTTCAGGATTAACTCAGGTGTAGGGTGCGGATAGGCTTATAAAGAGAAACTTTTCAGCATATAATTTTTTTCCCTAAATCTTAGTCACTGAAAACGATGGGAAAGTTCATTCCTCCTAGAATTGTATTGGGGGCGTAGTGAAGACTCAATTTGTTTTTGGTTTTTCTGCTCAGAATTTGCTGCACCACTTCAACGAATTATAATAAGACATTTAAAACCAAAGGATTTACAAAAGAAATTACAAAGGTCGCCATGTAATACATCACAAAATTGTATGCATGCACTTTAAAAATGCAGTAAAATGGTCAAATGTTTAATTGATTTGATGAAAATATTTTGCTACTAATATGGTTTAATGCAATTTACCTAATGTTGCCTCTTGTTCATGTACCTTTAAGGGCAGTTCGCTATTTCATGCATAAAAAAAGTCTTTCTAGAATGTTACTTTCCAAAATTATATTCAAATAATACTCCAATATTATTTCACTAGTTTTAAAAAAGAATAAAAAATCCATTCTTATTGAAACATAATTGCTCAATGTAAGATAAGCACATAAAAAGTTTAGGTCAAATTCAACTTTCATTATTATTATTATAGGAGGGGAATAACATGATTTTATGAAGGACTCTTATTAGGAAATAAAATAACTAATTTTTTAATTTTTTTCATCAAGTTAAGTTTTTTTTATCCAAAAATGGCAATTATTTTTACAGTTGGCACTTTTATTCGACAGCAACTGGCAAGTTACATATACTATATATACAGTGTAGGTCTTATGAATGAAATTATTGATAAAATATCAAAACTGTTTGTTTGCTTGACGAGAGTTTAACGGCACCACAACAGCAAGGGTCAAATTGTGCCTGAGAGGTTAGATCATTCCAGAGGTAGGAAGGAGAGTAGACAGGGGGAGATTGACAAAAACACAAGAACTAAAAGTCAGAAAGCTGGGATCGAGAGAGGGGGTGTGTGGGTGGGAAAATAATGTAGAGAGAGAGGGGGTGGGGAAGGAGGACTAAATATGGTTGTAGAGGAAGGCATGATAAAGGAAGGAGATAATTTTATCCGGAGGGTTTTGAAAAGAATCGATAACGTGTCCTTTTAAAAATAAAACGGTATCACTTAAAACACTTAATTATTATTTCATCAAATCAAATCAAAATAAATAAATGTTTATTTACATTCTGTGGTTGAGGTGTTGGGCCTTCAAATCGAGCTGCTGCAATCTGGAATATATCTGGGTGAGGCTTGCCATGTTTGACCTCTTTGTCTGACCCAGAACATACAATGTGATGAAACAAACTAAAGAATTCCTTGTGATTGACTGTTTTCTTTTCAAATGAATCAGATGCAGACCCCGATGCTACACATATAGGAACAGAATGTTGATGGAGATGGCGGACTAATTTTTCAGCACCTGCATAAAAGGAAGAGGGAATGGAATTAGTGCTTGTTTGACTTTTGATGAATATGACCAAAATGACAATTTCATGCTTGAGGGGGATTCTGTGTCACATTTTATTTTTCGATGAAATTTGGTGTGCACGCGTTTGCTACAAGAGAACATGAAAAAATAAAACAATTGTGGTGAAATCACAATTTAGTGGATGTCTTCTTTTTCATAACTCACAACTTTTTAAACATTACAAATTCCTCAAACTCTGATTAGCCCATAAATAACCTATGTGATCTAACCACTATTAGCCCATAAATAACCTATGTAATCTAAGCACCATTAGCCCATAAATAACCTATGTAATATAACCACTATTAGCCCATAAATAACCTATGTAATCTAACCACTATTAGCCCATAAATAACCTATGTAATCTAACTACTATTAGCCCATAAATAACCTATGTAATCTAACCACTATTAGCCCATAAATGAACTAACCATGCCCATAAATCTAACCACTATTAGCCCAGAAATGACCTATGTAATCTAACCACTATTATTAGCCCATAAATAACCTATGTAATCTAACCACTATTAGCCCATAAATAACCTATGTAATCTAACCACTATTAGCCCATAAATAACCTATGTAATCTAACCACTATTAGCCCAGAAATGACCTATGTAATCTAACCACTATTAGCCCAGAAATAACCTATGTAATCTAACTACTATTTTCTTCAGAATTTTTTGTAATACATACAAATTTTGTATCTGTCCATACCAGGGGAGTAGCCAGCCTTTCGGATTGGGAAGGGGAGGGGAGGGTCAAGGGAAATATTTGGACATTTATGCATATTTTCTGGACCTTTTTACCATTGCCATTTTACTTTCTTCTTTTTTTTTTTTTTTTTTTGGGGTCATCCCCATTGGCTACACCCATGCCCTGTCAACCCCCACCCCTCCCCATTGGCTACACCCATGCATACAGTAGATAAATTATGAATAGCATTTATAAGATAAATTGTCTATGAGTGTACCTGGTAGAAGATTTGTATCGGGGAAATGCTTTGCTGTTTCTTCATTTGCTTCTTGAATCCATTGTTCTGGTGTAAGAGGCAATCCAAGATCTTCAATAATAATTCTTGCTGCCTCCGTGTTTTTCCTGCCCATGCATTTGACCTTCACTTCCCATGTGTACTCTTTACCATATCTTGCTACCACTCTAGAGTAGCATTCTGTATAGATCCTTTCCGTGTCTGGAGAAATGAAGAAACATAAGATTCCATATTCGACATTTCATATGATGATGATGATGATGATGATGATGATGATGATGATTATGATGATGATGATGATGATGATGATGATGGAGGATGAAGAAGAAGAAATGATAATAATAACAATAATAATAATAATAATAATAATAATAATAATAATAATAATAATAATAATAATAATAATAATAATAATAATGATAATGATAATGATATTAATAATGATAATAATAATAATAATAATAATAATAATAATAATAATAATAATAATAATAATAATAATAATAATAATAATAATAATGATAATAATGATAATAAAAATAATAATAATATTAATAATAATAATATAAATAATAATAATAATACTTATATTATTTATACCATTCAAAAGAATGTTCATGGCACAATTAACAATTAGAAAATGATAAAGCCTACACATACTAATTACACAATAATACACAATAATACAATATTACACAATAATACAATATTACACAATAATACAATCAATGAAAGAAATAGAAAACTTAAAGGAACACAATTATGCAAAAGCTTGGTTATTAAATGGAATTTTAAGTCCTTAAATTTAGAAGAGTAGCTGCTTGTCTGACTTTTAAGGGAAGCTGGTTCCAAAGGCGAGGGGCAGAGACAATGAAGGATCTATCCCCCCAAGAATGTTTAGACTTATTTTCAGATAATAAAATTGAGAGCTGGACCTTAGATTACCAGAGGGATATAATTACAAAATAAGTCGGAAATATACTTTGGACCTTGTACTTTTAGTGATTTATAAACAATAAGAAGAATTTTATACATTATACGATATTGTACAGGAAGCAGGAAGAAAGTGTAAGTTTCTTAAGACAAGGTAGATATGACAATGCTTATGAGAATGAGTTACAATACGTGCAGCAGAGTTTGGGATTAATTGGAGTCTATGAATCAGTTCTTATTAACTGTAGTAGAAATAATTTCTCCTTTTAGGTGAAAATGGTTTTCTTTTTTGTTTTCATATTAAAGCATTTTCAATCTCACATTTAATTTGTTGAAAATGCCCATTTTTTTGTGATTTTGTGAATGTAAGATATAAATATAACTTCTTAACCATTAAAAATATAACAAAATAAAACTATGGTATATGGAGTAACAATATCACAAATTTCAGAGCTTTAGATTGGATATTTGATTTTTAATAGCATTTTCAATCATCATCAGGCCTCCTCCCCTCCTCCTCATCATCATCATCATCATCATCATCATCACGATCACCATTACCACTGTCACCACCATGATTGCCATTATCAATGACCGTCATTATCATCATCATCATTATTTGCACCATTATATTCATCAAATCTTAATCATCTTTATTTCATTGTATTGTTCCTCTTTTTATTATTATCACTCATTCAGCTTTTTACTAAAGTTAAGTATCTTATGTAATGTTAATGATTACACATAATTGCTTGTACTTATGATCTGTACTCCTCATACAATTTGTTGTACTCTTACTTGTACTCACGGCCATGTACTCTACTTGTACTCAGCAAAATGAAAATTGATGGACTCATACTCGTACTAATGGCCATGTACTTGTACTCATACTCGGACAAATGTACTCACACTACAAGACTGGGCTCCAAACAACAACTTACTAAATTGCCTAAAATCTCAATCAAAGTTGGAACGGTTACAGTCTGAACTGTTGATAGTGTTCGTAATCTTGGCCTCATTTTTGACAAGAGTCTCTCTTTTAACTCACAAATAGCTGCTGTATGTAAGAAAGCTTCCTACAGCATTTATAAACTTTGGCAAATCCGCAAATACCTTGATGATGCTTGGTGCAAATCTCTGGTACACGCTTTTATAACGCTCACAATGATTATTGCAACTCCTTATATCTTAATTTGCCTAAATGTCTCTTACAAAAATGGCAGTTGGTCCAAAACGCAGCTGCCAGACTTGTTACTAGAACCCCAAAGTACAGTCATATTTCACCAGTGTTGTTAAGTTTGCATTGGCTCCCAGTTAGGTATAGGATTAATTTTGAAATGTTCAATTGTTCAATTTTAAGTGTCTTCATGTCCTTGCACACCTTTACCTTGCCGACTTTTTAACTTGTTATGAACCAATAAGGCTACTAAGATCATCATCTAAGTACCTTCTTGTTGTACTTCGGACCCCGGCTCGGACCGAGACCTCTTTTGGAGCCAGACGCTTTTACTATGCAGCGCCTAAACTTTGGAATACTTTGCCCAACCATCTCCATAGTGAAACTTACACCGACTCGTTTTAAGACAAATCTAAAAACACATCTCTTTATCATAGGCTTCAATTCATTTAAGTGATAGTTATCTTTATTTGTTTAAATGTTTTTATATTTCAAGTCAGTTTATTTTATATTCCTTTTAATGCCACGCTCACGTATCCATTTTGTTTTATATAAATTACGTCAGGTTTGTTTTTCTTATCATTTAACTGTTTTGATATACAGGTATTTTATTGGCCTATATTTTATAGGCCTATATTTTATTGGCCTATATTTTATTGGCCCATATTTTATTGGCCTATATTTTATTGGCCTATATTTTATAGGCCTATATTCTATAGGCCTATATTTCATAGGCCTATCTTATATGTTGTTAGTCTTGTAATTATTTTTTACCCTTTGCATTGTTAGATCTTATCTTTCATTTTGTATTTCTTACTGTAAATCACTTTTATACAAATGTAAGTAATTCAGTTTTTTTAAATATAATTTTAAAATCATTTTATATGATTCTACAGTGTTTATTTATTTGTCCTCTTATCGTACCTGACATATCCTTATTGTTTTATATCAATTCATGCTTTTTCTTATCGCTTTAACTGTTTTCATATACATTTCAGGTATTTTATCTTATAGTGTTAGTCTGATCTTGTAAATAGTTTTTGCCTTTTGCATTTTAGATCTTATATTTTTATTTTTATTCCTTACTACAGTATAAATAACTTTTCTATATATGTAAATAATAATATAATAACATTATAATTCAGTTTCATTTTATATCACTCTACAATGTTTGTGAAGCACATTTGAATGTTTTTCTTTTACAGTATTTGCACTATATAAGAATATGTAATAATAATGATGATGATGATGATGGTGGTGGTGGTGGTAGTGGTGGTGGTGGTGGTGGTGGTGGTGGTGAGATGATGATGATGATGATGATGATGGTGGTGGTGGTGGTGGTGGTGGTGGTGGCGGTAGTGATGGTGAGATGATAATGATGATGATGATGATGATGATGATGATGATGATGATGATGATGATGACGGTCATCGATAATGACAATCATGGTGGTGACAGTGGTAATGGTGATGGTGGTGATGATGGTGGTGATGATGATGATGATGATGATGATGATGATGATGATGATGATGATGATGATGATGATGATGATGATGATGATGATGATGATGATGATGATGATGATGATGATGATGATGATGATGATGACGACGACGACGATGATGATGACGGTCATCGATAATGACAATCATGGTGGTGACAGTGGTAATGGTGATGATGATGATGATGATGATGATGACGACGACGACGACGGTCACTGATAATGACAATCATGGTGGTGACAGTGGTAATGGTGATGGTGATGATGATGATGATGACGAAGGCAAGTTCCCTAATTCAGTGTCACAATGATGATAGAAACAGGTCACGCAGGTAAGCATTTTCTGATCAACTTTTATTTATTAGTAGTGAACATTGAAAGCAAAAGCTACTGTATAATTGACATTATTAACAAAGCTTAATGATAAAAGAAAATAAACTGCAATAAACATGACAGAAGTAGGCATGGACTTCCCTACATACTACTTTTTACTCTTGAGATTGACCAGAGATGATCCCATGATTTTGAAACCACAATTGACATTGTCAATGATACAACTTGTAAGTTCATTGAGGATGTATAAAGGGAAATAACCCCCTTAAATAAACATATCTCCTGGCACAGCTTTTTTTAAGGACTCTGGAATGAGGGGCAAAATATGCAATTTAGCCAGGGATATATCATCTCCATACAAAGTCAGTGGCATAGGAAGATATTTGACATATGTGGGGGGACCAAATTTTACTTTTGTCTCAACAAACAAACCTAGAAAATATCCAAGTCTCTTATGTCCAAAACTATTTGTAAAGGGAAGGTCTTAAAACTATCGTGAATTTTAACAACATTTCCAGAAAAAACAATTTAGAAAAAAATCCCTAAAATGAAAAAAATTCCTCGAAAATGGATAAAATTTCTCAAACATTTAAGAAAACTTTGCAAAAATTGAAGAAATTCCATCTCAATAATTGAAGAGAATTTCCAGAAAATGAAGCAAATTTCCCACTCCATGTCCTACATGGCATCCCATCCTATGACCCACATGGCATCCCACCCTATGTCTCACATGGACCCCATCCCATGTGCCAAATGACAACCCACCCCATGTCCCACATGACATCCCATCCCATGTCCCACATGGCATTCCACCATATCTCCCACATGGCAAACCACCATACAGTGTCTCACATGGCATTCCACCATATCTCCCACATGACATTCCACCATACAGTATGTCTCACATGGCATTCCGCCATGTCCCACATGGCATTCCACCATATGTCCCACATGGCATCCAACCTTATGACCCACATGACATCCCACCCCATGTCCCACATGACATCCCATCGCAAGCCTTGTTCCACATGGCATTCCACCATACCTCCCACATGCCATTCCACTATATCTCCCACATGGCATTCCACAATAAAGTATGTCTCACATGACATTCCACCATATGTCCCACATGGCATCCCATCCTATGACCCACATGGCATCCCACCCTATGTCCCACATGGATCCCACCTTATGTCCCACATAGCATTCCACCATATCTCCCACATGGCATTCCAACATATAGTATGTCCCACATGGCATTCTATCATGTCCCACATGGCATTCCACCATGTCCCACATGGCATCCAACCATATGTCCCACATGGCATCCCTCCCTGTGTCCCACATGGCATCTCTCCCTATGTCCCCCATGCCATCCCACCTTATATCCCACATCAGTGGCTTCCCAACTGTCCCAGATGGCATCCCACCTTATGTCCCACATTGGATCCCACCATATGTTCCAATGGTATCCCTCCCAATATCCCAATGACATCCTACTTTATGTCCCACATGGCATCACATCCCATATCCCAATAGCCTCCTACCCTATGTCACACATGGCATCCCAACTTATGTCACACTTTGTGTTACTCATGGCATCCTACCCCATGTCCCACATGGCATCCCACCCCATGTTCAACATGACATACCATGTGTCCCACATGACATTCCATCCCATGGCATTCCACCATATGTCCCAAATGGCATTCTACCATATATCCTACATGGCATCCCACCCTGTGTCCCACATAGCATCCTATCCCATATGACATCCCACAGGCTACATAATGCACTTGTCAATTGTGTGACTCACCCCTACACCCCCAGACAAGGTAAGTCATTGCACCAAAGTGGTGGACAAAACATGTACATTGATGCACCTCTCAGTCATTTTTTTTGTTGAGAAATGACTAAACACAAATCACTCACCTCTGTACAAAGTCAATGGGTCTGAAGTACATTGACTTGGTCGTGAATGAATGAATGAATGAATGAACCCCAGAGTCACACTGGTGACTGACAATTTGGTACAATGACGCACATGTGAGTCACTATTTCATATGTCAATGACTCACCTTTAACTGACATTGCCAGGGGTATTAGGGGTGAGTCATACAACTGACAAGTGCATAAGAAGTCTTGTCCTAGCTATCACAGTCCCTGATTGAGCACACTATGTATGAAAGTGTGACAGTTATAATAACTTATATGCAAATGACTTGTTGAATAAGAAAAAAGAGTAAAATATTCATGCCTGATATAGCTCTTGGTGAACACCACATGTATACTCTATTCTATGTCCTGCATGTCCATATACAGTCACACCCTGTCACACTCCCTGACTGAGCATACTACAGTAAGTAAAAAAAGTCTTAAGTAAAAAAGTCTTGTCAGTTCATACACTATAGCAACTTTATGCAAATAAACACAATAATAAAAGCATAGTTTAATAATCATGCCTGATATAGCTGTTGGTGCCCAAATATTTTGACGTGATTAAAGGGTTTTAAACCTCCAGTGTTATGAGAGACACTTGAGAATCTCTGAAGAATTGAGGAAAATTATATCATCTTACAGTTATTTTTGAAGGAAATATCAAATTATTTTGTAAATTGCAGACTTTTTAAGGAAACTAATCTTCAACCTGTCTTGAGAGTCTCTGAAAAACTTTAACATTTAGTAAGGAAATTCCTGCCTTCCATGAGGATATCTGAAGAAACTGTTAACTTGTTCTGAGGAACTGTGAAGAAACTTTAACATTTTCTGAGGAATTTTCAATTGTTTTTAACATTTCTGCGGAAATCTAAGGCAAAACTGTGAACAGCCACATGCAGGTTTGCATGCTCACCAAAATATTTATTGAACAGAACAAAAAAAAAAGGCTGGATGTTGGTATCATGAAATCAAATACACAGCAGAAAAACTGAATTGATATTGATATAAATAATGTTCGGAAGAAGACAAAAAGCAAATGGAAGAAAGAAGTTAAAAAGAAAATTGCTGATGAAATAGAGAAGTGGCTCAAAGAAAGAAAACTAGTAAACTCAGATTTCAACTAGAACATGGATTTGAAAGACAGAAATATATTACAGAGTTGAAAACAATGGAGACCCTATAATCTAATCAAATTAAGACTGAATATGACTAAAGTTACAGCCAATCACAAGAACAGCTACCCTGATATAAATTGTGATTTTTGTGACCATGAAGATACTACTGAACATATTTGAACTGTTTTTACTTCAAGTACATTTTTGGAATGGATATGAGCAAAATAAACATTTATGATACGGACAATATGGAAAACCTAAGAAAAATAGCCTGGTACGCAGAGAGAGTAAATGAAATAAATATAAAGCTTACAAAGAACATAATTACGAAGCAATGAACTTCCCGATCTACGTACAGTTTAAACCAATGTATATTATATTTACCCAACAGTGTTTTACAAGTCTTGCACGTCATCTTCGAATTTATTCTTTATCTACTGTGCCTAATTTTTCATCAGAGTGGACTCCGTGATGAACTACGTGAACCACAAGGTAAAGTTAGTGGTGATACAAAGTATCAGTTTGGTGCCGGTGGGTTTGGTGGATTTTGAGGTGGTCATTATTTGTCGCTAAAAATGTAATTTAGCAAAAATTACAATTGTTTGCACCATGGTATTCTAGTATTCAAAAGATACCAATTGTCTGCTGTCAGTATTAAAGAAAATGTTTTATATTCAAAAGGGAACCTCATCTGAGTTAGTTATTATACACATTCCTCAGTTTGATTGATGAGGGCTTAACGAGTTGACATTGGGATTGCCGTACGAGGGTTGTTAGAAATCAGGTACAATTCCAATGTTTTTTTTAATTCACACGTTGTAGAAAACTGATTATTGAAAAATAACTTACTTTTTGGATATTCTTACATCAATTAGTCTAAATAATACACTTTTCCAAAAAACTTTTCCTAAATCTTTACCAATTTAGCACCATGACAGGATAAAGTTCTCCGAGTTCTCCGAGATTCATATTCTGGTTGCCATTTTCCTAGTCACCACACGTTTGTAATTAATTATTCAACATCCACAAATAAGTTTTAGAATGTTCAACTAAACTGCAAGTTGATTTTTCGCTGACATTTTGTTTTTGTTCATATAATTTCATTAAATAGTTTTGGTAAAAAAAACTTGTGTGCGAAAACCAATCAATCCTGTGCTAGCACAGATTTGCGAGACAGCTTTTGTTAGCACGTATCTTATCTGGATTCCAAGGACAGATCTAAGTACTGACATTGTACATGACTTATTGCTATGATTTACTCAGAATTAAGGTTGACTTAATTTCAGAGTTAGTGTATCAGGATAACGGATAGTTACCTATCTTATGTTCAAATGGTGGAAGTATATTTAATTGTTCCATGTGTAAATTAACACTTTGTGTATCGACATTTACCACAGCGTGTATGGTTATAAGTTTAGATTTGATCTTTTACAAGATAAAATCATTTAGCAGGGGAATATGTGACAGGTGTAGTTTTGTCCATCTGTAGACCTTTGTAGGCCTATTAGTATTGTAGCACCTAGTTAGCCTTTCTCTTCTATTTGTTTGTCAATACTGCCATTTTTTTCCCTTTGTCTTCTATCATATTCACTATCAAAAGTTAGAAACATTGAAGATCTTCTAGACAGTATTATTATCAGCAGAAATGTATTCATCTTTACAACCAGGGTGAGTGTTCTGATGCAAATTTAAAGATTCTTTGTTAAGACTCCCCATGTTATTCTCACTTATAACTATTGTGTGAACAGAGATTTCATTTACAAAAACCCTCTCATTGATCCCTTAGTGATGTAGCTTAGGTTTGCTTACTATGTTGTGATATGGGACTTCAAGCCTTGAGCTATTTTACAGCTAGGATAGTATTATATTTTTATCCTATTCCTGGACCTGAAGTTTGAAACAGCTGTTTTGTATTCCCTAATGTATCTGACATTGATTATGCATAGTGCTATGTCACTAATGGTTATGAAAAGTGAATATATTAGTTGTATCAAATGAGTCATATGCTACTGTAAATTGAAATTACGTCACCATATCAATTATCTCTACTGTCAGCTTGTTAGGAGTGTTAAACATTTGGAAGTATATATTGACTGTACAGCATCCACATTTCATTCCCATCTACATTTCATCCCATTTGCCATCTACCACCTCAGCAATCATTCCATTCCATCTCATTGATCCATCATTTCATTCATTATCAACTGATCACATATTCATCATTTAGCCATACACTGTACATCTTATTTATCTGTGTTAGAATATGTAGCCTAGACTTGATGATTAAAATGTGGTTTACTTTCTTTTACAATTCATGCAAGCCTTACGTCTAATAAGTCAGTCTCTCATGTATTACAGTTACAGTACGTTGTGAAATCGGACAATATTATGCATACGTATTCCAGCAATGATCTATTTTCTACTGTTATTCAACAAGGAATAATGTTGATTCTGAAGTGTATGACTGACACCGATCTTGTGATTAGGATCAAGGTGTTGAGCATCATGTAAAATACTTGTGTTACTTGTAATAATTACCTTGTATTGCATGAATATGGAGAATCCATTTCTTTACCTTACCCAGCTCTGGTTATATGGTTCAGTTGCGTTAAGTTTGGTTCAGTTATTTATGAGCTATATGATTGATGAAGTTTACCACATTAGATACCTTGAAAATGATATAACATCATCATTGTATCCAATTTTGTGTGATAATAATTACCTTGTATTGCATGAATATGGAGAATCCATTTCTTCACCTTACCCAGTTCTGGTTATATGGTTCAGTTGCGTTAAATTTGGTTCAGTTATTTATGAGTTATATGATTTATGAAGTTTACCACATTAGATACCTTGAAAATGATATAACATCGTCATTGTATCCAATTTTGTGTGATACCACACCTTCATTCATCCTATGTTATATTATAAGTGGTTGCAAGATATTTACTATTGTTTCTACACTGTTTAACAACATTTTTTGTTTTAGCTTAACATGAAGCTTGGTCACTAAATAAAGGAGAAACAACAGATTCAGTAATTGTTTGTGTATTGAATCATTGACATGTATCAAGCAGTGACATTATAATTGTACTTTATAAGTATTTTCCTAATTTTTTCCTTAAATAATCTAAAACATATTATCCCCGCAAAAAATATTATAGCCCCGATGGCAGTGTTTTGAACTTTAAGCGTACTTTGAGAGCTTGTCAGACAAATTTAATGGAAAGTAAAGTAGTCCAAAATACTTTAAAAAGTAACTAAAATCACTTTTAAAACAATTTTTGAAGTTATGGATGGGCTTCAAACATCGATTCTGATAATTGTGGGCGAAAAAAGGTTTCCTTTTCCTAAAGATCTTAAAACTTAGATTTTCCTATATACTTTTAACACCTCGCTTAAAACAGTACAGGGGTATTGGATTTTGTAGTACCCTCGGACGGGTAGCCAAAACCAACGGCAGCCATAGTAATACGGCTGGTATCAGTCCGACGGTACTACGGGGAGTACTAAGCCGAGTCAGCTCGGAAAAATATTCTTGAAAATGGCCGATTTTTGGGATGTTTAGATCTAAATATAACTTTTTAACTATATGTAATACTTTTAATAAATCGTAGAATTATGGTATATGGAGTAGCAGTGGTTAGGAGTAGGATAATAGAATTTCCACTAAATTTGCGAGTTCGAACTTCGATGTCGAAGTTGTGTGATAAAGTGTAACTTTCGCGAAACTCGACTGATGTCTACGCTTTGCTAAGGTTACCAACTAGCTGGATTGAACATTCACATTTCATCAATAAAATGACTTTGTACCGAGTAAAAGGCCATCCATGTCAAAAATGACATGCGTTATTTTCTTATTCTCCCCCATCTGTGTGAAAGTAGGCTAATTTCCTGATAATATCCGTCTTTGGTCCAAAAAATTGAGGAGAACGTCTTATTACGGACGCATTTGACAGTGGCGGTAGTATAACACTTCTTGTGGGTCTACCGTAGTATGCACTCCCCGCGTATGCTAGCCGTGTTAGTAAAGTTGTCGTAGTGATGGCTGGGGCAAGACTAGTTATGGACTCATTTACCATCGGTGGCCGTAATATCTTTTACTTTAACCCGTTTCTGTATGCTGACATTGTAGGATTGCTGTTGTTTTCTGATCTACGGCCTCACCAAGGTTATGGTTTTTTCCTATGCACGCCATTTGAGATAAAAGACAAAAAAAATTGTCTTAACTATATTCAACTTTACACAACTTCCTTGAGAATATTCTTCACCAAAATATTAAAAATCATTTATCACTAGGTTTACAACAATTTATCGTTTATCCACAAAATAATCCCATATGAAACTTACTTGAAAATGGTAGAATTTATCTATTTTCTGTGAGTCTTCTGTTCGCGATGCGAACAACTATTCAGCTATTACTTTAAGGAGCAGAACTAAAATTTGTTGATTATTCATGAATTTGAAAGTTCAATAAAAATGTTTACTTTTTAGTTGGATCTATTTAAATGTACAAGAATTGTTAGCCAATAAACTGTACAACAACGATATAAGTAATATCACGTCAAACATAAGCAATTAGAAGCAGTGACAGAAAAGTCCGACTGGAAAAAATTTTTCGCAAAAACAAGCATAAATGGTCTTTAATTTTGTCTTTTTGAGCACTAAAACAACTTCAAAGAACTAGGCCTACGTATAAAATTAAAGCAAGAAAGGTACATAATATAGTAAGATAGCAAGCTTGACCATGGGCTTAAGTTTGGTAGCCTAACGTTCAACACACCTTCACCTTTATGTATGGAAAGTGTAATGTCCACGCCACCATGTAAAAAAGTGTATTGTGGGATATAACAAATAGCTAGGGTAAGACCAAAACGAATGACACGAATAACAATATCTGAATCTGAATCGGTTAAGTCGGCAAAAATCCTTTAAGAGGACATAAACGCCAACCGAGCGTAAAAAGTATGAGTAAAAAAACTAGTTAGCAATACAAGTGTTAGTAAGTTTAGCTTTGAAACAGTTGAGACTTGGTGCATGTACAATGTCTGGCGGTAAAGCATTCCAATCCTTTAATGTGTGAGGGAGGAAAGAGTGTTTATATACATTCTTTTTAGCATAGGGAACCTGGAAATTAAGGTCATGATTATTTCTTGCATTAGTTCTGACGGTGGGGATAAGTTCATCTTTATTGATGGCGACAAGATTGTTATTGATTTTATATAGCATATGTAGCCGGGTGTTGTATCTTATTGTTTTTAGCAGGGGCCAATCTAATTTATGAAGCATGTTTTTTACACTAGATTTATAAGAGTAGTCTGCCATACAGAACCTGGCTGCTCTTCTTTGAATAGATTCAAGTTTATTCACATTGCACTGGTAATGGGGGTCCCAGACTGCTGATGCGTACTCAAGTACTGGCCTGACTAGAGCTTTATAAGCAGTGGATTTAACGTCGGTGGGACAGTTTGAGAGGTTACGTTTTAATAGGCCAAGTACAGAGTTAGCTTTCTTGGTTATGTTATGTATATGTTTATCCCATCTAAGTTTATTATTAATTTCAACACCTAGATATGGGTGGGAGTTGACATGTTTTAGTGGCTGGTTGCATAAGGTATAAACAGGTGATTTAAAGCATTTCTTAGAGGAAATTGACAAGATGTAGCATTTAGAGGGGTTGAAATTCATTAGCCATTTGTTTTGCCATTGTTCAAGTTTGTTAAGATCATCTTGGAGGATTTGTTGGTCAGAGTGGGTATCATTTGTTCTGTACACATGGCAGTCATCAGCAAACAGTCTAACTGTGCTGTTTATATTATCAGGGATGTCATTTACATATAAAAGGAAAAGTAATGGACCCAAGACAGTACCTTGTGGTACACCGGATAAAACCTGTTTAGAATCAGAGATTTCACCATCACAGACAACACACTGGATGCGGTTGTTAAGGAATGATGCAAACCAGGCCAGGAGATTTCCATTAATGCCATAGGCGGAAAGTTTGGATAACAGGCGCTGGTGTGGGACTTTATCAAAGGCTTTTGAGAAGTCAAGAATAGCCATAGAGACGTTACTGTTTTGGTCAATTTGTTTAGAGATATCATTTATTGTTAAGAGGAGTTGTGTTTCAGTCGATCTTTTTGCACGGAAGCCATGTTGTAAATCAGTTAAGATATTATGCTCATCAAGGAATTTCATCACATGTGAGTGGATTATATGCTCAAGGATTTTACTACAAACGCAGGTGAGTGAAATAGGTCTGTAATTAGCTGGGTTTTGTTTATCCCCTTTTTTAAAAACGCTACATATGTTTGCTTCTTTCCACTTGTTAGGGATAGTACCATTATCGACAGAGGTTTGAAAGAGATCAGTTAGAATTTCATAGAGGTCATCAGCGTGTGTTTTTAGAAACCATGGTGGTATTTGGTCAGGACCTGAGGCTTTGTTGGGGTCTAGGTTATGCAGTTGCTTTTTGACACCCTCTGGAGTAATTATAAGTTGGTTTATTTTGCTGCTGGTAAGTGGTTTAGTTACAGGAATTTGGGAGGTGTTTTCTTCTGTGAAAACACTGAAAAACTGGTCATTTAGAATGTTAGCTTTAGTTTTACTGTCACTGCAGAGTTTACCATTATTTAGTAGATCAGACACACCTACAGAGTTACTTCTTAATCTGTTGATATAGGACCAGAATGCCTTTGGGTTTTCGTTGGGTGAGTTTTTAAGTTTATTACAGATGAAGGTGTTTCTAGCTTTTTTGAGGTTTTTACGGACAGCCTTCCTAAAGCTTTTATAGGTAGTCCAGTCATTGGCTTGTTGATTAGTCTTAGCTTTTTTAAACAGTTTTTCTCTTTCATGCAGAGACGGCGTTGGATACGGGTGAACCAGGGCAGATTTAGTTTAGTTGAGGTGAATTTGTGAGGCGTGTTTTTATCAATAATCACTTAAATTTCCTGTTCAAAGAAATTCCATTTTTTATCAACATCAATGGAGTTATTGAATTGAGTATAATATTGCAGTTTAAATTTGGTCAGCTTTTCTTTTATTCGATTTATGTTAGCCTTTTTCTTTAAATAGATTTTACGTTTAGGCAACTTTTTACGAGGAGGGGAGACATTTAGGGTCAGTTCAACAATATCATGGTCACTTATATCGGGAATGACATTAGCTGAGGTAACAGCTGGTGAATTGTTCGTAAAAACAAGATCAAGGATGTTGTTATCTCTAACGACTGTATAGTTGCCTACAAAAACAGTCCGCAGTTTCTGAATAAGACTTTCCAGTTTATTTCGTTTTGATAACAAAACTTTTAGAACCTTCCTTTTTTCCCTTTTGGAATTTGTTTTCAATTACATCAGGATGGTACAATCAAGAAAAACAATTTTGAATGACAAAATAGTTAGTATTGATGGAATTAACATTGTCATAAATAGTCGATCCAAATGACAGTTCATTCGTTTTGAAATTAGCGAATGACAATTAAGGGGAATGACAAAATAGGGTTAGGGGTCAAGGGGGGGTGGGTTGGGGGGAGGGGAAGGGGGGGGTTATTCCCTAATAATTTTCATTACTGTTACTTTCCCCCACTCCAGTGATATCAAATTGTGCCCCCTCCCCCTCCAATAATCTGACAAGCCTTATGTCGTTATTATATTAATAACTATTAATAACTATTAACCGCCATGCTTAAAATCGTACAATATTTATTTATTGATATGTTCTTTTGAGCATTTCGGCCATTCAGTTATCCATGATATCTGCATATAGCCGGTATGTGTTACCATAATTTTGGGGTAATTATTATATTTATACATCAATATATCACTCTCCATTTCTTCAATGAGTTTTAAATTATATCAATAAAACAGTGCTCCCTCAGTCCATAAATTTTTGTCGTCTGCCCGGGTGATCATATTAAAGAAACAAAAGCTCATGCATGATTTCTTTACCAAAAAGTCTTTACTGAGAAAGGGTAGGTATGCTACTTATAATTTCTTCAACAGATATGATTTGAAGATAATATCTGATAAAATAATGTTTGAAAATTAGTCCATAATGCAAGAGTTCAATAATAGATCAGTAATTATAGGGAAGTACCACAAATTCACAATTGAGCTCATATGGAGTCTTAAGATTAACGTTAGGTGTCTATGAGAGAAAATTTGCTTGTTTGGTCATGTGAAAAATGATACTTTGTCTTTTGATAGGTAGCACGGAACTAATCATCACCTCTATTGAAACCTACGTTGGAAAGATTATCTGACGGTTTTTTGTTTTTTTTCCCCGTTTTTTCCCCCCCTTTTATAACCTTTTCTCATGGGGGTTGTTATTTTTGGCTACGAATAAATATGTTATTTAGTCCATTGTGCAGTATGTATTATTCTTAAAGCAGCGGCGTATCTATAGGGTCCTGCGGTTTTGACAAGTAAAAATGAATACGATGACAGTTCCAGGCATTGATTTTCTTCCGAGAAGTGAGATGGAGGACATAACCCCTAACAGCATAGGCGTACGAGGCGAGTGGGGGGCTGGGGCTGCAGCCCTTGATTTCAAAAAATGGAACGAGTCGGCAAAATGTATGGATGCAGTTGAGCAAAATGAACAGAGAAAATGGCAAGATATTACTGGATAAAAATGGAGGTTATTCTGTTAGATGCAGAGTTTAAAATTATCATTGCGAAGTAAGATTAAAACAAAAAGTAGCCCAAATTTTTTCAATTTTTTGTCTAGAGCGGCGATTCTAATAGGCGGCCCGCGGGTGTTTATTTTTATTTTTTTTCCAAGGCATATCAGCGCACCGTATAACATCACGGCTTATCAAATAAAATGTTATATTTAGTTCCGCTCTAAAATGGGCAGACTCGCGGCTTGTCAAAGGAAGTTTGATAAGAGAACCTCTGCCATCTGGCGTATATCATACTTATAGAGCGTGCTCTCAGCTTGTTTGTATATATTCAGGGTTGTTTTTACGGGTTTTGTTCGTCACGTGACGCTGGTTTTGCCACGCGATTGGCTCGCGGCCTACGGCTGTTGTGAAATGATGGCCCTTGGACAAAAATAATTAAGAAACCGTTGTCTAGAGTCTAAGAATGTATATTAATTCATCAAATTCAACTTTCTCGTGGACTAATACAGTAACAACTTATTATTATTATTATTTTGTTGTTTTTGTTGTGGGGCAAAAAAATTCCTGCTGCCCTTTTTTCACATATACCCCCGTCTAGTTCCAACAACCTGAATGTGCCCCCACCCCCCACCTTTTTTCTTACAACGTAGTATTTTTTTTATAATGGTATGAATTTCATACATCATTAAGAAAGTGATAACTTATAATGCATAACATGAATAACAATACAAACATAGCATTTTCACCTATGCATCTTCTAAAGAATACAATCTTATGAATCTCTATACTCTTGACAGAGCATCTGGCATTACATCGTCTTTTCTACGAATTAATGTGATCATTTTCAAATCATACTCTTGAAGAGTCAAGTACCACCTGGTCAAGGGGTTGTGATCAGTAAACACAATAATTGGAAATGTTGTTGGTCGGTTTATCTTCTTCATCTTCAACAACATCTTCAACATCTAGGGGTTGTGATCAGTAAACACAATAATTGAAAATGTTGTTGCTTGGTTTACCAAGGTTTATAACGTCCCAACATACCTCCATTGGAGTATTTACGCCAAGACGCCCACGGCCGTTTTATTAACCAGTTGTGGAGCACTGTTTGGAGATCCACCGGGAATCGAACCCGGGACGCTAGATTAGAAGCTGAAGCTTTGCCGCACTGCCACGGAGGTCTCTGTCCCAGATAAAGATCAAATTGCTGAAGGCTCTATAAGAAAATATATGTTTCCTTTTCAATAGTTGAATAATGTCTTTGATCAGTGGATGTTTGTTTCAGGATGGTCATGCCATCTTCATCTTCTTGCATTAACATTGCTCCAACTGTCCAATGCCAACGTCACTGGCGTCGATTGCTAATTTGAAGTGTTTCTCAAAATTTGGAGCTTGCAAAATAAGAGAACTTATCAAAGTTGACTTTACTTTGTCAAATGCAGACTGACAAGTATTTGTTAAATGCAGCTTTTTTGCTTAGCAGATTAAAACGCCGGTAATATCCAGTCGTACATATACATCTCATCAACTGTTTCTTGGTGTTGGGGATGGGAATTTGAACTTTTGCCTCAACCTTTGCTTCAATAGGTTTTACCTGACCTTGGCCTTCCACATGACCTAAGAATGCAACATGAGCTTGAGCATTTTCACTTTTCACTAGGTTAACTGTGAGATTTGTCTCAGTTAACTTTTTAAAGAGATTTTTGATCTCATTAAGGTGCTGGTCCGACTTATTGTTATAGACTATGATGTCATCAATGTACACCTGGCTTTCTGAAAACTATTCGAGAAGAGAAGCGTGAAAACGCGGTGTTCATTTACTTTCCCTTTCAAGTACTAAGTTTATGTGCGCCCATAAGCAGCCGGAGAACTAGTCTGTTAGTTATATAGCGCATTTGAATTATTCTTTAAAACCAGAAAATGCGCCAGTATAAATTCCATATATCATATCATATACCATACACCCCAATCTTCCAAACCGGAAGTGATGTTATTAAGAAGGCGCTTGGAGGTTGCCAGGCGTTTTTCATGCCGAATTCCATAACCTTATACTGGTACAAACCATATGGGGTTGCAGAGGCAGATACCCTCTTAAACTGTTAGCCCTTAACAAAAAATATATTATATTTTCTTTGACATGAGCAGAGTTTTTGATTTGAGTTAGCAAGTACGTTTTATTCAGCAGATTCTTTGAGACATGCAACTTATCCGAGTCTCTTTTGCTATACATTCAAAATTGGGATCATCTATTGGCAGATTGGTCCTTAAACCTGTTGAAAGAATGAAGTCACTCTGCATTTTGTACGTTTT
Source organism: Chiridota heheva (assembly GCA_020152595.1). NCBI lineage: Eukaryota > Metazoa > Echinodermata > Holothuroidea > Apodida > Chiridotidae > Chiridota > Chiridota heheva. The sequence goes on along the minus strand of JAIGNY010002737.1, from coordinate 392,157 downwards.
AGATCATTTTTGTCACGGTGCCTATATTATACAGTATTCTTCTTCAAACTACTACTTTTAGCTGGGTTTTTAAAAGATGGACCTGTTTAAACTCCTATTTTTCAATTATTAGTTCGATTATTTTGAAATAAAGGACCTGCTTAAGAATGCTAGATTTCGTGTTCAAACTGCTACTTTCAGTTTAACATTTCTTATGCATTGTTTGTACCAGAGATTTGTGATTTTAAACCGTCCATGTGAAGTCGAACGGCGTAGAGATAGCAAGTAATTAAACATATAAACACTGCTTGGCAGTAACAGAACATAAACGTGTCTTTGCGTTTTCTATTAAACGTTTTTAAGTGTTTACTGTTTTAAATAAACGAGTCAAAGCATTCCAGATCTGTTTCAGAAAAGACAATTAAAAAAACCGTTTAGTTATAAATGCGTGTAAGTGTTTGAAAGTGTTCAGAAATAATCGCACCAATGCGTTCCAGATCTGTTACCAAATAACGTTCACGTTCAAAGCTAAACACTCTTATTTACAGTGTGTGTGTGTGTGTGTATATATACATATATATATAAATATATATATATATATATATATATATATATATATATATATATATATATATATATATATATATATATACATATATATATATATGTGTATATATATATATATATATATATATATATATATATATATATACATATACATATATATATATATATGTATATATATATATATATATATATATATATATATATATATATATAATACAAATATATATATAAATTTAAATATATATATATATATATGTATATATATATATAAATATATATATATATATATATATATATATATATATATATATATATACACTTATTTATTTATTTATATATATATATATATATATATATATAATATATATATATATATATATATATATATATATATATATATATGTATATGTTTATTTATATATATATATATATATATATATATATATATATATATATATATATATATATATATATATATATATATATATATATATATATATATATATATATATATATATATATATATATATATATATATATATATATATATATATATATATATATATATATATATATATATATATATATATACATATATATAATAGAGAAATCCACGGGTTGGCGTAAAGCAATAGGAATGTGGAAAAGAATAACTGACACTTGTATTACCAACATGATTTTACAATTAAGATGAACTTGAATTTTCGGAAGTCCTGCTCCCTTCGTCAGAAGTGTGTGAATGGTAACATATATAGGTCAACTGGCAAAAACTGGGTAGTGTGACAACAAAGCTAACTCTCTATTTAATTCTGTTTTGTGTGTTTGAAGTGAATGAATAAGTCTTTGTTTGGACAGTTGGCGTTTTTTAGTGGAGGGGAAAAAACCTTTGAGAATGCAGCAAGACAAATCAGATAGTGGGTGGTTGGCCACTGGATAGCCGGTGTTATTATCTCTGATGCTATTTGTTTAATGATTATTTATGCGGAGCCTGAATTTAGTGCTGGTTTCGCCGATGTAATTACCCTCCCACTCCAAGCATCTTGTGCAAGTAATGGGGTATACGATGTTGGATGAATCACACTTAAAAGCGCCGAGTTTTGATATGGCTTGGGAACCAAGGGGGTGATGAGTTTACGGGTGTCGAGGATGGCGCAAATTGGCAACAGCTTTTGCAACACCCTGACATCACCGGTAGGAGGGGAGGGTCTCTCTCTCACAACACAACACCCTTGGAAACATCATGCATGCTCGATTTCGTTCATTTTAAATTTGGAAATGCCTATTAAAATGTTCCCAAAATTTGATATCCTATACCATACAGTAGGTGGAATTACAGGCGTGCACTTTTATATCCTTTGTATGGTAATTGTTAGTATCTTAGCATGATTTTCCTACCCTTCCTAACTTTGGGTTAAAATAATTGATTTTATGACTCCCTCCCTCCGCTTCCCCACACACAACACTCAATCTGCAGATAAATCTATACAATTTTTACAAGTGGTGAAAATGTTATAAAACGTGACTTAATTATAGGCCCAATGTTAAGTTGATCAAATTAGTGAAGACATTCACATTTGTTGGAAACTGCCGCCGAACTTCTTATATTTCACGATTATATGTATTGATACCGGTACTGTAGGCCCTATTCCAAATTTGAAAACAAAGAAACAAAGTCGGTTAAAGATTGTAAATAAATTGGTAAAAATGCAAGCTAAAAATTAAATAGTTTTGTATACAATAATCAGTTTATTTCACTTTTTGCTTTAAAAAATGTATAACAATGATGTTTAATCACGCATCTTGTTCCCCGATCACTGTATAAACCAAACAAGCCACGCATCCCTGTCTTAGATAAATCATTTGAATTGGAATGCGTTTTCATTGTGAAGGAGAAAGAAAGTTCTAGAGTTGAAGTAGCTTAACACGGAGCCCTGTCTTAGATAAATCATTTGGATTGGAATGCGTTTTCATTGTGAAGGAGAAAAAGAGTTCTGAAGTAGCCTAACACGGAGCCTGCGTAATCATCTTTGAAAGTTTAACAACTTCGTGGCTCCGAGCTGCCGCTTATAAAACCATTTACCTACACCAGTACACACTGCCGTAATTCTCATCCGGAAAGTAGGACTACTGTAATTAATTTGAATCATTGCGGCTGAACCAAGTGAGGGAATCCACACTACAAGTCTTTGAGATAACGTTTTTTTCTTTTGGAAACATGCACAGGCGGGATTTAAGGGATCACTCGACCGAAAATAAGGGCGTATTTTGTTGGAGTCTCCCAAATAATGTAGTGCGTGCCTTGTATAAGCTTTTCATACAGTCTTGTTGGATGTGAATATTCATAGCATAGATGTGCTGTCGATCATGCACATAGGCCTAGCTGTGTAGGGTATTCGGCTGGTTGTTAGGACTTGACAAATACATAGAAAGTTTATTTTGTTACAATTTTTTCTTGTAATCGTGGTACCCAATAAACTTTGCTTGGAGTTGGCGTCTTGTCACGGTTAAAACGCATATCAATGGTCATTTGACAATGAATTAGCGACGATTTCGGGACGAGAGATGGGTGGGGTACTTCCATTTGTGAGGTATATATACATGTGCCGCCCGAGCAGTTGTTTTTTTCTTCAGAATTTTCATAGTGCAGGTACCAAAAATCCAATCTCTCATACTGATGGTCTAAAACAAATTGCATATTTTCATACTGCAAGGTATCAAAAATCACTTAATTTCGTACTGCAGAAATCAAAAATCACTAATTTTCGTACTGCAGGTATCAAAAATCAATTATCTTCGTACTACAGGTATCACAAATCACCTATTTTCATACTGCAGGTATCAAAATGATAAAACTGTCATACTACAGTTACCAAAAAAATATCTCACTGATACCGCAGTGCAATTTAGGAATTCTGGGCGGCACATACCTACAACTTTAGTATGGCTGCTCCCATAGTACTATTTTGTAGTAGCATTAAAAGTTGTTAATAACTTTAAAAAAATGTGTCAGATATTTGCTTGAGGTATGGAACTTGGTCAGAAGAATTATGTATCTTTTCACATATGCAGCACAGACGTTCACACATTGCAGTGAACGTTTGAGCTTGGTGAGTGAACAAACTTTCATTGAGAGCACTCGGCGAGTGAACGAACTTTCATAGAAATTAAATCCATGCAAAATGGTCGCGAGATTTGATTGGATGTGGACAAAATGTCCACAAATTAACACAAAAAGACGCTCTCACTTTTTGGTCGAGAACCCCTTTAACATGTTTAAGGTGTACTCAAGGGCTTTCCCCCACTATTTTTCATATATATTCCAATTGTATGGTGATTTTATGACCCCCTTCCCACATACACAACCCCTACTTTCTGTGGACAAATCCTGCTTATGGGTTCATGGTTGCAATGTGTCGCTGTTGGTTAATGGAAAGCAGATGCGTATGCTGGCCAGAAAGAAATACACAGACATGTAACACCCTCAATATTCAAGAGAAAATCGCCACCCGGAAGGGCTGCATTATCAGCCCCAAATATGTACCCCCTCACTCACACAAACACTGTGAAGCCTCTCTTGAGAAAGATCTTACCTGTACGCGATGGGTCGGATCAAAAGCAGATGCTTAGCTGGCTGGAAATAAACACGTACCTATAGCACCATCAATTAACAAGAAACACCACCTAGAAATGCTGCATAACCACCCCCCTCCCCCCTTCCCTTCAAACATACTCCCTCCCCACAAAACACCTTCACATCCCACTTGAGAAAGATTCTAGCTATGGGTCTGAACGAATGTGAAATGTTTTCTATTCCAGTATTTACACTGCATGGCCAACCTTGACCGTCAATTTCTTCTTATTTTTCATACAAAACGTGTGATCATCGTCTGGTTTTTTCGTATCCACTTTGCTGTACCTGTCCAAATGACGCTAAAATCTAATCCAAAGCCATCTTTTCATAAGCGACCCATGCATGTTATGCAAAGGTGAACGACCGCCTATCCTTACCTCTTGCCTAAACTTAACAGGTTAAGGAGCTCCTTTTCATTGTATTTTATCAAGATTTACATGCGGCTAATCATTTTTCTAACTATGAGTTGCTTTAACTTTTAATTTGCTCCAACATAAAACCCAGAAAGGAGCGAAGATGATAGACTTGTTTCAGCCAATCCTTGCAAAGCCACTCTTGTGCTGGTCCTTTTGATTGCCTGATCTCTCGAAGAACATGAAATCCTGTGAAACGAAAATAGAAAGAAACATTTAAGAAAAATTTGCAGCAGGATGTTGGTGCCTGAATTTGCATGACGGAGCATGAGGGAAGGGGATGGGCACCGGGGGTAGCGCCTCTATGAGTAGGGAAGGGGATGGGCGTAGCGCCTCTATGAGTAGGGATGGGCGACGGGCGTAGCGCCACTTATGAGTAGGGAAGGAAATGGGCGACGGGGGTAGCACCTCTATGAGTGGGGATGGGGGTAGCGCCTCTATGAGTAGGGAATGGGACGGGCGACGGGGGTAGCGCCTCTATGAGTAGGGAAGGGGATGGGCGACAGGGGTAGCACCTCTGGGTAGTGAAAGGGATGGGCGACAGGGGTAGCACCTCTATAAGTGGGGATGGGCGACAGGGTAGTGCCTCTATAAGTAGGGAAGGGGATGGGCGACGGGTAGCGCCTCTATGAGTAGGGAAGGGGATGGGCAACGGGGTAGCGCCTCTATGAGTGAGAAAAAAGGGATGGGCAACAGGGTAGCGCCTCTGAGTAGTGAAGGGGATGGGCGACGGGGGTAGCGCCTCTATGAGTAGGGAAGGGGATGGGCGACGGGGGTAGTGCCTCTGAGTGAGGAAGGGGATGGGCAACAGGGGTAGCGCCTCTGAGTAGGGAAGGGGATGGACGACAGGGGTAGCGCCTCTATGAGTAGTGAAGGGGATGGGCGACGGGGGTAGTGCCTCTATGAGTAAGGAATCGCATAGCCAGCATCCCAAAAGCCTGAAAGGCGAACCACGACTTTTGATTTCATTGTCCAAAAAGTATGTATCTGTGTGGAAGGGGAAAGGAGGGGGAAAGGGTATATCTGTGTGGAAGGGGGAGGGTATATCTGTGTGGAAGGGGGAGGGGGGTTAAGGACATAGGATTATATATGAAAATGACCTCCATCAGTTCCCCACATTGGGATTGCAACACTTATCCACCAATTGGCCACACTAGCATACCCCAGGATCTTTGGGGATTGGGGAAAGGAGCACAGCAGACACACTAGTTATTTTTTAAAGAACATGTGACATAAATTTTGTTTGTACCATAATGAAACAAACAAACGGCCTAATTTAGTGTGGTCTTATCAACTAATAGTGAGTGGTCTAATAAATCCAAATAGTGGTCATGTGAAAAGAGTTTTGTGAAATTTGGTTAAGACAACAAAGGATTAGTTTTTCAATCTATTGAGGGTATTAGGACGAGGCTCCAAACTTCTTTTCACGTGTTTCTGGCTCTAACTTCTAGTTCGACACCTTTCAGCACCATCTCCGTAAATTATCGTTGTTGTGAAAATCCCTTAGAGTAGGCCCTGCAAACACATTACCTTCAACAGTGAAATGGAGACAACAATCTTGACATTTATCTCCCTGGAACCCCCTGTTTATGAGGGAGGGGGCGGGCCATAGTCACCACCTAAGGTAATCCATCATGCATAAACTATATCCGTGGATTTCTTGCCATCCCCTCCATTCACAAATATTCATATATCAATGCTGTTGTTTTTTTCCCCCAAAAACAAAAACTTTTTGATGAACCAGCCAAAAAAGAAGGTAAAAATAATGGTGGTGTGTGTTTTGCCAAACAGGTTGTGTACATGACCCTTCCCAATCAATGTTCATATTATAATATGGCAATTTGCCTACACGGTACCATGCAAAATCATGTTGGTGTGGATTAGTCATAAAACAAATCTTGAAAATACAGGCAATTTTGCCGCTCTGTTGATGGATATCCCCCTCTATTTAGAAGGCAGATCTATAATTGTTTTTATTCAGAAAAAATATCAACTTGGTCTAGGCATATTGCTCAAAGGAGCTGGCAGCCAAAAAGTGAGAGGGTATTTTTCTTCGAGTCTCAAGATAAATCATATACTTTTCTTGTACCCCACCCAGATCGCCGTCGGAAGTAGACGTGCATGAAACTCACATGACGTGAAGAATATATATGTTTGCTCTGAACTGTTAAAGATCATCGAACTCTCACTGCTTTGCTAATGAATATACATTATATATATATATATATATATATATATATATATAAAACACAATATTATGAACAATTTTGATCCAAGTACTTAAAATTTGTATGTATTTTCCTGTTAACTTTTCCTATTTTGTTTGCATGCGTGCGAACATGCAGTGTCTGCAATCAACAACAGTAAAAAACAGACCGTGTGATGTGACTTGTATTTGTTTAAATCTATACAAATTGGCAAAAACTATGAACTTTTTGGTGGTGGGGGGGCTTACTCAACGCTTACTCAGAAAGGGCATTCATTAGAACAAATGTCCCCTTTTCTAATCCCAATTAGATAATAATTTAAGTCCCGAAATCCATTGTTTCTGCATCATTTTTGTCATCTGATTCACTTTTTGAAAAAAAGGTCTGAATTACATCCTGTTTTGATACTTTTGTTGAAAGTAATAATCTGTCTGAAAGATATAATTATTTCTATTGTGGGGCCCTTAAAGAGGTCACATAATATGGGTAGTGTGTCCCCCCTCCCCCCCCCCCACTACCCTTCCACACCTGTAGACACACCATTGCTCAATTACATTTCTTTGCTCTGATGGTTTGTGCATAAACCAGGTACATATCTTTTTACTTATTTCACCTAGTCCCATGCGGTGTCCCCCTACATGTAAATATATTCTCAGTCCAAGCATTAAAACAATTTGCAAACAATTCTAAATAAAGGCTTTAAAAACATATATAAGGGCAGTGCAAGCAAAACAATGAGTGTGATCTTGTCCAGTATATTTATATGACAGATAAAAGTATAAAACCATAGATTCTTATCCAATGGAATTTGGAATTGACAAAATCCCAATGCTTAACAAAACTAAGAGCTACACTACAACAAATTCATGACATTTTGATTCATTACAAAATCATCAGAAATATACAATGCAGATAAATACAGCAAATCAGTCAGTTTTGGAAAAATGTGAATGCCACAAATAAGTTTACCTTGATCAATTTGCAAATCATATTTATTTTGTTTCATTTAAGAACAACAAAAACTTAAGATTTACTGGAGAAAAGAAGTTATTGTAAAATTAGGGTTAAGGTTAGGTTTCTTAAATGTTGACTGTTTTTGTTTTTAAATTGTATTTGAGGTTCAATTTTTTAAAGATACACTTGTTTGCGGCATGCACATTCTTCCATGATTCTACGCACTGCATAAATACAATTACACAAGCCACTAAAATATATCATGATACAAAATATGTAATTGGTTGTAATGTGTGGAATTTCATCCATGTAATTAGAGGGGGTATGACTACAACTTGACAGAATGTTTGCTTCATGATACCCTGATTGTCTTTGATAAGTCATGCATGGTATATATATTTACAAGAACAATGACCCCTACGATTTATGAACACAGGACATTTCAACCATATATCAATCATCCATTCAGTTATTCTGCTTTCTATCACACAAGTACAGGATGGCCTCAGCAGATACCAAGAGTCTGCTCAGGACCAGCTAAGGCCATTCCACAGTCTATCACACAAGTACAGGATGGCCTCAGCAGATACCAAGAGTCTGCTCAGGACCAGCTAAGGCCATTCCACAGTCTATCACACAAGTACAGGATGGCCTCAGCAGATACCAAGAGTCTGCTAAGGACCAGCTAAGGCCATTCTGTACTCTATCACACAAGTACAGGATGGCCTCAGCAGATACCAAGAGTCTGCTAAGGACCAGCTAAGGCCATTCTGTAATCTATCATACAAGTACAGGATGGCCTCAGCAGATACCAAGAGTCTGCTAAGGACCAGCTAAGGCCATTCTGTAATCTATCACACAAGTACAGGATGGCCTCAGCAGATACCAAGAGTCTGCTAAGGACCAGCTAAGGCCATTCTGCTTTCTATCACACAAGTACAGGATGGCCTCAGCAGATACCAAGAGTCTGCTAAGGACCAGCTAAGGCCATTCTGTAATCTATCACACAAGTACAGGATGGCCTCAGCAGATACCAAGAGTCTGCTAAGGACCAGCTAAGGCCATTCTGTACTCTATCACACAAGTACAGGATGGCCTCAGCAGATACCAAGAGTCTGCTAAGGACCAGCTAAGGCCATTCTGTAATCTATCACACAAGTACAGGATGGCCTCAGCAGATACCAAGAGTCTGCTAAGGACCAGCTAAGGCCATTCTGTAATCTATCACACAAGTACAGGATGGCCTCAGCAGATACCAAGAGTCTGCTAAGGACCAGCTAAGGCCATTCTGTACTCTATCACACAAGTACAGGATGGCCTCAGCAGATACCAAGAGTCTGCTAAGGACCAGCTAAGGCCATTCTGTAGTCTATCACACAAGTACAGGATGGCCTCAGCAGATACCAAGAGTCTGCTAAGGACCAGCTAAGGCCATTCTGTAATCTATCACACAAGTACAGGATGGCCTCAGCAGATACCAAGAGTCTGCTAAGGACCAGCTAAGGCCATTCTGTAATCTATCACACAAGTACAGGATGGCCTCAGCAGATACCAAGAGTCTGCTAAGGACCAGCTAAGGCCATTCTGTAATCTATCACACAAGTACAGGATGGCCTCAGCAGATACCAAGAGTCTGCTAAGGACCAGCTAAGGCCATTCTGTAATCTATCACACAAGTACAGGATGGCCTCAGCAGATACCAAGAGTCTGCTAAGGACCAGCTAAGGCCATTCTGTACTCTATCACACAAGTACAGGATGGCCTCAGCAGATACCAAGAGTCTGCTAAGGACCAGCTAAGGCCATTCTGTAATCTATCACACAAGTACAGGATGGCCTCAGCAGATACCAAGAGTCTGCTAAGGACCAGCTAAGGCCATTCTGTAATCTATCACACAAGTACAGGATGGCCTCAGCAGATACCAAGAGTCTGCTAAGGACCAGCTAAGGCCATTCTGTACTCTATCACACAAGTACAGGATGGCCTCAGCAGATACCAAGAGTCTGCTAAGGACCAGCTAAGGCCATTCTGTAATCTATCACACAAGTACAGGATGGCCTCAGCAGATACCAAGAGTCTGCTAAGGACCAGCTAAGGCCATTCTGTACTCTATCACACAAGTACAGGATGGCCTCAGCAGATACCAAGAGTCTGCTAAGGACCAGCTAAGGCCATTCTGTAGTCTATCACACAAGTACAGGATGGCCTCAGCAGATACCAAGAGTCTGCTAAGGACCAGCTAAGGCCATTCTGTACTATCACCCAAGTACAGGATGGCCTCAGCAGATACCAAGAGTGCTCAGGACCAGCTAAGGCCATTCTGTAGTCTATAACACAAGTACAGGCTGGCCTCAGCAGATACCAAGAGTCTGCTAAGGACCAGCTAAGGCCATTCTGTAATCTATCACACAAGTACAGGATGGCCTCAGCAGATACCAAGAGTCTGCTAAGGACCAGCTAAGGCCATTCTGCTTTCTATCACACAAGTACAGGATGGCCTCAGCAGATACCAAGAGTCTGCTAAGGACCAGCTAAGGCCATTCTGTAATCTATCATACAAGTACAGGATGGCCTCAGCAGATACCAAGAGTCTGCTAAGGACCAGCTAAGGCCATTCTGTAGTCTATCACACAAGTACAGGATGGCCTCAGCAGATACCAAGAGTCTGCTAAGGACCAGCTAAGGCCATTCTGTAGTCTATCACACAAGTACAGGATGGCCTTAGCAGACACCTCGAGTCTCCCGAGGACCAGCCAAGGCCATTCCCAGTCTGTCAAACAAGTAACGGGCTGGCCTCAGCAGACACCTCAAGTCTCCCTAGGACCTGCTAAGGCCATTTTGCAGTCTATCACACAAGTAACGGGTTAGAGGTTGGCCATATTACAGACCCTTAGTTTCCCAAGGACCTGCTAAGGCCATTGCGCAGTCTGTCACACATTAAAGCTTGAGGATGGCCATAACAGACTTCCAGGGTCTTCCACTGACATGAATCATATATCACGCTAAAGGCTAGATAATTAATGGACCTTTTGTCTTCAAGGGTCCATTACTTTAATTGGTTCTTTCATATCCTATGGTAAAAGGAAACTCATTTAAGTATAATTATTTCTAAATTTTGTTCAGGGCATGCTCTGTTGATAGATATGGTGATATGGGCCAAGTTTTAAAAGATCTCTGTCAAATTGAACTGTATCCTTTAAATTTACATAAGAACATGGATAGCTTATCAACTGCATTGTGATGACATCACAAATTGGCATATTTTCTTACATGTCCACCATTAAGCTGGAAGTACTGTTTTTGATTGAAGTTGATGTGACTTGATTTTTTTAATGATTTCAAGAGACTTTAAAACATATAGTCAGTGATTCCTTTATGTGTCAGTAATTTCCTTCATGTGCAAAAAACAAATTGAGTGGGGTAATTGCATTTTAATTAAAAATTAGATTTTTTTAGCTTGGCAATTTTGTAAGCCTTAAGATTTGCTTTGGATTTAGCCATTTTCTACCAACTTTCTAAGATGGCAAGTACCTGAGAGAAAATAAAGAATTAATAATTTTCATAAATGAACAAATAATATTTAACTCCCAAAAACCCTTGGTATTCAACCTGGTTTAAAAGTTCTTCAGTTTAAATCACAAACAAACAGTGTGTACAATTAAGTCAGAAACATTTAAAAGAATAAATCATCTTTATGTGAAATTTATAGACATAATAACACTTACTTCATTACCATATATAAATTGCATTTTTTTTACATTGGAGATACATACAACAACAATTACTGAGTAATAACAATTATTTTCATGCCATTTCTCATTCATTCCAAGACATACCATTAAAAATGTGCACACCCATAGAAAGTGAAATTAAGAATCACCCCTAGATATATACAATGTAGCCATAGGCCAACAGTTCATCCTTAGTCACTGAGAATAATAGCTTCCATAAACAATGAAATGCTTTTGAAAATGTTATCCTAAAAACCCAATTTTAAAACTTAATGGTTACAAAACTTTAAAGAACTAAGCCACTCTTGGTACGCAAAATACTACCGACAAAAATAGCCAATCTTATCATTTAAAGGTAGGAACTGATTTAAAACTTAATGCTGCCACCTATATGAATTCAAACTCCATCCGGATGGATCAAACTACATTCAGATGAAGTCAAACTACATCCAGCAAGCTACAGAAACTTATGGTAATTTATACAGTCATAACTGTAGCTTGCTTTACCAAGCTAGTGCAAAACTATATCATGCTATCTAGCTGATTTTGCGTACCGCCTCAAGTCAACATATCCGTTAATGACTTTAAAATTCACTCCTCAAAATTGAAAGATCAACAAACAAAAATTGTTAAGATTTTGTTTTTTAATTTAAGATTAACAACAACAACAATTTTTTTTTTTTTTCAACTGCAATATCTGGCAAACCAATTTCGATTGTATTTATATAGCAGAGAAAATGTTTATGTATTTCTCCCCAGAACTATCATATACAAAAAAAATAAGCAAGCTTTAATTGAGTTGGTAATCCTTTCCTAATAATTCAATTAAAATGAGCTGTCAGGAGCATGGCAAGTGTATACCTGTATGCATAGGGTATTAAAGAGTAAATTTGGGGGCAAGAGAATACTTCTTGAGATGTCTTGTAAATGAGCTTGGAAATTTCTGTGAATTTTGATTTGATTTATATGGCAGAGAAAATGTTTATGTTTTCTTTGAAAATTAATTGCTTGTTCTAAAATGAATTTTCATATTATGGGTATAAAGCATTATCGTGGATCTGCAATCACACTTTACACTGCAAGGTCACTTTTCAACACACTGGTGAAATTTTAAAATTCAAGAACTAATCGGAATAAGTTATCAACATTAAGTTTTCACCATTTTGTTTTGTAATATTCCTCTCTCGTGTATATGATAATGAAAATCCACTGGAATATTCCTTTAACACTCCAGCAGAGGAGAGTTGTGTGAAGTACAATAGACAGACCTTTAGCACCGCTTGGATGCAAAACCTTTTATATAATAACTTACATAACTTTTAAGTTTCTACCCAGAACCACCGCAAACAGACGTGAAAGTGAAGGCAATGATTAGAAGTTTCTATATATAACCTTTTCAGAAAATTATTGCCAAGTTTTGTTAAATTGTTTGTAATGCAAATATGACTGAAATATCCTCATACAAATATCTGAAAAGTATATTCTACAAATTTTCCAAGTCTTTTCAAAGTTTATCCCTGAAATTCTGGTTGGATCAGAAAGTCTACTTCTTACACATCAGATCTAACCAATCAAAATGAATTATGATATTTGTAAAAATTTTCAGGGTGCGGTTTCTAAGTATATGGCAAGCGATGCAAGGTTAGATGCCTTTTCAAACAAATGTGTGTATACAAATGTCAATGAAATGCTTCTCATGTTTATATACTAGTGATGTGCTTTGTTCTTGTACTTATCTGAATGAGTTGTAAAATCATGGAAATCTATGAAAAGAATCTTTGCACAAGGGTTACATTGATTAAAAATTCATACATTTTTATACAAAAACAATAAACGAAAGAAATTCATGGGCTGGAAGATGAACAGTTTGCTCAAGTTATGTTCATGAAATAATCTTAAAAATCCATATCTTCTAAACAGAATATGATATCAACAAACCTGATTTTTGTACCAAATTGGCTCTAAAAGTAGGCTGTTTTAAATCAAATTTTACAAAAGACCATGGAAATATTCCTTTAATGGAGCTCTGTCAAAACGTGACAGCATCTTTCTTGCTAAGACAAGTGAATTTTGAAATAAAGCAGGTCTAATTTTTGATAGCTCGTCTTGTTGAAGAATTGTTGAACAATTGTATCCAAGCTTTACAGTACCATTGTGTGCACGAAGTGTGTGATCAAATTTTCTTAAGACCAAGAAAAATGTGCCGTGACTTTTCGACCGCCAGCTCTCTTTAAAGGCTGTAATGAATGACTAGAAAGGCAGATTTATTGAATAAAACAATTGAGGTATGAAAATGAATGAAAGCATGTACCAAGCAGCCTCTTGGCACTAGGAAGACTAAATTATCAGGATAACACATCTATTTTATTCTACTAAAATAAAGCAGGGGTGTATAGCAAGCCTATTGGATTGTGGGGGTTGGTGGTGGGATAACTGATGGAAACAAATTGCTGACCTTCACTATTCCTTATGACCTTAAATATTCACTGCCTCAAATTATGAACCGTTTAGCCTATTTCCAGGACTTTTTTATCTTTACCTTTTTAGGAGGGAAGGAGTAGTATGATCCCCTATATACACCCATGCTAAAGCTTCAATGAAATTAATCTAAAACTAAATGAAGCTAAAACAAACTTGAGCTAAAATGAACTTAAGCTAAAATGAACTTAAAAACGTTCTTAGGTTAAATGAACTAAAGCTAAGATGAATGCAAAGGAGCGCTTGTTAAAAAGTGACGGCGTCATTCTTTAAAAGTCATGCATATTTGAAATTACACAAGATTTAATTTTTGAAACTATAATGCCATTAAAATAAATTACTTCAGATTCCACAAGGAATAATTTGAACATTCGTATCAAAGGTTTCCGATACCATCACATGCACGAAACGCATGTTCCAATATTCATGAGACTAATGAATACGCACTAATTGTTCGGCCGTCAGCTGTTTTAAGGTAAAATACCTAATGTGATCTACTTTTCCTGATTTTCATGTCAATTCCACATTTAAAAAAAAAGAAACTTTTAATGCCCAAGCCTCAATTGTGATGCAGTGTTTCTGATATATTTGTTTACAAAGGAATAATTCTGTCCAAAGGTTTTGCAGGTCTTTTGAAACTGGTAAGAAAGCTCTTCCCCTGTTTAAAGCATAGGACATATAGTGCACTTTTCACACTGCTTTGTTACAGTAAACTAAGATATAGGATATGACGATAAGGACAAAATTGATACATGTACCAATCAAGGCACAGAACAGTTTCATATAACTATGGCAATCTGGAGCTGCAAATTTTTAATAGTCCTTTCCAATATCGTAATGCTATTGTCATACCTTAAGGATAGTTCTTTCCCATATATTGCTTTAAAAATGATTTACTTCTGAGCAGAAAAGTCTTTAGATGATCACAATAGCACTTGCAGTTAAAGTTATGACAAATCCAAAGTTTGTACAAATTTCAGCAAGTGCAAAGGTAATGATGTATGAAGAAAAAAATATGGCTAAAAATAGTTGATGTAATTTTTCATATTTCTTTCCCAAATTTCAAATATCAAAGTGTCTTCTACTGCTAATTTTGGTCATGGTTAAAACAATATCCAATTTTCTGTTCACTATGACCAACTTCTCCTATTCAAAGTATTTGAGTAAGGACTGAAAAACAAAAAGCTAACAAGAGCAATTTTCTAGTTCTTATTCTGAGTTCACAAAATATTGCACAATTTACGCTAAGTAGATATCTAAGTTTGCTGTAAAATGGACAAATTCTAACTGATTTTCACAGGAGATTTTCCTGTTTTCATGGTTTATAGTATGTTTTAAATCTTTTTAGGATGATTTGGGTTGTTTAGTTGCTTTGCTTAGTTGTACAAATATACATAATTAGTAGAATAACAGCAGACTCTACATTACTGTCAGATGTTCAACTAGCTAAAAGCACATTAATTGAAAGAGTGAGGGAGGCTGTACAGCTGTTCTTTCACAAATTTGAGCATTTCCATCTTTAAATGAGTCAATTATGCACATGTACTGTAATATCCCAATAGAAAGGAAGTCAACAATTTGCAAACCAGCAAAGAATGGGATGATTTTCCTTAGCAATCTATATTCAGCAATCTACATTATTTAGCGATCTATATTCAGCAATCTATATTATTTAGCGATCTATAATTCAGTAATTAATACTTTAAATATCAAAAGTTCTGAAATGGCTTAATTTTGAATGTGCTCAAAATATTTTGAGGAGCAATTAGAAATATAAAATTACATTGATCCCATTGCCACAATGTCTTATAAATGTTTTCCATTCTTATATAATTTCATACAAATCCTATGAATAATGACATTGTGTCAAGGGTCACATGCATCTATAATTACTGCTTGAAATACATGAATATTCATTACAAACATTTTTTTACAAGTACAAAGAATATAAACATGACACTTGAGTTGCAACACCAACACCTTACACAAAGCTGCATGGGGGTCAAAGTTGTTAGTAGAAGCCGGACTTATTCTGATCTTTTTTGTCCCCCGAGCGTTCAAAGAACATAAAGTCCTGCAAAGAGTGAAATGAAATGGAACATGTGAGAAAGTGGAAAACAAGAGGCAATAATGTGCAATTTAAAATGTGCAGTGAACAAAATTAACAAAACACAGGAGTGCAGTGAATTGCAAAATTACAGAAGCAGCAAATGATTGACATCACACAATTATAGCACTCTATTTTGTGAACAAATATTATTCATTTAGAAGCACTCAAGCAACAAATTATGGTTGTAATTTTTTGTATTTCTTGTAAGATGCCTAATCTCATACTCTGCACTTGAGTACCATGGATTCATCTTTAAACATTGGACAAGAGTGAGATGTGCGGGAACTGATAGTACTGAAAAGGGCAGAGCCAAGACAGACAAGCTACTCATATAACATAAGTGATGAAAATATCTAATAACAGATATGTTTTATTCTCAGGTGCAGGTAGTATGCAAAACATTTTATTAATGCAGATTTTATTTGACCCAGAACAGATACATTAATTCAAAGATGCAGATAGTATGCAGAAACATTTTATTAATGCACATTTTATTTGACCAGGAACAAATACATTAATTTAAAGACGCAGATAGTATGCAGAAACATTTTATTAATGCAGATTTTATTTGACCCAGAACAGATACTTTAATTCAAAGATGCATATATTATGCAGAAACATTTTATTAATGCAGATTTTATTTGACCCAGAACAGATACATTAATTCAAAGACGCATATATTATGCAGAAACATTTTATTAATGCACATTTTATATGACCCAGAACAGATACATTAATTCAAAGACGCAGATAGCATGCAGAAACATTTCATTAATGCACAGTTTATTTGACCCAGAACAGATACATTAATTCGAAGACGCATATATTATGCAGAAACATTTTATTAATGCAGATTTTATCTGACCCAGAACAGATACATTTATTCAAAGATGCATATATTATGCAGAAACATTTTATTAATGCACATTTTATTTGACCCAGATCAGATACATTAATTCAAAGACGCATATATTATGCAGAAACATTTTATTAATGCAGATTTCATTTGACACAGAACAGCTACTTTAATTCAAAGGCGCATATATTAATTATGCAGAAAGATTTTATTGATGCACATTTAATTTCACAAAAAACAGATAAGTTTCAAAAAGTGCAGATAGTATGCCCCAGTTTTGAGTTGATGCAACAATATTTGACTCATAACTGAATTTTATTCAGAGGTGCAGATATTATGCAAAATTTATATGCAAGAAAGAAATAACACCTTATATGCTTTTTGTCTTCAAATTTTCTATGAAATATCCTGTCAAGTTGTATTTCCTTTGCAAAAGTCTTAAGCATTTAAGTTAGTTTTCTACTACAAGAGGAAAGAGCATTTCACATCTAAAATGTTCAGCAGCATCTACATCTAATACTATGTTGTAATTGTTAATGCAGGTTAATCTATTTTACTAACCAGCACAGGTTCCCCAACAACCATTGGCTTCATCATAAGAACATACAAAATATCTTATCCTAAAGACCCTTGTATTGACCCACCGCACCCCTGCCCCCATAAATGTGCCGGCTCTGTAAAATAATGTTTTGCCAAACAAATTAGAATGGGAGTCACTTGACCGGTTAAAAAAAAGAATTTGCTATGGGAGTGCATCATCCTAGGATTTTCTAATTTGATTTCCCTATTTTGTTTCTTTCATTGCCCTCTATTTTACATATAAACATCCTTGGCCACTAAACTAATGTATCTTTAAATCCATACTAGAACCATAAGGGCCCATCACGCCGGTGATTAACCCTATTCTCCTTGACATTCTGGACAGGACACCAGTCCATCGCAGATCAACTCCCCAGCAATGCTGGTACTCATTTTACAGCTGAGTGAACTGGAGCAAGCAGTGAAGAACTGGAGCAAGCATGCAGAGTTAAGTGTTTGCTCAAGGACACAATGCAGAGCTCTCACAAGAATCGAATCCGGTATCTTTCCAATTCGAGTATGACTCCTTAACCACTGAGTCACTGCACCTCTTTATGTAGGTAGATTCAAGATTAATGTTGAGGCAGTGTTTATATGCATATTAAATGCATGGGACAAAGAACTTTGGCCCAAGTAGAATGGCCTAATTTTAGGAAGGTCATTCGTGAGTGAAAAGTTCTTTGAACTGTGCATCAAATATACATATAAACACGACGCCAAAACGTTAATCTTTTAATGAAATTTTTGTGTTAGATTCTTTAAAATGCATAAAAATAACTAAAAAGAATGAAAAACGAGAACAGTTTACATATAGTTTATTGCTTAAAAAAAAAAAAAATATGACCCGTGTTTTGAAAAAGAATAAACAAAAATATGACCTGTGTTTAAAAATAAAGAAAACCTAAAATTAATGGTCGTGCATTAACGGTATTAATGCACAGGTCATAACAATGTAAATACTCCGTATTACTTTTCTTGATTATGTTTGCATGAGTTCTTTATGATACACAAATTGTGCATGTTAGTTGTGAATACATCAAAAGCACAACTTTACTGAAAAATGTGATAATGAGAGGTTTCTGAATGACTTGAAAATATAGAGGACATAAAAAGCCAATAAAAATCTCATACAAAATGAATAGTGATTTATTTTTTTTTTTGACATTAAAAGATTTACACCCTTGTAGGGGAGGAGAATCCAGGGAGACTGGGGTGTGCATTGTGTGCCCAGGTACCCCTAAATGTCATCAAGAACAAATTTGGCTGGCCATTTAGATTGTTTTGAAGCCAAAATGATTCTCCTTCAGGCATTTTAGGAGCCAACCACTATTTCCTCATACAATTGTCAAAATATGCCACATGTGAAAATGCTGTCCATTATTACATGAAAGACAAATAAATTTCAAGTATTGCCAAGCTGTGAGACCCGCCTCAGACAACCACCTACTTCTTTTCCTGCCCCTAGAAACTTATTTCAATGGGGTTCAATTAAGTTGTAGGAATTGGTCAAAGTCAAACTCACAACAAGCACAAAACAATTACAAAATAACTTACATGAAGCACCTATAAGTAAAAACAAATTTTTCATTCAAACACTGCATGATATGGCTCTCATTTTGAAAAAAAGCTTCGCCAGTTTAAAAATAAAACATAGATCTGAACTTATTTTAACATATGTCAAAAAGTAATGACAGCTTGTTGGCGGAAATTCTGTGGTCCAACACACCCTATTCCCTCACTCCCCCCCCCCCCCTTCTTAGAATCACTCTAGTATTGTCTTGAACCCCTGCTAAGGCGTATGCACAACAGCATGCCCAGCATAAACATGCCATTAGTTGCAAACACAGCGCACAAATATTCACAGCACATTTTGCATTCTGCTCCATGTTTCCGCATCCCTCATAACTGTGTCTAATACATTTGCATAGGCATTCAGACAAACCCTGCCAAAACTCATGACACAAAACATGGGTGATTTACGTCTTATTCAATTTGCGTCTCATTTACATAAATTTACAAGTGATTCAGCAATTCTGTGGTCTAGCACCATCCATTTCCCTAGAGAGTCACAATACAGCGTTGTCTTGGAGGACCTTGACAATTCTGCGGTCCGTCATGACTAGGGCTGTCACAATATATCTATAATCGCATATCGTGATGTTTTTTAATAATATCAAAAATACCCTGACCAACATGTCGTGATGTGTCATTTGAACCCTTCCTCTACCACGCAGCGATATTATATGTCATTTGAACCCTTCCTCTACCACGCAGCGATATTAAATCGGGACTTTACCAAAGTCTTATAGGAGTAATCTTGGTATCAACAAGTAACTCAAATATTTCTTTCACAAAATGTAACTTTTTTATATAGGTCATACTACAGAATTGGGTCTTATTACAGAATTGGGTCATATTACAGAATTGGGTCATATTACAGAATTGGGTCATATTACGGAATTTAGAGAAAAAGTGCTTGAAATATGGTAAAACTCAAAAATTGCTAAAAAATGTTTGTTTTTTCCCCTTTAAATCTTACAATAATTTCAAAAACACATTTTTGCTTTAAAATCACACACGCAAATCCTAAGACAAGATATAATTTATTTCTGGTCCGATTTTTATAATCTCTACCTGCAATCTTTTGTTGTGGAGAAATTTTTTCAAATTTCATGAATTTCTGCCATTTTACCTGGGTTTTTCTTCTTCAAAAAATTGTAACCAAATCCGTATATCACACATGCTTTGTTGAACTGCCGTTAGAAAGTCCTTGCAATTTCCTTTCATTTGATATATAAATACAGGCATACCCCCTCTACTTGGACCCTTTCCTATAATCATTAAATTTCACCACAGCATTTTCAATGATCATTTGGAATTGAAGGAAATGAACGCAGCCAGCACGAGAGCACACCAGGTCGAGTCTCACCAAGACTACTGCATGATAAATTTTCTGCTGCAGTTTTAAGGGGTCATTTAACTAAAATCATTTTTGGTGCTTTTCCCTTCTTTCTAAAATTTTTAGATTAGCATCACTGGAAAGGAAATTTGATAAAGAATCTAAACATGTAACACAAATCTGTTTTCAATATTGACAAGAAGTTATACTTGTGCAAAGATTGGCCATTTGTTGACCAAATTTAGCCAAACATTGCTTAATTTGCTTATTTTTGTTCAATATTTTCTAATTTGGCTTTCATTACTCGAAAGATAAATATCTTAGGTTCCATTCCAACCAACTTGTAATGAAAGGAAGGTTGTCAAAAATGCAAATACAAAAAAAAAGTTTCGAAAATTGGGCTCGCATTTTTTAAACCCCTGGTAGAGTATGGGTGAGAAGCAAAAACATGTGAAACAAAGAGTTTTAGAAATATTTCAAATGGATGAGAATCTAAAGGATTAGTTTAGTGGTCAAGCATGTCCATCTTATAGGATTAGTTCAGTGGTCAGGTATGTTCATCTTATATGAAAGAGGACTTCAAAAGAAACAAAATGGTGAAGAAAGCATTGCAAAATCTTATTTTGTGTAGTAACGACTGAAATCAGACTAGTATTTCAGCCGTTTCTATACAAATGATACCAAACTTTAAACATATATATCTTCTTAACGGAGTAAGATTTTTGAATGCTTTCTGCACTATTTTGTCTCTTTTGAAGTCATCTTTCATATAAGATATACTTGCATGACCCCTGAACTAATCCTTCAACAGAATATTTGCAGCAAATTTTATGCTTCTCAGCCTTGAAATTTTATGAACAAATTGAGATCTGCATGCTGAAAACCCAAGCAGTTTTCAGAAATTAATAATCATAGATATCGCGATGCATGGTGCTGATCTCGAGCTGCTGCCAGGAATTTGATTGGTCCATTGTAAAACACTTTGAGTATCCTTGAGAGCGTAAAAGCGCAATATAACAACAACGTGGTATTATTATTCATGTAAATCTCATACATGCCTGCAGTTGATTTCATCACACCTTCCATATGTAAACATAAAATTTGCCATCCGCTCCCAAATCAACCAGTTTAATAAAATTTGTCACGTAGCTTGTATCTACTAAAGCTGTGATTGGGTTGATTTCAAACGCATGGTAATATATCTAATACTTACGATGAGGAAGCAAGACGCCAACATCACAGCCTTCATCCTCACGTCCAAATCCATGGGGAACGAGACTCCAAAGTTGTCAGCATCCGTGAAGTATTCTTTCACCAATCCGGTCCACTGCTTGGAGATTTTACCGACCTTTGTACTGCCATCTGCTGATTTGACCTGAAGGAGCAGAAACAAGTATTTTGAAAAGCACCTGTCAAAAGACATCAAAAAGATTTGCTCCTTTGGCAGTTTTAGAGAATTTCAATAAGGCCTAAAAAAATTGTTTTTTGCCTTTCTTGTAAAAAATTGTAAGGCGTAAAAAATTATTTTAATTTTGTTTTGACTCTCCAAGGAATAATTATCAAGAACATTTATAAAACTAATTAAAACACTTCACTTTTTTTTCAGATTGTTGGTTCTTTTTATTTTGCTCAGTTTTCATCTCACTCGTTCTTTTTGTGTGATTTGGGATTTTCTTTCCCTTGAATGTCACACTCGTTACAAAGAGGCAGAAGACAACTTTGTATTCTCAAGCTCTTACGACCCTTGGCTTTTATTTTCTCTGTAGTAAAGCAACATTCAACAGGCAAAAGTTGTTGCCACACATTTGTAGGGATTTTTACGAAGCGTAGGGATTTTTGAAAATTAAAATGCCGCCCCTATTTTTCGTTGAGTTAAAAGGGTGACGGAGGAGGGCAAACAAACCACTATTTTTTGGCCTTATTACACTGTCCACTCATAGTGCCTAAACTATTTAAAACCAGTTCTCATGTTAATGTGGAGTTACTATAACTATGCAATACATTTCAATGTTTATAATTGGCTGAGATATTTACACAAATACGGACAAGCCAAAAGCAACTCCCGCAGAAGGAATGTTATGTGTATGTATCCAGTTTTCTGGTGCTGTGTCAAACAATTATCAAGTAATGGATACCCTTGTTTAATCATTTCTCTGTTCAGACACTTTTTGATTATGTATCTTCCATCCACACAAACCATCTTATGCCTCATTTATTAACCACTACTCTAAGGTCAGTGTTGATATCGGTAACTTTACCTCAACTCATTTATTGACCACTACTCTAAGGTCAGTGTTGATATCGGTAACTTTACCTCAACTCATTTGTTAACCACTACTCTATGGTCAGTGTTGATATCGGTAACTTTACCTCAACTCATTTATTAACCACTACTCTAAGGTCAGTGTTGATATCGGTAACTTTACCCCAACTCATTTATTAACCACTACTCTAAGGTCAGTGTTGATATCGGTAACTTTACCTCAACTCATTTATTAACCACTACTCTATGGTCAGTATTGATATCGGTAACTTTACCTCAACTCATTTATTAACCACTACTCTAAGGTCAGTGTTGATATCGGTAACTTTACCTCAACTCATTTATTAACCACTACTCTAAGATCAGTGTTGATATCGGTAACTTTACCTCAACTCATTTATTAACCACTACTCTAAGATCAGTGTTGATATCCGTACCTTTACCTCAACTCATTTATTAACCACTATTCTATGGTCAGTGTTGATATCGGTAACTTTGCCTCAACATCTCCAGAGCTCTGCATGCTCAGGGAGAGAATATAATCCATTTAATCTGGGCAGGAAGATACTGTGTGATGATATATTACTTTAAGTTTCACCCATAAATGAGCCATTTTATAGGAAATCAAGGACATGTTTCTCTTAGGCAAATATTTTCATGATGGTATTTTGCTTCTCTTAAGGAGAAATTTTCAAAATGATTTGTGTGACGTAGTGGGCCATGGTCCTCAGCATTCTGGCCCATGTGATCTAGATGATTGTGTATCCCACTTACATCAAATTCCACATCACCGCAGAGGTTCCATGTGCAAAGAGGACCTTCGATGACGAAGAATGGTCTCCTCCCTTTCATTCTCAATGGTGAATGTGGGGAAGCAGATACTCCAAGACTGCTTGACGTAACCGATGACTGTACCTGGGGGAGAGCTCACTTCTATCTTCTGAAGACAACTAGAAAAGGGAGAAAACAAAACAATACAAAATGACACAGAATGTTTTAGGTTTTAGGTAGGTTGGTAGGTTGGGTATTTTACATCCCTTTTTTAACAGCTATGGTTATATAAAGATGTCTGCGGTCGTTTGATAAAGCAATTGTGGAGCAATGGTGGATGGAGACCCATCAAGAATTGAAACGGGATGTATTGCTTGCCAAGCCGATACTATTACCACTAGACCAACCAGGTCTTTTATAACTTGGCACGTGAAAAAAATGTTATTTTGTGGAATGGCTGCAAACAACAAAACAATTCAAAAAGGAAGCTCAAGTGGTATATTATAGGAAACAGTAGGCAATAGATTGTGTGTAATTAAGTTACAAGGTGTTTGGGGAACAATTTTCATGGACAACTTTAATTGTAATGGACTTCTTTGCACATTAACAGTGATGGTCAAGTAGTGCCAGAAAAGTTAATTTATATCAAGAAAACTACAGAAAATGGTGCAATCTTACACAAGAACTTAATGGTGTAAACCCTAAACAAGTTGAGGGGGAAAAGAAGGTAGAGGTGACGAAGAAGAAATCAGTTGTTAAAGGTATATGGATGTGTAGATGCAAAATTAACTTTAATTGCTGTATTAAGCTATTAAAAAAACATGAAAGCAAAAATAATTCATCTAAATCGCTAATAAATTGATGATTTTACAACAGTTCTAAATCACAGACATTGATGTGCAAATTAATATGCAAATCTGTGATAAATTACAGGGCAACCTTAGTATTTTTTTGTTTTTAAATGTCTATCATTTTTCTTTAAATGGTGCAGAAAATTCTGACTAAAAGTTGTTGAGTCTTTACCATACCCTCAATCTAATTCTAGCAGGAATAGACTTTCCCATTATTTTCAGTAACTTAGATTTGGAAAGGAAATTTAAATCATTACATAAAGATTTTAACTCTTTGTCATACATCACAAATTTTGCATAAATTTAGGATCGATCAAACTTTGATCCGCCATCAGTCAAAAACTAAAATTTATAGTTTGAAAATTTAAAACCTGATTTGCTCAGATTTCAATACTCTTTTAACCCTTACTCTACCAGCACTTTTTTGGAAATGCGCTCGGGAGGCGGTGTCAAAGATAGGGCACCCAAAACGGCGAAAATATCGCCGCATGGTAGAGTAAGGGTTAATCAAGGCATGATTATTGAAGGATCCTCTGTCTTCCAGGCAGCAGAGTCGGGCCCGTTCCGCTCCCAAAACCTGCTGGGCCGCCTACCGGGACCATGCTGCCTATATTTTCAATTGGCGCATTTGTCGCGGGTTGATTAACCCGTACTCTACCAGCACTTTTTTGAAAATGCGCTCAGGAGGCGGGCAAAAATGGGGCACCCAAAACAGCGATAATATCAACGCGTGGTAGAGTAAGGGTTAACCAATATATAAATTGGTTCATGCCCATAAACCTATAAGAAACCTATATAAACCACAGCCATCTATCTACCTCAAGGGATAATTATCTGGAAGATGCTGCCTTCCTAATTGTTTTATTTCTTTTCAGGCACATTTTTTTCTTTGATAACTTTTAGGGAGGGATGCTTACTAAAAGCAAGACTTGATAAACAATTCATATTATTTTTGTGATTGAATGTCTTTTGAGGGGACTTCAGTAACAAACTTCAAAATACAATTAGTTTAAACCTTTGAGGAAGCCAGACGCCACCGATGACGACAAACTAATCCCTATATCTGTTCCTGCCATGCGGTTGAAACATAAACACATAAATATTAAAAGAGGAATTTTGGTAAAATTACAGCATGATATGCTGGGGGGTCAAATTTTACATTTTCACCAGTTTCAAGGAAAATTGCTTTTAAAAAAAACTGTTCTGGATCAAATTTCACTGTACCAACATTTTCATCAATAAAAAAGCATGTTCCTTGCTTTAAATTAACTTTTTATACACCTTTTTAGTCATAATATACATGTAAGAGAAACAAGAAATAAATAATAGTCATAAGAATGCTGCGCACGTGTCAAAATTCTAAACCAAGTAAGGCTGTAACACGTATCGTATGTACGGGGTAAATATGTAACGGGACTAATGATGGTTGCATTAGTTATCACATGCAAAGGTTTTAGATGTGTAGTGAAAATAAAAAATTCTTTTGAAGATTATGAAAAATGGAGCACAAATTCTTATGTCTTCGGCAAACAGCGTGGAGGGGATGGAGAGGAAGGAGGGTCAATTTGACCATGCTGGAAAATATATTTTCTCACCAAAAAAAAAAACTTAAAAGGCATTAGGGAGAAAAATGAATTCATGGAGATGATTGAACATAAAAAAATGCTTCTAACAAAGTTATGAGCTGTTTTGTATCAATTATAATGTGTGGGTCAATGGGTAAATAAGACCTCTTCTGGCCGATTATGATACTTATACAAGAACCACAGACGTGGTGGGAACTTATATTTTGTCAAAAAAAGGGGGTCACACACAAAGTTCATCTTAATGAGGTCTTGCATCCCACATAAATTTCTTGGAATTATCCATGCATGCATATCATTGTTTTTAATTCTTTATATCCCCCAACAGATATATCCCCTGTTAGTAAATAAATCCCCACTTTAGTTTGGCCCAGGGTCCTGGGAGCATTTATTTCGACAGCTCTGTTGTAAGCCTGAGAAGGAAACAACTGCCAAGGGGAAAATAAACATAACAGGAGAAACAAAACTTTAACAGTGAAACTTGAGATAAATTATAAATAGTATTTCCTAAAAACAGTTAAAGGATTAGTTCAGTGGTCAAGCATGTCCATCT
Source organism: Chiridota heheva (assembly GCA_020152595.1). Taxonomy (NCBI): domain Eukaryota; kingdom Metazoa; phylum Echinodermata; class Holothuroidea; order Apodida; family Chiridotidae; genus Chiridota; species Chiridota heheva. Next base: position 365,732 of record JAIGNY010002737.1, on the reverse strand, counting down.
TATAAGAAAGAGGACTTCAAAAGAAACAAAATGGTGAAGAAAGCATTGCAAAATCTTATTCTGTTAACGGATTAGTTTAGTGGTCATGCATGTCCATCTTATAAGAAAGAGGACTTCAAAAGAAACAAAATATTGATGAAGGCGAATTCAAAACTCTTATTCTGGTAAGGAGATATTTAAGTTTAAAATTTAATATCATTTCTGTAGAAACGACTGAAATTAGACTAGTTGTGATGTCACAGCCTCAGATTTTTCAAAATCTGTATGTATTTTAAAGAAAAATCATTTATTTTTTTTACTATTTAATTCATTTCCCTCAAACTTTTTTCAGGTGGTATACTATAAATACCCTTCCTATATTCAATTTGACTACTTTTTTGACATATCCCAAGCCACAAAATCGCAGGACAAAATATGATAGAATACATAAAGACTGAGGAATCTGAGGCTGTGACATCACAACTAGTCTGATTTCTGTCATTTCTACACAAATGAAACAAAACTTTAAACTTAAATATTTCCTTAACAAATTAAGATTTTTGAATGCTTTCTTCACCATTTTGTTTCTTTTGAAGTCCTCTTTCATATAAGATAAACATGCTTGACCACTCTGAACTAATCCTTTAATTTTTCTGCCATTTGATTATGCCAAATCTACTGTACACTTAGGATGTTTTACAAAATTTTAATGTACAAATATTAGTGAGAATGAAAAAGAAGGAAGGGGGGGGGGGGGAATTTACTGTGATAAAGTTGAAAAGTAATATCATTTTAGAATCATTTCTTCTTTACTTAGATATTACTCTTTCCTCAAGATTTAAAACATATTCATTTCAATTTTACCCTTACACTCGTTTAAACAGCTCCACATTTTATCTAATTTTTCAAAAGTGTTTTTTTTTATCTTGAGGCACACAAACAATTGTTACAAAAGAGTTACAAGAATCAGTTTTTATGATAACTGTATGTGCATTAAGAAGTGTGGAGTGTTACCATGGAAACCAACAGGAAGTACATCTGAGTGGTCTGTTGAGATGAATCACTTCTCTCTGTGTGTTGTCTAGGATCTTCATATCAAAGCATCGTGCATTCCCGCAACAATTTCTTGTACAGCAGTCAGAATCTGCAAAGAAAGAAAGAATGAAGCGCAAACTTGAAATTTATCCGTAAGAGACACCTGAAACACTTCTTCCTGCAAAAGAGTGTTACCTCAAGTAGCAGGCAGATACTCACAATGAAGCTGAGCCATTACGCAGCCCAGTCACAATGTAGAACACTAAGAGGTTATAATCTTTTCCATTCCCGAACAAAGAAAACTGGTTTAGTAATCAGAACCTTAAATATATATGTGGGTAAAAAAATCCAGGCCCCTCCCCTCCCCCCATCGTATTGTATTTCTGATCTCCACAGTATCCACGTTAACACAATATCTGGCCTTTAAACACATTGAACAACTCATTAAACAGTTGCTACAGTAGATCAGCAGTTAAGTTAATATAAATTGCTCTTAATTAATCCACCTAGATTCCTCAAATGCTTTTTGTATGTTATTTGCTACAAGTTTACTAAGGTTAAATTTCAAATTAATTTTCCAAGTTCCTGCAGCATGTGGCACATTACCTTAATGAGTCCACAGTATTTGTTAAATGCTTTGAATTTCCATAAACATTTGTGTCTTGCAGGTGAAGGCTAAAGAAACATCCACAGAAAGTAGAAATTGTTTGACAGATTTAAAGTAGAAAAGTAGAAATTGAAAAATAGAAATGGAAAAGAAATAGAAATTGAAATTGAAATTGAATAGAAAAGTAGAAAGTGTTTGAAAGTGTAAATTGTTTGACAGATTTATAGCTCCATGTGCTATTTCAGGGACAGCCCTGAATTATTTGGAGATTTTCCTAAAGTGTGATTGAGTCGGAAAAACAACTTCCTGTTTGTACGATCTTTAGCATCTGCTGATATGGTGCTGGTTTTCCTCACTGCAGTAAACTTAAGGTAGAAAAAAGTGATGTTTATTACACCCACAAAAAGTCTCCAGTATTCATTCTAAACATTTTATTTAGAAGTGTATCAAATCTTTGAAATGTAATAACTCCAAAACAAAATAAGATATCAACATGCCATGGTTACCAATATAGCATAGCATAGCATAGCATAGCATAGCATAGCACAGCATAGGAAGGTTTAATGTCCCAAAAGCATCCAGTGCTAGACATTATATCAAGACGACCACAGCCTTTGATAACCAGTTGTGAACTCACTGGTTGCAGACCCACCGGAATACGAAGCCAGGACATGTGGGTGAGAGGACAAAGCACTAACCACTACACCACAAACAGTACGGAGTCTGACCTCGATATACGACCGTTATTACGTAACTTTCAACAACGTCGACCTCACCCGGAAGCGAGCTAAACAGTACGTGTTTACAAGCGAAAATCATCAACGAACGATTCGTCAGTTTTATTTTATTATTTGCATTTTGTTTAGAATTTGATGCAAATTTTACCAAATTTGGTTATAGTATCACCAAAAAGGTTAAAACTCCATATTCATAAGGTGATAAGACCTAATCAGCGTATCCTGTGCAAGATTTAACCAGATCTTTCCTCTTCACTGGTGACAAAAATCGAGCAATCAAGGTAAATATTGTAGCCACTTTAACATCTGTAAGGCTTCCGTATTAGACGTTCTTTGGATAAATTGATGCAATATATAATGATTTTAGATAATATTCTACCTCACAATGTAATATAATTTGGGTTCATTCAGAAGAAGTGTGAAAAATAGATCGATAATTTTTTGGCTTCAGTTAAGCTTCCGGGTGTCCTATTGTTAGGCTTGTATGTACTTAAGTGGGGACACGATAACATTAGGCCTACTTTTTCTTGTGTCTTAACTTAAAATGTAATTGTAAGTTGTAGGCCTGTGTTAAATTTAGTCATAGGCCACATATGAGTGTGGCCTAGCAATGGTTACTGTACTATTATAACTGTCTGTTTGTTTTGTTTAGCCTAACGTTTACTCAATACAAATTAGGTCTAGTACTTTACATTCAAAACATTTTGACTGGTCAGTCACACAACACCATGGCTTAAGTCAAGTCTAGCCTTTTTACTCAGTTTTGATATAATATAGCCTAGGCTCTGGCCTTTTAAATCCGTAGCCTAGAGTAAAATCTGTTAATACTAAAAGAAAACATGATGAGATTTCATCATTAAAAATACTGTTAAATTTCATTATCTACGTTAGGCCAAACCTGGCTGTACCTTCTCCGTGTTCGTTTTGGGAGGACGACGCTGTATCACCTTTTGTCTTTGTTGTTGATGTTTCCTTTGCCATAATCGCATTTACTACATTTAAGTATTTTGGGTGAAAATATTCAGTCCTTTTTGTTTTGCAGCATGGGTTATCATTTTCAATTTTATCTTTGATGATTTTGCCTTATTGCCATTTACTACTGCAGTAAAGGCAGCTGAGCTGAATTCATTCAAGCTATTCATGGCATAGGGCCGGTTCTTATAAATATGGTTTATGTAACATTGATCGGATAGAAATTTTATTCCCAATTTAGGCCGCAAGTCTATTGCAGGTTAGCTTTCCAGCATTGCTGGTATTTATTCTACAGCTAAGTTAACTGAAGCAAACAAAGTTAATGGTCTTGCTCGAGGACACAAATGCAAATAGTCCTGGCCGGGACTCAAACTATGGCCCTTACCATCTTGAAGCTGAGTCTCTACATCTATACCATATGCACCTCCCCATTTGTCATTGCCATTTACTGCATTGAACTATTTTGTCCTGTTTCAAATTTTCAGATATATAGTATTGTTAATGCAGGGTTTTTTGCAGCATTGTTTTTTCCATCGATTTTTCATGTGAATAATTTTAATTTTTGACCCAATATTTTACCATTATGCCACCAAAAAGAACATTTTGTCAAATTCTTCATGAAGGCAGAGAAAGTGGTTTATCTTACTTTTCGTGCCAAGGTTTTGAAGAACTTGTCTTCAGAAATTCAATTTTAAGCAATACAACTTGTGACTCTCAAGCAACTTTTGCATCTAAAGACAAGAATGTACTGCAATATGTGCAGAAACTTTGTGATGAATGTGATGTTTTGATTCTGATAATCCATCATGTATATTAACCCATTTGTTTACAGGTGTGACTGCCTCAGACATTGTGTCAAAGGACATGATGTCTTTCTACCAGAAGGGAGAAGAAGACTTAGTGTCTTACATTAATTGTATTATTCTCAAATCTCCTGGGGCCAAATTGCCTAAACGGTCTAGACGGAATCTAAAAACATTTTCAGTCAAACGTAAGACAGTCCATAAACAAAAGCTGGAAATAAAAGACCACAAGTTGCAAATAATGTCATTACGCCGACAAGTTGCTTTATCAAAAGCAAGTAATATGCCTGTGGATTCTTTTTTTCAGTTTGTTTCCCTGCCAAGGGCAATTTGCAACCCTGATAAACTTCCTATCAAGTCATCTAAAGCTAAGTCTTCAACAGAATTTCATAAGCATTTCCCAGAATCCTTTTGCTCCAAGGTTCCCTATTATGCCGGAGGGCCTTCTTGCTGCATCCTAGAAGGAATGTTTATGATAAATTGTCCACCTTTGAGAATTCATAAAACCTTCAGGGATTATGCTTTATTTCTATATAGACGTTGATCAAATCAATGAATGAGTTTAAAGCTGTGGATGTTCACATTGTGTTTGATCACCCAGGTAGACATGGTGCGTGTCCAAAGGACATTGAAAGGGCAAGACGAGATGGTGCTGTGGAAGAGCCCTCCTTGACAAAAATTTCAGGCAGTGTTCTTTGTCCCACCAATACAAATTGGGCAAAATTTCTGCAGGTTCAAGCCAAAAAGACTTCTTGTAAATTTTCTGTCCATGGAATTTCTTTCCATAGCCCTTTCTGCAAATGTGAAACCACATATTCTTATAGTTGCTGGTGGGTTTGATGGGGATCTGCAGGATGCTGCATTGTGTGTGGGGGATGATTTCCCAGAAATAAGTCAAGTGGGTGATATGTCATCTAATCACGAAGAAGGAGATTCCCGTGTGTGGTATCATGCCAGCAAAACCCCATGTAAACATGTTGTCATTTACTCCCAGACAGAGATACATTTCATGTTGGTTTGCCTCTCATGTCCTCTTTATCCCATAAACAAATTTATGTGCAATTGAGAGCAGCTAAAGGTGATGATCTCTTTATTAATATGAACACACTTGTTCAGCAAGTGTCATCATATCTTGAATTACAGAAACTGGGAAGTGATCTTAAACCTCAAATACCTCTCTTTCTGCAAGTGTTATATGTTGTAAGTGGTTGTGACTTCACCTCTTTTTTTAGGGGATATTCAAAGAAATCATTTTTAGATGTCTTTTTTCGTGACTGTGGATTTATAACTAGTGTGGACACTGATGGAAAACTTGGCAATTTTCAAGACGATTCATGCAGTAAAGGGTTACTAGCCTTTTATCGTTTAATAGGTTCTTTGTACTTTCGAAAGCATACAAGTGCTTTTGAATTTGATGATCCAAGAGAGTTATTTAACTCATTGTCCCACAATGACAAAAGTCCAGAAGAAGTCCACTTGGCATTTTTAAAGACTGTAAGGGATGGTCACTTCCACGGATATCAAGTGAATCCGAGTGGATGCCCTCTGCCGATGCTTTGAAGCTACATTGGTTACGATGTTGTTGGGTTTTGCAAATGTGGGCCCAGGCATTGTCAAGTTGTGTGAATGTTCCAAATTTGTTAGATTATGGTTGGGCTATGACTGATGGGCAGTTAAGCATTGTGTGGGACTCTGAAGTAAATTTGAGACAAATCAATGAAAATGTGAGATTGCTAAAAGAGGGTTGTAAGTGTAGGTCGGGATGTAACAAAAATTGGTGTAAATGTAAAAAGAATGGGAAAAATTGCTCCCTTATATGTCTGTGCAAAAATTGTGAAAACCAATGTTTGTCTGAAGAGGTTATCCAAAATGAGGTCATTCCCAACAATTTGCCTGTATTAGGCACAGCCATATCATATGATAGTGACAATATGTCTGAAAACAGTTCTGACCTTTCCTCTGAAAGTTGTGATGATAATGAATCTTTGAGTGAATTGTCATCCTCAGATGAGAGTTGGCAGGCAGACGAAACATCTCAGTTGTTGACTGATTTTGATGATGTCATGTCAGTGATTGAAAATGTTCCAAATGAAGGTTGCTTTTGAAGATCTTTTAGATGAAGGTTGTTTGATAATTAATGGAAGTGTTTTACTAAAACTATTGTAAGAAAGAAATGTATTGTGGTCATTGTTTAATGAATGCGACTCTTTGTAATTTGAGTACTACCTCACAATTTGACTTCAAAAAATGTTTTAAAAGAACATTTGTATATATCAGTATATTGTAAAGATTGGATGAGCATCCTCATCAACAAATTACATTTAATCACTTGAAAATTACAGAGGTCATAATCAACCTACATACAAAGCTGTTTGAGAATTACCGTATAGTATGGTACTGAAGTGAGATCATTACTGATGTCATTACATCAAATAGATTCACTTTCACTAATTATCAATAACATGTATTGTTTCATATCAATCTATGCATATTTGCCCTCATTAACCATATTTTTTTTTTTTTTTACACAGGATTTGAACTTCAGTCGTGACAGATACATGTAAAAAGCCTTTCATCCAACACACATTGTATTTTGGGTGTATTCACTTCTGTGACCCCACCTGTTTAACTTTTTTATGGACTTTTGACTTTTGCTTTAAATTTAAAAACACCCAAAATGAGCATTTTACATACCTTTTAGAAAATTACGGCTACCTTTGTTCATATATACCCAGTATGTTTAATTTCATATGAAATTACTATCAATTTATGAACTTGTGTGTTGGATGTTGAAATACAAGTCTCAGGTTTGTATGATTATAAGGTGCATGGGCAAACACTTTGTAAAAAGTTATACTCTTTTATTATATTGGCCACATAGATCTACTTCATAAAATATAACCATAGAACACTGTATAACCTGCTCTTTGGCTGTGACTAGACCATTTTGTGTATGTGAAATAAAACATTTCACTCTGTGTACAAAATATATTTGGCATTAATGGTATGTTGTCCATACATCTTCTTGCAGTGTCGTAGCTAGGACTTTTTGTGGGAAAGCCAAGAATCCTAATTTTGCTGGAAAGTAAGAATCGAGGTGTAGATTTGGTTTCAAATTGAGGAGTAAATATAGGTGTATTACTTATTATAAATATGACATTTTTTCTGATTGTTGAGTGTTGTCAACCTCTAGCTATGCCACTGCCTTCATGACCATTGACAAATGGAAAAGAGATATTTGTTCAACAAAAGTTAAAAAGTAATTTCACAAACAGTACATCTCCATTACTTGTATTCGTTATTTTTTCTTGACATGCACTGTTTTTCTAGCATTCCCTGCAGTCATAACATTCTTTCACTCACAAGGGACATTTCTACTTACTGAAAATGTATTTATATGCAATGAAGCAATCACGTTCTCCATTCCATTTACTTTGCCACATCACTTGCCTACTTGTGTTTGATCAAACTGGTGCTTCCATCTCCATACTAAGTTATGTTGGTGCTATTATCTTGCTCAGTCTTTCTATGAGTGTATTAACAGGGTATGCTGTTTTCTAACAAAAGCATTTATCAAGCAAGCTTTCATTGTTTCATACGTTATGTTTTCTTATCAATCTTATGTATATTTATTTTTAGTTGTTTAAGCATTTCAAAAGTTTCTTTATGTATATTTTCATATTTGACCTGCATGTGATTTGTATTCTGTTACTTTGAAATGTGTGCATTACCTTGCTCATGCATATCTTCTGTATTTTTATGCAAGTGTTTTGCCAAAACTGTTGCCTTCATGTATCATTGTGCACTGTAAAGAAAGCAAAACTGCTGGTGGTGTATGTATTACTAAACTCAAAGGTGTGGTGTAATTATAGTATATTTTATGGGAATTACACTTATTGTTCATCAAATGTTTAATGTACATACTCACAATGTTAGTGGTGTGATACAAGAGTATTCAATTGGTTTTCTGAAAGTTGTGCATGCTGCATTACCTTGATTTATAGTATTTGTATTTAAAAGTATAAAGAGTGCTTTTTAGTCACCTGTCCATAGTGTACATGTATGGGTGTGATTTCAAATGGTGACATGATTGATGAATTTCACAAAAGATTTCCTTACTTGTTGATGAAGTTGGTGTGTAGATAAAAAAATAACTTTACAGTCATATTCTGATTTTTCTTAAATGATGTGAGGAGTATTTTTGTGTTTTTCAAAGTATACCTTGCATGCTGCTATCTTAAATTGTACATAGCAAAGAAATATTATTTAGGAAAGCATCAAACATACATGCTTTTCTTGTTTGTATAGAATATTGCATACTTAAGTTATTCATTGCATGTATTCATGTTATGAAGATTTAGTCTGAGCTTTTATATGTGACGTATTGATGGTTTATTAATATTTGATAGCTTCCATGAAGCTCTTTTAAGTGTTATATATTTCTTCAGAAGGTTTTTATCTGAAACAAGCAGAGTTTTTGTATAATTTCTTTCAGTTTCAGGTCTTTCATTAATATTTGTTTTATATTGAAATTTAAAGTGTGAGTTTCTTTCAGCTTCACAAGTTATTTATTTAAAAGTTTTGATTTAAGTGTACTGTACTACCAGTAATATTTTTTGCAATAAAAGGTGCTTTTCTAGAGTAGTGAAGAAATTTTTACTTAAGCTTTTTAAACAAAAGATAATGTTTTATGTTGGTTCATGTTGTGCCAAAATATTGTATAGTGTATATACCATTATACTGTGACCTCACACTAAGTATTCATGCAGCTGGTGCTTTTTAAGAGTAGTGAAGATATTTTTACTTAAGCTTTTTAAACAAAAGATAATGTTTTATGTTGGTTCATGTTGTGCCAAAATATTGTATAGTGTATATACCATTATACTGTGACCTCACACTTAAGTATTCATGCAGCTGGTGCTTTTAAGAGTAGTGAAGATATTTTTACGTGTGCTTTTTAAACAAAAGCTGATATTTTATGTTGGTTTATGTTTTGCCAAAAAATTATATAGTGTATATACTATTATACTGGGACCTCATACTTAAGTATTCATGCAGCCGGTGCTTTTTAAGAGTAGCGAAGATATTTTTACTTGAGCTTTTTAGTTTGTGTTTTGCCAAAATATTGTATAGTGTATATACTATTATACTGTGACCTCATACTTAAGTATTCATGCAGCTCAATATATTCAAGTTTAACATGCATTTCTCATTAATTGTTCCATCATTTCAAGTTGTATAAAATTGGTTGGAAGGAGATACAAAAAAAAAGAGAGAACTCCAAGAATAAATGTGCCTCACAAATACTACACATCGTTTCCAAAGCATGCGTTTCTTTCCATATTGTCTTTTTGTTGTTATCAAGTGGTGAGGAGGTGTGGTGGTCTAGTGGTAGAAAACTGTTTTTGAGACGCAAAGACCTGGCTTTGAGTCCTGGCCAGGACTACCTGCATTTTGCCCTTCCGCAACACACTTAACTTCATTTGACTCAGCTGTAGCAGGAGTACCAGCGATGCAGGGGAGCTATGCCATGATTGACTGGCATCCATATCCAGGGGGAGTAAAACTCCTATCAGCTCTGGCACCATGGAAACCAGAAATATGTACCTGCCCTAAAAGCCATGGATAGATTAAACTGATTCTTTATCCCACTGGCCTCATCAACAGTCTGGGCTTGAAAATGAGTTGTCTTCAGGGCGAGTTGTTTGCTTGGGTCATATGGAAACCAGGGATAAGCACTGCTCCTCTAGGACCTTCCACAACTAGGCACCTCTGTCCCTCTATCTTCCTCCTTGCAGGATTGTTCTGGTGCGGTTATTAACCAGAAGTATTTTTACCCCTCACCTGACCTGCTTTCCACAAGAAGAAGTGATTTTGGGCACCCATTTTGTTCAAATGACTCCCCGTCTACCTCCCTCCTGTGTAAAGCAGTATATTGTATGGGCGGTGTGCAGTGTGATGTAACCTTCTAAAGGATTTGGGGAAAATAACCCAACAACTCTCCTTGGCTAAGCCACTGACACGGGGGGTTTTTGAAGGGGAATTTCAATGTATCAGTTTGAAGCTGAAGGTCCTTTTCTCCCAATATATTTTTGGCAAGGCCTGATTTACTTCAGTGTCTGGGGCCTGGCGGCTGGGGAATTGCTTCCCACAGACCAGGTACGGGTCCAATATGACAGTTCATCCTCCCCACCCCTTTACTTTTAAAATCGCTGCTAGTATCCTGGGAAGACGAAAAGTATTGGAGAAAAATTAAAGATATGCCAATGTTTAAAGATCAGATCTAATATGCACCCCCTCTCATGATATTCGAATTCCCCAATATTAGGACACAAAATTAAAATCATAGCATGGATAAGTTGTTCAAACCCATAAATTTCAATTCCTAGCGCTAACCATGGGCAAAACCCTTAAAAATTGCAAGAACTGACAACTTTTGCCAAGTTTCTAAAACACCCATCTCTGATATGAATATTCATGATTCAGAGCGATCATCAAGTGGTGCGCATGCGGCATAATGAATATTCATATTCTTCTCGAAAAATATGACCTTTTTGATGACCTTTCTGCCAGAGAAAACATGGCCGCCATTATCGCGAAAAGTACATGAGAAAACATGTGTAAGGGATCGTATTAAAGACAGATATTGAAAGAAAACCAAATGGATATGTTTTTAACATTATATTACATTGTTACAGAGAGTTTGCTTAAGGTTCATCCACGAAAAGTTATATTTTGACCAAATTTCTACCGCGATCGAACGCCAACGTAACAGCAATGCGGAACCTATCTTCGTAATTCATTTAACTCCACAACATGTACGAGTGTTGCGAGGTTCTTATTTCCACTTGTATGTACAGTTATATGTGTTTTGGTGATATACAGTAAATAATTGTGATCTTTTATGGACGATTAGTGCATTAACGAATAGATTAATTTTAGGAAATATTTCGTGTCCATTGAGCACCCGAATTCAAAATTATGTGACGTCACCAAGCTGTGAAAATTCCAGGTCAAACGAGGTCAGACTCCCTACTGCAAAGGTCTGTTTATATGTTTCTTTAATAGTCCTGTATCACATATATGAAAACGGAAATTCACAGGAATATTCTTTTAAATCTAAATAAGAAAAGCTAATAAAACTAAAATCAATCAAATATAACTATTCACTCATGAATAAAATTGATTTGCCAAATATAACTACAAGATAATGTCATAAAACAAGTTTATCATCTAAAAAAAAAAAAATATTCATTTACTTTTGTTTTTACAAATATTTTCTTTTGGGATATTTGAGATGGATAGCCTTATGCAAAGCTTGCACCCTTCAAGCCATAGAGCGAATGCTACATATCAGATAAATGTACAATAACAGACAACAGGGTCAGGCAGTCTTCATGCAATTTTCTCTAGTTAACACAGATGCATTAGATCAATAACATATGAAGTTAACACAGATGCATTAGATCAATAACATATGAAGTTAACACAGATGCATTAGATCAATAACATATGAGCCTCTTAGTTTACAAAAACCAATATAAACTCCGACTTGGGTTGCAAGGTGTTAAAACAGATTACACCACACAAGCTAGGTTTGATGTCCTTTGCATTTGTGGATAACATTTTAATAGCTTTATTGATTAATATATTGTGGCATTTAGACTACACTGTCATATACAGCATTTGTGTAATCAAACGCAATGGTTGGTTTGGTTTGTTGATGTTTAACGGCACCATGACAGTCAGAGTCAAATGTGCCAGAGAGTGTTAACAAATTATGGTGTAAGAGGTAGGATAGTGAGGAGATGGAAGGTTTGTAAGGGAGAAAAGGGAAAAGGCTGAATGTGGGAGAAAAATTAGGTGAAAAGAAAGGGGTGTGTAAGGTTAGGTGTAGAAAGGAAGGAGGGAAGGAAATTATATGTAGTGAACAAGGTTGTTGTTGCGAATGAACTTGATGATGTTTCAGGAAGAATTGTTTTCGAATAGGTTTGAGATTGAGGAGAGTGATGGACTCAGCTTTTCAGCGAGTTTAAAAATGATGACTTTTTGTAATAGATTTTGTACTGTTTATCAAGAGGCTGTTTGTATTCTTCTATATTAACTGTAATTGTTGAGTAGATTTATGCCTACTGTAGCTCCACACAAGCATCTATGCTGTAGGTGCATATTCTAATAGTAGTTTATTACTATTATATCATTCTCCACTTCTCTGTTATCTTTTATTGGGAGATACAACCTGATATACAGTAAATAATCACAATTGCCTGATGTATAAAGAATGTTTATCTCTTCAAACATCCAGAAAACAGTTCTCCATCACTGTTATGTGCTATCACCAAACAATGTACATGAAACCCCATGGGAATGAACTGTAGCCTAGTAACACACACCACAGTAAACATATATGCAGGTACATGCATGACTTGATATGATCAAAATGAAAGTATAGAAATTTTACACAGTTGTACAATACACATTTTTTAAGCAAGCCACCAGGTACACTGTACTAAGAACTGTGCTGTTCTGATACACAACAGTTCTGGTATCTTCTGTAAATATACTTTTTATGGTTCAAAGTTTGTTTGATTACCGGTATCAATGATTACCTGTATTAAGGATTACCTGTATTAAGGATTACCTGTATTAAGGATTACCTGTAATAAGGATTACCTGTATTAAGGATTACCTGTATTAAGGATTACCTGTATTAAGGATTACCTGTATTATGGATTACCTGTCTTAAGGATTATCTCCATTTAGGATTACCTGTATTAAGGATTACCTGTATTAAAGATTACCGACTGGGACTGGATGTGGGGCACTGCTATCCACTCTGCTGTACATTCAGATGATAAGCTCATGTATAACAGTAACATCACCCCTGTCAGACTGGGCCTGGATGTGGGATGCTGATATCCATTCTGCTGTACATCCAGATGATAAGCTCATGTATAACAGTAACACAACCCCTGTCAGACTGGGACTGAATGTGGGGCACTGCTATCCATTCTGCTGTACATCCAGATGATAAGCTCATGTATAACAGTAACATCACCCCTGTCAGACTGGGACTGAATGTGGGGTGCTGCTATCCATTCTGCTGTACATCCAGATGATAAGCTCATGTATAACAGTAACATCACCCCTGTCAGACTGGGCCTGGATGTGGGGCACTGCTATCCATTCTGCTGTACATCCAGATAATAAGCTCATGTATAACAGTAACATCACTCCTGTCAGACTGGGACTGGATGTGGGGCACTGCTATCCATTCTGCTGTACATCCAGATGATAAGCTCATGTATAACAGTAACATCACCCCTGTCAGACTGGGACTGGATGTGGGGCACTGCTATCCATTCTGCTGTACATCTAGATAATAAGCTCATGTATAACAGTAACATCACCCCTGTCAGACTGGGACTGAATGTGGGGCACTGCTATCCATTCTGCTGTACATCCAGATGATAAGCTCATGTATAACAGTAACATCACCCCTGTCAAACTGGGACTGGATGTGGGGCACTGCTATCCATTCTGCTGTACATCCAGATGATAAGCTTATGTATAACAGTAACATCACCCCTGTCAGACTGGGACTGAATGTGGGGCACTGCTATCCATTCTGCTGTACATCCAGATGATAAGCTCATGTATAACAGTAACACAACCCCTGTCAGACTGGGACTGGATGTGGGGCACTGCTATCCATTCTGCTGTACATCCAGATGATAAGCTCATGTATAACAGTAACATCACCCCTGTCAGACTGGGACTGGATGTGGGGCGCTGAAATCCATTCTGCTGTACATCCAGATAATAAGCTCATGTATAACAGTAACATCACTCCTGTCAGACTGGGCCTGGATGTGGGGCACTGCTATCCATTCTGCTGTACATCCAGATAATAAGCTCATGTATAACAGTAACATCACCCCTGTCAGACTGGGACTGGATGTGGGGCACTGCTATCCATTCTGCTGTACATCCAGATGATAAGCTCATGTATAACAGTAACATCACTCCTGTCAGACTGGGCCTGAATGTGGGGCACTGATATCCATTTTGCTGTACATCCAGATGATAAGCTCGTGTATAACAGTAACATCACCCCTGTCAGACTGGGCCTGGATGTGGGGCACTGCTATCCATTCTGCTGTACATCCAGATGATAAGCTCATGTATAACAGTAACATCACCCCTGTCAGACTGGGACTGGATGTGGGGCACTGCTATCCATTCTGCTGTACATCCAGATGATAAGCTCATGTATAACAGTAACATCACCCCTGTCAGACTGGGCCTGGATGTGGGGCACTGCTATCCATTCTGCTGTACATGCAGATGATAAGCTCATGTATAACAGTAACATCACTCCTGTCAGACTGGGACTGGATGTGGGGCACTGCTATCCATTCTGCTGTACATCCAGATGATAAGCTCATGTATAACAGTAACATCACTCCTGTCAGACTGGGCCTGGATGTGGGGCACTGCTATCCATTCTGCTATACATCCAGATGATCAGCTCATGTATAACAGTAACATCACCCCTGTCAGACTGGGACTGGATGTGGGGCACTGCTATCCATTCTGCTGTACATCCAGATAATAAGCTCATGTATAACAGTAATATCACTCCTGTCAGACTGGGACTGGATGTGGGGCACTGCTATCCATTCTGCTGTACATCCAGATGATAAGCTCATGTATAACAGTAACATCACTCCTGTCAGACTGGGACTGGATGTGGGGCACTGCTATCCATTCTGCTGTACATCCAGATAATAAGCTCATGTATAACAGTAACATCACCCCTGTCAGACTGGGACTGGATGTGGGCACTGCTATCCATTCTGCTGTACATCCAGATGATAAGCTCATGTATAACAGTAACATCACTCCTGTCAGACTGGGACTGGATGTGGGGCACTGCTAACCATTCTGCTGTACATCCAGATGATAAGCTCATGTATAACAGTAACATCACTCCTGTCAGACTGGGACTGGATGTGGGGCACTGCTATCCATTCTGCTGTACATCCAGATGATAAGCTTATGTATAACAGTAACATCACCCCTGTCAAACTGGGCCTGGATGTGGGGCGCTGAAATCCATTCTGCTGCACATCCAGATGATAAGCTCATGTATAACAGTAACATCACCCCTGTCAGACTGGGACTGAATGTGGGGCACTGCTATCCATTCTGCTGTACATCCAGATGATAAGCTCATGTATAACAGTAACACAACCCCTGTCAGACTGGGACTGGATGTGGGGCACTGCTATCCATTCTGCTGTACATCCAGATGATAAGCTCATGTATAACAGTAACATCACCCCTGTCAGACTGGGCCTGGATGTGGGGCACTGCTATCCATTCTGCTGTACATCCAGATGATAAGCTCATGTATAACAGTAACATCACCCCTGTCAGACTGGGACTGGATGTGGGGCACTGCTATCCATTCTGCTGTACATCCAGATGATAAGCTCATGTATAACAGTAACATCACCCCTAACAGACTGGGCCTGGATGTGGGGCGCTGATATCCATTCTGCTGTACATCCAGATGATAAGCTTATGTATAACAGTAACATCACCCCTGTCAGACTGGGCCTGGATGTGGGGCACTGCTATCCATTCTGCTGTACATCCAGATGATAAGCTCATGTATAACAGTAACATCACCCCTGTCAGACTGGGACTGGATGTGGGGCACTGCTATCCATTCTGCTGTACATCCAGATGATAAGCTCATGTATAACAGTAACATCACCCCTGTCAGACTGGGCCTGGATGTGGGGCACTGCTATCCATTCTGCTGTACATCCAGATGATAAGCTCATGTATAACAGTAACATCACCCCTGTCAGACTGGGACTGGATGTGGGGCACTGCTAACCATTCTGCTGTACATCCAGATAATAAGCTCATGTATAACAGTAATATCACCCCTATCAGACTGGGACTGGATGTGGGGCACTGCTATCCATTCTGCTGTACATCCAGATGATAAGCTCATGTATAACAGTAACATCACCCCTGTCAGACTGGGCCTGGATGTGGGGCACTGCTATCCATTCTGCTGTACATGCAGATGATAAGCTCATGTATAACAGTAACATCACTCCTGTCAGACTGGGACTGGATGTGGGGCACTGCTATCCATTCTGCTGTACATCCAGATGATAAGCTCATGTATAACAGTAACATCACTCCTGTCAGACTGGGCCTGGATGTGGGGCACTGCTATCCATTCTGCTATACATCCAGATGATCAGCTCATGTATAACAGTAACATCACCCCTGTCAGACTGGGACTGGATGTGGGGCACTGCTATCCATTCTGCTGTACATCCAGATAATAAGCTCATGTATAACAGTAATATCACTCCTGTCAGACTGGGACTGGATGTGGGGCACTGCTATCCATTCTGCTGTACATCCAGATGATAAGCTCATGTATAACAGTAACATCACTCCTGTCAGACTGGGACTGGATGTGGGGCACTGCTATCCATTCTGCTGTACATCCAGATAATAAGCTCATGTATAACAGTAACATCACCCCTGTCAGACTGGGACTGGATGTGGGGCACTGCTATCCATTCTGCTGTACATCCAGATGATAAGCTCATGTATAACAGTAACATCACTCCTGTCAGACTGGGACTGGATGTGGGGCACTGCTAACCATTCTGCTGTACATCCAGATGATAAGCTCATGTATAACAGTAACATCACTCCTGTCAGACTGGGACTGGATGTGGGGCACTGCTATCCATTCTGCTGTACATCCAGATGATAAGCTTATGTATAACAGTAACATCACCCCTGTCAAACTGGGCCTGGATGTGGGGCGCTGAAATCCATTCTGCTGCACATCCAGATGATAAGCTCATGTATAACAGTAACATCACCCCTGTCAGACTGGGACTGAATGTGGGGCACTGCTATCCATTCTGCTGTACATCCAGATGATAAGCTCATGTATAACAGTAACACAACCCCTGTCAGACTGGGACTGGATGTGGGGCACTGCTATCCATTCTGCTGTACATCCAGATGATAAGCTCATGTATAACAGTAACATCACCCCTGTCAGACTGGGCCTGGATGTGGGGCACTGCTATCCATTCTGCTGTACATCCAGATGATAAGCTCATGTATAACAGTAACATCACCCCTGTCAGACTGGGACTGGATGTGGGGCACTGCTATCCATTCTGCTGTACATCCAGATGATAAGCTCATGTATAACAGTAACATCACCCCTAACAGACTGGGCCTGGATGTGGGGCGCTGATATCCATTCTGCTGTACATCCAGATGATAAGCTTATGTATAACAGTAACATCACCCCTGTCAGACTGGGCCTGGATGTGGGGCACTGCTATCCATTCTGCTGTACATCCAGATGATAAGCTCATGTATAACAGTAACATCACCCCTGTCAGACTGGGACTGGATGTGGGGCACTGCTATCCATTCTGCTGTACATCCAGATGATAAGCTCATGTATAACAGTAACATCACCCCTGTCAGACTGGGCCTGGATGTGGGGCACTGCTATCCATTCTGCTGTACATCCAGATGATAAGCTCATGTATAACAGTAACATCACCCCTGTCAGACTGGGACTGGATGTGGGGCACTGCTAACCATTCTGCTGTACATCCAGATAATAAGCTCATGTATAACAGTAATATCACCCCTATCAGACTGGGACTGGATGTGGGGCACTGCTATCCATTCTGCTGCACATCCAGATGATAAGCTTATGTATAACAGTAACATCACCCCTGTCAGACTAGGACTGGATGTGGGGCACTGCTATCCATTCTGCTGTACATGCAGATGATAAGCTCATGTATAACAGTAACATCACTCCTGTCAGACTGGGCCTGGATGTGGGGCACTGCTATCCATTCTGCTGTACATCCAGATGATAAGCTCATGTATAACAGTAACATCACCCCTGTCAGACTGGGACTGGATGTGGGGCACTGCTATCCATTCTGCTGTACATCCAGATGATAAGCTTATGTATAACAGTAACATCACCCCTGTCAGACTGGGCCTGGATGTGGGGCACTGCTTTCCATTCTGCTGTACATCCAGATGATAAGCTCATGTATAACAGTAACATCACTCCTGTCAGACTGGGACTGGATGTGGGGCACTGCTATCCATCCTGCTGTACATCCAGATGATAAGCTCATGTATAACAGTAACATCACCCCTGTCAAACTGGGCCTGGATGTGGGGCGCTGAAATCCATTCTGCTGCACATCCAGATGATAAGCTCATGTATAACAGTAACATCACCCCTGTCAGACTGGGCCTGGATGATATCCATTCTGCTGTACATCCAGATGATAAGCCTCCAGTAACATCACCCCTGCTGGGACTGGAGCACTGCCATCCATTCTGATCCAGATAATAAGCTCATGTATAACAGTAACATCACCCCTGTCAGACTGGGCCTGGATGTGGGGCACTGCTATCCATTCTGCTGTACATCCAGATGATAAGCTCATGTATAACAGTAACACAACCCCTGTCAGACTGGGCCTGGATGTGGGACACTGCTATCCATTCTGCTGTACATCCAGATGATAAGCTCATGTATAACAGTAACATCACCCCTGTCAGACTGGGCCTGGATGTGGGGCACTGCTATCCATTCTGCTATACATCCAGATGATAAGCTCATGTATAACAGTAACATCACCCCTGTCAGACTGGGCCTGGATGTGGGGCACTGCTATCCATTCTGCTGTACATCCAGATGATAAGCTTATGTATAACAGTAAGATCACCCCTGTCAAACTGGGACTGGATGTGGGGCACTGCTTTCTTTTCTACTGTACATCCAGTTAATAAGCTCATGTATAACAGTAACATCACCCCTGTCAGACTGGGCCTGGATGTTGGGCACTGCTATCCATTCTGCTGTATATCCAGATGATAAGCTCATGTATAACAGTAACATCACCCCTGTCAGACTGGGCCTGGATGTGGGGCGCTGATATCCATTTTGCATTTGATGAGCTGATGTATAAAAGTAATTGTAACGCCCGTCAGACTGAGACTAGATGTGTGGAGTGGGGGTGGGGGAAGCTATTCCAACACTGAAATATATTCCAAGAAGAATTAAGCTCTGAAATCGAAACTTGAATTCAAAATTTGGGATTTGCGTCACCTCTTAAGTTTTCACTGTAATGATATCCCATGAGAAAAATAAACAGGAAGACACTATCAATTACCACTTGACCATGAACAATAGAGCTAAACCGGGCCATCGACTAATATTGATTTTAAACACTGCAGCCACGAACTCTGTTTGTGGTATAATGGTTATCAGTAAGAGTATACACTTATCACAATGCAATGTACATTTCTGCAACGGATGTAAATATTTGCACATATATCATTAAGAAAACCAAAGTCGAAAAGTTAGAAAGTTAAAAAACTGACATCCTTTTTTCATGAATAGTTAGCCACTTTATAAATTGTCTTTAACCCTGTCCCAAGGGTGCCCAAAATACAGGTGAACTTTAGGAAACCTTTTAGAAAGAGGCCTTTTTCATTAATTTCTCTTCATTTTCTACCCTAACAGTTTAATTTTACTGAAAATGAAGACTTGGGTCTTTCAATTGATATACAAACCAGCTTCAGTTATGGTCGGTAAATTTACAAAATTTTAGGGAAACACTGATTTTCCTATTACCTTACTTTACCTCTCTCCTCTCCTGACTGTGGAGATTGAGACTTTATGGACTAGCTTCTTCCATTTCATCCTGTCTGTTGCAAATTCTGTCACCTCCCTCCAACTGTTCCACTCAAGCTCCTTCCTCTTTTTCTCAACTGTCCTTCTCCAAGTTGTTTTTGGTCTTTCTATTTTCCTGCTTCCCACTGGGGCCCACATCAATGCGATTTTCGCATAATAAACATTTTCTCTCCTTAGCACATGCCCAATCCATCTCCATCTTCTTGTATAAATTGTCTTGCTAATTGGTATTGTCTGTCTTCTTTCATTTAATTCATCATTGCTGATCTTCATTGGCCATCTTATTTTCATGATTTTCCTTAGGCAGTAGTTTCAAAATTTGTCCAGTTTATTTTCGTTTGATTTGCTAAACTTCCAGGTTTCAGAGCCATAAAGTAACACTGATATAACATTGGTGTGAAAAATTCCAAGTTTGGTTTTTCTCTTGTATATGTTTGAATTCCATATTTTACTAAGTTGTTTAAATTTGGCCGGTGCTAAGGAGTTTCTTCTTCTTATGTCATCTTCGGACAGAGATTTTCCTCTTGGAGAGCCATAAATGACAGGTTGATGGGTTAGCTCTGTGACAGAGTATCCATCTTTCAGCTGCCTTTGATCCGAGTTCGGATCGAACCAGGAATTTCAAAATAGGACCCGCTGCTTCTTCACCTGGTTCTTGGCATTAAGAGCAAGGTAATAATGTGGTAGGTGATATGTCACCATTATTGGCTGCACCGTGGCAAAGTCCTGCTTAACCTAGTATGGTTTGTATGGATGGTTGGCTTTTTTGTTTGATGATGGGCTGAAAGGCACCACAATAACGAGGGTCAAATTGTGCCTGAGAGGTTAGATCACTCCAGAGGTGGGAAAGAAAGAAGAAGAGGGGGAGATTGAAAGAAACACCAGAATTAAAAGTCAAAAAGCTGGGATCGAGAGAGGAGATGCATGGGTGAAAAAAAACAAAGTAGAGAGAGAGAGGGATGGGGGAGGAGGAATAGAGGTTGTAGAGGGAAGCATGATGAAGGAAGGAGATAATTCTATCCAGATGGTTTTTCTGAAAGAACTCAGGAATTGAGTTGTGGGGAGCGAGGAAAGTTCTTTTTTGTATAGCCCTTTGAGGAGACGCACGCGTTGTGAAAAGAGCTATACAAGCACCTCTCTTTAACATTGTTAGTGAATAAGTTTCTTTCAGGAATTTATGTCCATTTATGAAACCATGTCAATTCGTTCATATAAATGATCATACAGTATGTGTGTATGTATACATGGAATAAAGACTCATACCTCATATGAAGACCTACTGTTCAGACCTTTACTGCTGTCACAACATGGCTCTATTACGATCGATTACCATGGAGAAAAATATTGTGATATATCGTATATCGCAATACTTTGTAAGAAAACTGACTCACGACACAAGTTGTTAATATCACTAATGTTATATGATCATGGAGTTACAATTTACTCCATGATATGATGAACACAAGAAAATTTTTGTTGCAAATCTATCAGACAGTATGATCACATTACTATTACATTCATCACGCATCACGCACATGTTTGGTAATTCAGCCAACGTGACGCCATGAATCATCCAAGTCAGAGCCTGAGTGGCACATTCTGGACCAAATTTTTGTTCTTTTTGCCAACTTACATCGGCGCGTGCCAGTGTGTGGTGACGGAGCACAATTTTTAAAAAGTTGTTTTACTTTTCACAATTATTTTGCACATTTTAATGGCCTAAACTTGACTTTTAGATTAAGTACCGTAATGTTAGAATTGTAACATACAAAATAGCCTAGCCTAGTTGCGCGAAAATTTCTTAGTTTTTGGTATCGCAATATGTCGCGAGAGGCATACTTCATGTTGTGGGAAAAGAGATATTGCGATAATCGATATGTCACGACAGCACTGATTGAAAATTACTGTTACTTACCTTCTCCTGCAAAATATACTTGTTGACCCAAACTGTTCTTCACAAGGTATTTATTGGCAGTCTCGAAACCGGTGAATGCTGTGAGGAAAAATCAAGAATAGCAAATCTGTCCAAATAAGCATAAAATATTCAAAGCAAAGTACTGTTATGTTATTTTTGAGATTCTGGAAACTGTGAATATCGTTTCAAATTCAATTTAAGTGTAGCCAGTTATGAAACCATGAATATTCATTAATTAAACTGTGTAATTTCACTCCTATTTCACAATTACTGTTTGTTCATGAAGTTGCATTTCAATACAAGAAATATCTTGAGTATAAGGTTGGGGGAAAAATGCTTTTGAAATTGAACAGCTTTGTATAACAAAAATCTTGATCCCAAAACAGAAAATTAGAGAAGATTATACATATATCAAAGAGCATACTCCACAAATGCTGAAGACTTGAAGTTGTGCAGTGTTATAATGTGCCTAGAGTGCAACTGACAAGCTTACTGTTATTCATGCAAGTAAATTGGTGGCAAGTAATTTGGTTGTGCCCACCCTCCCCTCCCCCAAATTAATTTTGAATTGCCATAAATAGAACTTCTACCAACAAATTAATATGTAGGACATGTGCATCACTCCATGTGTATGTCAGCAATAAGCAGTATACCTTACGTTTGTACAGAACTACTACTCTCTTAATGTTTTGTGTTGTTTTCTTGCTGCAGATGAAATTTACAAGTTGTAGAAATTTGCATTATGAGATAAAAGAATCTTAATTTTGTAAAATCTGTACACAAATCATACATAGGTACATTAAATCTGAACAACTGTACAAACATGTACATGAATACATGAAGGTACTGACTGACACATATAGGACAGCATAATGCATTGATCAGTTACTAAAAGCATAAATATTGGTAAATTTCTAGGATAGCAGTACAGTTTTGGCAAAATGAATTTCCCATTGAAATATACCTGGAAAAATTCAAATATTTTTATGATTTTATAACTTCTGTTTAAAATTATAACATAAAACATTCTGGTTAAACTTTCGTGTTGCAAATGAAACTTTATTCCAATAGTAAAAACTTAATTAATGAACTAAGAAAGACATAGTACAATTAGTTCATTAAAGTATATCATGTAACAAGAAATTTTCCAAAATATCTAAAAGTGCAAATCCATACTCAAATCTTTGTGTCTGACCACACCCTAGATAATTGTACATAGTAAGATGTTGGATGGTACACTGAGTATACAACCAGTGCAGTACATGATTAACCCTGGTATCTTGCGTTTTCCTGCTCCGATAAACAACATATGATATTAAATAGAAGCTCTGTTAAAAAAACAAAAACAAAAAAACAGCATACAGATTGTTCTAGTAGGGCTGATTCTGCTGTCAATCCAGATTTTGAATATCCTCTGCACAATTCTTTTGTAATCATGACATTACAATTCTTCTCACAGCACCCAGAAATACATCATGCAAGTTAAATTTACAGATGCAAAATAATAAAAGTAGAGATCTTTAGGCATGCTTAGGAACATTTTTCAGGTAAGAGATCAGTTTTGTAGTAAACAAACATGAGGAAAAATAAAACACTTCCAAGCAAAAACAAACTGTTTCTGAACTGTACATCGATCACTTCCTTTGAAGTGCTTTTATGCATGCTTTGAAAAATACAAGAGTGCTTATTGGATAAAAACGGTTGCCGAAAAGATGTTGAAATATTACAAAATAAAATTGGCTTTTAATTAACTTTATGTATTTAATTCAAATTTAATAACTAACCATCATAAAAATTATATATTTCATATGAGTAAGGTTTTAATATCCAAAAATGCAGATCCAGGATTTGTTCATAGGCTCCATTTGACCCCCATCCCCTCCCCCACAGACAATTGCAATTTTTTTTTGTAAATTACTGTATGGACAACCTTATTTTATGCTGTCAAACACTAGATAATAACAGTATTTTGTAAAAACAGTAAACTTATACTTTAGAAATTGTTCTTATTCTAAGTTCTGTTCTCAATTTATTCCCCTGAATAGTCCAATAACCAAATACAGTACACCCCATATGGGTAAATATACTGTATGCATGCCCGGGTTAATGTATAATCTATTCGTGTCAACACTCAAGTACCATTTACAGTATACATGTACAGTAAGTGTTCAAGATTAATTTTAAAGCAATATTCCTATCTTTTTTGTAACTTTTCATAAGAAAGAGATTAATTTTAGAAACAATTTAGTACACAAATCATGTTGATAAGTTATTCCTACCAGGAGATATTTAAATTTTAAGGTTCACAAAAAATGCCAATAAACAAATAGGAAAAGGCTCAGTATGACATCACAGCAACACATTCTCCCACAATGTTTATGTATTTCTATCAAATCTATCATCTTTTTTATTATTAGTAAAACCTGCTAGAAAAATAAATTGATGAATGTTAGGTATTTATATACATTGCCAAATATACCCTACTTCAATAACGTCTGAAATACAGAAACAACCAATTAACATTCAAAGAAATACATAAACATTTGCAATGGAATTGTCTCTATGACATCATCAAACACGAATTCATCATATCGTACAAAAACTTTAAAATGCAATTAAGAAATTTTTAAAAATCCATATCTCCTGAACGGAATATGATATCAAGCTGATTTTTTGTACCAAATTGGCTCTAAAAGTATGCTCTTTCAAATAAAATTTTACAAAACCCAAGGGAATATTCCTTTAAAAATCCATTTCCTTTAAAAATCTATATCTCCTGTATGATATGATTGTACAAAAACCATGGGAATATTCCTTTACATGTAAATGCTTAGCAGACAGAACTTTCAATTATTAGCTTTTTTTTTATGGATATAACAAAATGGTTGTTTGCTCAACCCTACAAACGAAACTACTTAGCAAACAAAGAGTCATTGAATTCCATCATGAACCTGTCCAATTCTAAAGCTCAGTGTGTGAGTACTTAAAAACTTATACAGACATTTTTTGAGCTCAAATCATTGCTTGGAATGTTTTGTCTTGTACTGTACATGTGTGATCCATATTATATAGAGAAAAGGCAATAAAACCTACTGGAACAGTCATTTTCCAGCCTGTTCTGGATTTTTACTTCTTTTTTTTTACGATTTCTTTGTTATGTCATGGAATTAAAAGGGTTGGTGGAAAATGCTAATATCTGAAACTGCTGTGTGATGTGGGTTGAGATGGTGATATCTAACCCTATCTTGATTGTGATGGGTCAAAGCAAGGTTGGAAAACCTAGCAAACAATGCAAACCTGCTTCATGGGAAATGCATAGAGGGAAATAAGACGAAGCTAGTAGGCCTACATCAAGATCAAATAAGCAAAAAAAATGTCCCTAATTTCCAGCAAATCCCAATTAATTAGGGCACCTTATTACACAAACAACCTGGTCCCCTTAAGGTCGGGTACAGAATGTCACTAAATTTTTGTTTGGTACAAGTTTGGTGTAGTTACGGCGATTTTAGTGTTAACCTAATAATACACCAGTTCTGCAAAAAATTATTTAAAAAAATATATATATATATTCTTCTTTAATAAATCTTTTTTTTTCTTTTTCTTTTCGGGTACCCGATCGAAACCAGGTAACAGTAATGGTTCCGATATTTTGCTACCCGACTTAGGTCTAGTCCCCGTTGTCGGGGTTCTTGTAACACACACAAGTCATACCTTCATAGACACAATGAGGCATGAAAAGTACCCAATCATTTTATGTTCATGGGAAGGACTGCATGCTGTGACATCCTGGGTCAGACGGCTAATAACTTCACCCCTCTCCTGTGGTGGATTACAAGGCAATGATACCCATTGACTTGCAGTGGGTCTGATTCGTGTAGTTGACAGCCAGTGCAAAAAAAAACGTTTCTTAGGTGCACAGTTAGAGGGTTAGTCGAATTTAAACAAAACTCAAAAACCAATCAGTGTGTTAGCAGAGAATTAGCAAACCTTAGACGCTAACAATCAAGAAATTTATCCTCTAAATATCAAACAGGTTCTTAAGATTAGTAGATGACACAAGCATTAAAAAGATGTATGCATCAAAATTTTCCAAACTTCTTCTGGACTAACTTATCTTTCCCATGATGCCCATACAATCAGGCTGTGGAGCACTGATACATGTCGCAGCATACAATCAGGCTGTGGAGCACTGATACATGTCGTAGTAAACAAGAGATGTGTTCATACATACCACTCTTAGATATAAAAAACTCTGGTAGGAGAAAATATTGTATGAAAATTACGAAGCTATTTTGTAACATTTCTGTACAAGAAAACCATGCAAAGTTGTAAAAATAAAGGATTAATATTGTGTTTTTATTACCCTGGTATATAGCTTTTTGTCAATCTATTCCATGCATATGTAAAACTATTTCAGTACAAAATAATAATCAGTATGAAAATTTTTAACTGAGGACACCGCTAGAATAGAACAGAATTAGCGTTTAGTAATTTCACTTTCTATATTGGCGGTGTATACCAGTACAATAAGATTAAAGTAGATATTCACATACTACAGTGTATAATTACTATTTTTGAATTAATCTTAAAAAGTAACAAAAGGGTGGAAAAGTAATAACTACTTTCTGCACTCTTATTAAATGTACTTACGAATAAATCATGATTAAATGTGCTTATGAATAAATCATGATTGAATGTGCTTAAGAATAAATCATTGATTGAATGTGCTTAAGAATAAATCATGATTAAACAAGCTTACCAATAAATTAATGATTGAATGTGCTTACGAATAAATCATGATTGAATGTGCTTACAAATAAATTATGACTGAATGTGCTTAAGAATAAATCATGATTGAATGTGCTTACTAATAAATCATGATTGAATGTGCTTACGAATAAATCATGATTGAATGTGCTTACGAATAAATCATGATTGAATGTGCTTACGAATAAATCATGATTGAATGTGCTTACCAATAAATCATGATTGAATGTGCTTATGAATAAATCAATGATTGAATGTGCTTACGAATAAATCATGATTGAATGTGCTTACTAATATATCATTGGTTGAATGTGCTTACAAATAAATAATTGATTGAATGTGCTAACGAATAAATCATTGATTGAATGTGCTTACAAATAAATCATGATTGAATGTGCTTACCAATAAATCATGATTGAATGAGTTTACGAATAAATCATGATTGAATTTAATAAATCATTAATTGAATGTGCTTACTTAATAAATCATAATTGAATGTCTTAAGAATAAATCATTGATTGAATGAGCTTACAAATAAATCATTAATTGAACGCATTAAAATAAATTATGATTAAATGTGCAAATCATAATTGAATGTCTTAAGAATAAATCATTGATTGAATGAGCTTACAAATAAATCATAATTAAATGTCTTAAGAATAAATCATTGATTGAATGTGCTTACTTTAATAAATCATAATTGAATGTCTTAAGACTAATTCATTGATTAAATGTACTTACGAATAAATCATGATTGAATGTGCTAACGAATAAATCAAGACCTTGAGGAATTTATAGTTCTACATTCAAACAGGATACATATGCTAAATTTTTAGCCTCAAAAATGAAATTGCAGCTAAATCAAATTAGAAATATATAGACCTTAAAGTGTGCTAAGGTTCAGATGCACGGAATGCCGGTAAAAACTGGCTATAAAGCTACTTGAATATTTGGGAACTCTTACATTATGATTACCATAAGTATTTTTGGGCAAATCCTAAAGATTACAAAAAGGTAAAACACAATAATTAGTTTCTATAATCCTGATTGAATGTGCCAATTCATTGTATCAACAAATGCTGAATTATTGTATCAAGGCTTCACTATTAGATTGCAGCTAAAATCAAATTATAAATAACTAGACTGCAAAGTATGTTGAGAACATCATGCAAAGAATGCTAGCACAAACTAGACCCCTCGCTTTGATGTTTTACAGGGGCTGCCCCTCATGAAAAGAAAATATTTTGTTTTTAGATTATTATTATTATTATGTTGTTTTTTTTCAATAATTTTGTTAAACTTAAAAAATCTTAATTGACCTCATAAATGAAATACATCACATGGATACAGAACACAGAATGATAGCATAGTAAGCAACTGTCCTGTCCTGTTTGGCTTATGAATGGTCCTTATCAGTCGGAATAGTTCCATTCCGAGGTATGATTATAGCTAAATCCCAGAGCTTTTTCACCATAGGATTGAGCCCCTGGACTCCATGCCAAAGGATGCAGCACTTCGCGCGCGCATTAATGTGCCCTTAACAAGTCTAGCACCCTGCCCTTTTTTCATTTAAGATAGGGGTCTGATAAACTGTAAAGCATCTCCAATATTGTAGAAATCTTTTTCTCAAATACAGTAGAAGAAAGAAAAAGAAAACCAATTAAAAAATTTGTTTTCACAACCTAAAACCTATCCATTGCATCTTTCAAGTTTGCCAATAAGGTTTATAATTTTATTTCCTGAAATGACTTTTGTGTCTCTCGATCATTACCAATCATAGGCCAGATAAATACTGTGCTCTGCTAGTCACTGTACCAGGGTAGCAGCTACTGTACCAGGGTAGCAGCTACTGTACCAGGGTAGCAGCTACTGAACCAGGTTAGCAGCTACTGTACCAGGGTAGCAGCTACCTGGTAGTGGCAAAATGTGAGGATTCAGGTTCTCTATGCAGCTGTTAATCTGTATGGATCATGCCCTATCAGAGCAATCACTGCAGCACTACACAAATATGTCATCATCCATCACTCCATACAGTGACTTTATTGTACAACTTCAACATTAATGATCAGGAGGCAAATTAATGTTTAGATATCCAATCAAGACTGCTGTAGTATATCACCTAATGTGTTCTACTGTACAGTACATAAGCTGTTGTACTATATCACCTAATGTGTTCTACTGTACAGTACACAAGCTGTTGTACTATATCACCTAATGTGTTCTACTGTACAGTACACAAGCTGTTGTACTATATCACCTAATGTGTTCTACTGTACAGTACACAAGCTGTTGCTACTATATCACCTGTGTTCTACTGTACAGTACACAAGCTGTTGTACTATATCACCTAATGTGTTCTACTGTACAGTACACAAGCTGTTGCTACTATATCACCTAATGTGTTCTACTGTACAGTACACAAGCTGCTGCTACTATATCACCTAATGTGTTCTACTGTACAGTACACAAGCTGTTGAACTATATCACCTAATGTGCTCTACTGTACAGTACACAAGCTGTTGCTCCTATATCACCTAATGTGCTCTACTGTACAGTACACAAGCTGTTGCTCCTATATCACCCAATGTGTTCTACTGTACAGTACACAAGCTGTTGCTACTATATCACCTAATGTGTTCTACTGTACAGTACACAAGCTGTTGCTACTATATCTACTATATCACCTAATGTGTTCTACTGTACAGTACACAGTGTTCTACTGTACAGTACACAAGCTGTTGCTACTATATCACCTAATGTGTTCTACTGTACAGTACACAAGCTGTTGCTACTATATCACCTAATGTGTTCTACTGTACAGTACACAAGCTGTTGCTACTATATCACCTAATGTGTTCTACTGTACAGTACACAAGCTGTTGCTACTATATCACCTAATGTGTTCTACTGTACAGTACACAAGCTGTTGCTACTATATAACCTAATGTTTTCTACTGTACAGTACACAAGCTGTTGCTTTAAATCAAGTATAGTGTGCATCTGGTGAGGCAGATCCTCCAATACTTTCACTATGAACAGAGTTACTGCAGTGACGTTTTTGTTACAGGGGTGAAAAAACAGTGAAAATCTTTTGCAAAAATCACCCATTACTTTTTGTATGTGCTACACTATGCCAATTCTCATGAAAATCACCTGTGAAAAGCCTTAACAAAACATGTAAGTGACCTTATGAAGTGTCCTTAAGATGATGACCCTATGACTATTCATGGAGCATGTAACACGTATTCATTACCCCACTGGGCAGCTGGGTATAATTTCATATTTGACAGATGTGTTCATGATTTGCTGATCAGCAAACAGTTTTGTAAAGGAAGTACATTTGTCTCACCACTGACTAATATGTAAAGTACAGTTGTACAGGCAGTCTACTTAGTTTTTTCTTTCTGCTGAACTATTGAGCAGTCAAGTTGTAAGAGAATAAGAACCTGATAATAATTTATTGATTTGATTCAATTATTGTTAACTTTCCCTGTTCATATTGTAATGGTTTGTAATAGGCTATTTTGCTTTGTCTTTCAATAAATTTGGATAATTCATTGACAGTCAATCCAGATGAAAGTAACACTACAAAAATGTTGTGATTATAATTCATAGCAAATTTCCTGGTTACATGCAGTAGTGGCAGAGGAGTTCTAGCAAGGAGGTGGGGGCAGAAAATACAGTAAGGACACTCTATTTATCAAAGGCTTCTAATGAGGATATGAAACAGAAAAACAACTTTTTAGTTCATTGAAGTGCTATCAAATGCAAAGATATTTGAAACTATATGGACAATGTGTTCCTTTAGAATGGCCAGGATGTTAATCTTGGAAATTCCTTTATGTGAATATACAGCCTTTATTTACTTCATGTAATATTTGAATAATCAAACCAGAAAACCAAAATGTTTAGACGTTCTAATGCATTCTTTTAATGTTGGTCGATTTCAAGTTTTTAACCACCTGGCATTGAATATCATGAAATATGCTCAATGTTCATAAGCCATGCCCACCATGCATATCAATAAAATAGAACCTGTTGACAACATGGCTAGTATGATGCAAAACATGCACATGGCTGCTACCAGGGAGTTGTTAACAACTCCCTGCTGCAACTAGTCAGTCCCATGACATCAATACCAAAGCAAATCAATAGGTTATAGGAGGACCATAATTTATCTGTGTACAACGTATTATATGTATGCTATGTTTTATGTTTTTTAAAGTATTTTCACATTAAGGCACACATATTGATTACCCATGTGGTTGCCATTTCAAGGGTGGCATATATATTCCAATATTCTTGTTTTATTTGATAGAAATATCCATTTACTTAAATACAATCTTTAGCTTTGTCAGGAGAGAATTAAAATAGAATATTATGAAGTAACTGTGAACAAATTGGAAAACTAACATGTCCAATCATGATCCAGTGCATTTAATAGTTCCTTTCCAGATTTTCCCTTCATCCTTCAAAGAAACTAAAAGAGGGACACTACAATGATATATTAAACTTCAGCAGTTTTTTTTTAATTTATTAAATAAAAATAGATGGGCCCCAGGGAAAACCCCTGTCAATCCCAATGAACTTTCTAGGGCAAGGTATTTATATAGCCTTCAGTCTGCAGTGAAGGAAAGGTTCACATTTTTTATATGTGGGGTCTATTTTCACCATGGTTACTCCAGGAGGTGATGTAATGGAGCACAATGCAAGTTACAGAGGTGATTTTGTAAATATTGTGATAACGGCTGTGATGGATTACACATTTTTGCAGGAGATTTCTTTTTAGAGGGGTGAAAATCACTAATTTTTCCAACAAAAATTGGTGACTGTGTTTATAGTGTTTGTATCAAGATTTCTGTGGGGTATTTGCATTGTCATGACCCGTACATTAACTTCACGTAATGCACGACCTTCAGTGATGGTTTATTCCATTTTTACAAAAGGTGAATTTCTCAACAAAGTGAAAAAAAGTCTGCAAACTTCTTTTGTTTTTATTCTTTTTTTGTTTTTTATGCATTTCAAACAATCTAACAGAAATTTTCTTTAAAAAATTAACATTTTTGGCATTGTGTTTATACTGTATGTGTGTTTAATGCACAGGTCAAAGGATTTTGCACTCACGAATGACCCTCTTAAAGTCGGGTTATTCTCTGCGGGCTAAAGTCCTTTGCCCAGTGCATTAATGCCCCAACATTAATCTTTAATTATTGTACTTGCTAATGGCAAATCACTCATCTAGTTGGTAGGGACAACTAAAATTATATCCAGGTACCACACTATAATTTTTGTTAGGTTTGTTCGTAAGACAACCATACCGTTCCTCTTTTCACATACTGACGAATATCTTATTAAGGTGAATCGAATATTGGCGCGAATACTGAATTATTATTTCCACGTACTGACGAATGTCTTTGCACTCAGGACAACAGCAAGTTCTTTCTGGACAAGTCTTGCCTCAATAAAAAATCTACATTTCATCACCCCACCCCGTTTAATTCCAGTATTTCAAAATGGTAATATGCATTTATGCAATTAGCATTTTGGCTTGTCGCTAGTTGTAGAGATGAAATTTGTTCTTGTGAGATTTCATGGCATGCCAAAGTTTGAAATTTTGAGTGCCACTGTTTAAAAAAAAAAATTAGAAGGAATTTCAGAATTTGTATATGGATTTGTAGGCAGACGATACCAGGCATGTGAGACTTCAGCTATTTAGCTAGTTTCAGCTATTTTCCAAGCTAATTTCACCTTGTTTCTGCATAATTGACAATACTTAGCTATTTTGATGAGAAAATTGATTAATTTCAGCATGTGAGACTTCAGCTATTTGGCTGATTGCAGCTATTTTCCAAGCTAATTTCACCTATTTTCTGCATAATTGACAATACTTAGCTATTTTGATGAGAAAATTGATAAAAAAGTTTACAAACACATTTTGTCAGCAAACGTAACTTCCTGACCTCTGCAGATGCTCATTCATAAAAAATTAGTCGCTTTATAAATTTCTTTTCATCACTAATATATTGATTGTATACAATGCTGGATATCATAGTTACAGAAATGACTGTAGTTGAAGACTAGTTACAAATTTCACCACCTACATCAAGGACTCAGTAACGTTTCGTTGTATACATTTATGTAGCAAGTTATAGCAAGTTATAAGAATCATTTTATCAATAAAAATAACCAAGTACTTTTTTTTTTGTATGTAAAAGGTAACTCTTTCTTTAATTATATTTATTTCCCTAAATTGCATAAATATTTCAGGTTTAATCTTTAAAATTCATACCATTAACTCAAGGCCTTATGTTTCACTAAATGATTACTGTAGAGCAGATTTGAACATCTGTCTTAGTCAGCAGCTCCAGGTAGCTGTGTGCAACCATCCCGCATTGCTTCTAATTAGTGCGGGATTGTGAGAACTAATTTATATGCGATCTAATACAAACCCTGCTTCAAGCTATGATACATGTAGGTCTCTAATGACTTTACACTAGGCCAGAATAAAATGGCCCATGTTTTTTACTGTTATTGTTTTCTGCTGGCAAAAGATGGACAACTCCCCCCCCTCCCTCCAGCTCAGCCACTCTTGAATGCGGTTTGTCAAAAATCATTCAAATTGCTTATCCAAATGAAGGCTGGAAGACTTTTTGACTTTTCTGAAGCAACACCATACAGAGGGTGATATACAGTGAATAAACTATGCCCATTCCCATTTACAAAAAGTCATCAATTGTCTGAAAAGTCAATTACAGAGTCTTTTACTTTCAACTGAGTTTTCTCATGGCAAAATTGTTGTCAAACTCCTAATGAAAATGGCTGGTTTTACACCCCTAGATTCATGGTCCATCCCGATTTTCACTTCTTGAAATTATACATATTACGATCATCCGTCAATTCATTTGGAGATATTCCAAATTAAGCAATGCTACACAAACTGATAATACGGATCCTCGCAGAACTGTTCATGACAATAATTCACAACACCTCGTGGCTTTGATCAGCAAACATGCACTTTGATACCAACTTGATACACACCACATGTACGATAGTGAGACGGTCAAAGTAATAACTACTTTTCAAACAAAAAGTCATCTATCGTTCGTATTCCTCCCACCTTTTTTTTTTTTGTGTGTGAAAGAAGAACTACCCATAGTTTCTATGAAAATGAATAGTTAGTTTAAGTTTACACTTTAGGGCACTTTAGAAAGCCCACGTAGAGTTTGTCACCTATAAATTTGTTTACAGTGTGGACCTAATGCGCTTCTCAGTTGTGTGACTCACCCCTAGTACCCCCAACAATGTTAGTCAAAGGTGAATCAATGACATATGAAATAGTGACTCACATGTGCACCATTGTACCAAATTGTCAGTCACCAGAGTGACTCTGGGGTGGGTCAATTTACTTCAGACCCATTGACTTTGTAGAGAGGTGATTGATTTGGGGTAAGTCATTTCACAAAAAATGTCAGTCACCTAAGTGACTGGGGGTGCATCAATGTACATGTTTTGTCCACCCGGTTTGGTGCAATGACTCACCTTGTCTGGGAGTGTAGGGGTGAGTCACACAATAGACAAGTGCATAAGGAACTTGTATTCCTCTTATAAACACTACAATATCAATCAAAGTGGATGGATGTGTATCAATCAAAGGGGATGGCTGTGTCTAGTGCAGTGCGCAAGACTTTTTTTTTTCACAGAGCATAAAGAGGAAAAGTTTAACATGAAATGTTTGTTGATCAGGTCGGTCTGACTGTTTAAAACTTTAAGGAGCACAACAACTAACGATGTCGGTCACCTAAGTGACTGGGGGGTGCATCAATGTACATGTTTTGTCCCAAGTGTCTCCAATTTTTCCCCAAGTGGATCACATATACAAACTAATCTAACTCCTTTCATGAGTCACTCAAGTTGTGCACAACAGCTCAAATTTAAAGCATGGGAAAGATGTCTCCAAAATTCATCTTTTAAAAGGTCAAAGGTTGTAAGAAAATGAATTCAATCAAAACTTTGGTGCAAGATAAAGGATAAAATTTCTAAACAATAAGGCACATTTGTCATTGACAGGACAATTAAAGGAATATATATATACATAAAAATATTCAAATTTGTCATTTCAGGAATTCTGCTCTAACCGATCTGACATCATCATAGTGTCATAATCTCACGCTCCTTCCTTATCAGTGTCTACTGTATGTGTAATACTCCAATGTTTTTGTTCAATGTGGTACAATACATGTAGTTATGATTTAAAGTACTCCCTAAAGAAGTTTAAACACAAAATTGCAATCAAGCTACAGTTAAAAGCAGATTATTTAAATCTCAATGAAATACTTCAAATAAATGAAACAGAAAATTCATCATTTTAGTTTTAACTACTTAATACCAATTAAAAGATAAGGAAAGAAAATAAAAATATCAAGTATCAATGATTAATATCAATAAAAAAAAAAAATTAAACAGAAAGAAAAATGAAAGTAAAAAAGCAAGTTTCGAATTCAAGGGTTCTTAATTTAATTTTTTGAAAGGCCATCATTTCACAACAGCTCCAGGCCGTGAGCCAATTGCGTGGCAAAACCAGCATCATGTGACAAACAAAATCTATCAAGAACAATCCCTGAATACACATGACTTGTCCTTCTCCTTAAAAATTTGTTCCAGCAAATCATAACCACAAATTTAATGTAGCAAATAATGAGACCACTTATCAAGATAATCACTCAACCACGCAGTAAGGACTTCATCTATTGCTAATACGATACTCAACACCAACTTCCACAACAAGCCAGGATCAATAGGAGAACAAGTACAATGGAGCCATTAATAAGGGAAATTTGATCCTAATCACTTGTGGTTTTCAGAATAAAGAAAATAAAGAGGAAAAAGTCTGACCCGGCCTGCTAATATATCAAGTCGGGTCTGACTGTTTGAAATTTTAAGGAGCATAACAACTAATGAAACAAGTTGAGAGCATGCGCGATTAGAAGGATGTACGCCAGATGTCCGCGGTTCTCTTATCCACCTTCCTTCGACAAGCCGCAAGCCCAATTTATAGCGGAACTAAAGATAACATTTTATTTGATAAGCCGCATGTTTTAGTAAGCTGATCTGCCCACAGGCTTAGGAAAAAAACAATATTAACGATTATTTTGCAATTTTTACCGATCTCATTCGGATTGATCTTACATACAATGCACTGTATTGCATTCTATAATAACCATTGTTTGCGGGCCAGATTGGATTGTCTGGCAGGCCAGATTTGGCCAGCCTATTCAGAATCGCCAATTCTAATTCAATGATTTGATCCCATCAACCACAGACTTTGTTTCTCTCTCATAAGTCATTTGACAATCAATCACTTTTGTGGAAAGTCCACAATTCACAGAATTCATGAATCGGCAGGATATAAGGAATAATTTCCTGTGTTTCCTTTTCAACTACTGTACTCACTACATCAACGTTAAACCTGGCGCAATTTCCACCCACTATCAGGGTTACACACTTAGTCATGATGGAACAAATACAAATACATGGACGGAGAGTACAATGCATGCCCCATATTAGTATAGGCTCAAATTTGTGAGAAAAAAAGAAAAGAAAATCAAGACAAGTATAATTTTGCAAAAATAGTCAAGATTTATATGGATTAAAAAGTATTAAAATAGACATAAATATTTTTTTTTTTTTTCAAATAATAAAATTAAACAATAAATTTGTATCATAGAATTGATCAAATCCCATGAATACCTGGTTAATTCCATATCCATATGAAACTAATAATATTTTTGGTTAATAATTAATAACTTTTCATGTTTTTTTGCACATTTGACATTAAGAATTTCTTGTATATATGTTTACAGAATTGGTATATATGTATAGGTTTTAATGTACTGTACCCTACTCAGTGGTCTGTGATAAGGCAGGGAAAATGTTTCTGAGCTATTTTTGGTCATTAAAGACAACACATTGATTATGAACTCCTTTCTAATTTACAGTACATTCAGTGACAACTTCAACACTAATATGTTAATTACAACAACTATATACAAGTTTTAAATACTACCCCCTACCAATTCTATATGCAAATATTCTGGTCAGATAAATGCCCCTAGTCTAGCTACTTTAGAGAAGTGCTCCACTCTGCCCCTCATTGCCCCTACCTTGCCCCTTTACACTAAGCACTCTTTATTTTATTCACAAAAACAACTATTTTGCCTTCTTTTCATGCTGATTACTTCCCCAATATAAAAGAAACAGAGGTACTACTTACTGCTTTGATTACTGTACAGAAGCCCCAGACCACTAGCTTGATTTAAAAAGGGGGCAGGGTGCTAGACTTGTTGAGGGGCACATTAATGCGCACACGAAGCGTTGCGTCTTTTTGGCATGAAGTCCAGGGGCCTCCTTAAGGCTCAATTCCATGGTGAAGAAGTTCTGGGATTTTGACTATAATCATACCACAGAATGAAACTATTTTGATTGATAAGGACCATTCATGAGCCAAACAGGACAATTGCTTACTATGCTATTATTCTGTGTTCTGTATCCATGTAAGGTATTTCATTTATGAGGTTAATTAAGATTATTAGGTTTAAAAATAAGAATAAATCCACACAACAAAAAAATATATGTATATATTTCTCATGAGGGGCAGGGCTGACCCCCAGGAGGACAGGGTGGGCCCACAGAGGGGAAGGGCAGGCCGCCCCTGTAAAACAGCAAAGCTAGGGGTCTGACATTTTAAGTGCTCTCAAACCTGCCCTCAAAGTGCCCTTGATGCCTTATTAATGCCCCCTTTGGTCAGGAAAAAAAATGGAGCGTTCTTACCTTCTAAGAGTTCGACTTGCTGGTGAACTAAGAGTTGATCGATTTGCGTGAGATACTCCAGCCCCGGTGGGCAGTTTGGTGGTGGTCCGCCAGCAGCTAAAACTTGGGCTTCTGGTGAACCCGGAGCTGGCGGGGGTGCACCGGGGGCACCTTGTGGGTATGCCCCTGGTTGTCCAGGAGGGTATCCAGCTTGATAACCTTGATCTTTAAATATGTTAAAAAAAAAATGAAATGTATTGAATGATGAACGTTAAAAACTGTTATATAGGCTATTCACCATTTCCAACATTGAATATACTAATGCACTTTTATTTAATAATCAAATTTAAATTTTTAAGTACAGGTCACAGTATCTAAATCTTCATACTACTTTACATGACCCTGTTTCTTCCCAATGCCCCTTTTGGTCAATGTTGATTGGTTGATTTGCTGTATGACAATTTCAGCCCAGACTGCCCATTTGTCATTATCTGTCCATCCAATACAGGCAGGATTATTCCATAACATAATTTTAGCCTACGCAGAACCAAAATTGTGAAAGACATTTTGGTAAATCTATGCATACCACAGCTTTAGTGTTGTTTTGATGTGCAGCTAGAGATAAACTGCAGCTAGAGATAAACTGCAGCTAGAGATAAACTGCAGCTAGAGATAAACTGCAGCTAGAGATAAACTGCAGCTAGAGATAAACTGCAGCTAGAGATAAACTGCAGCTAGAGATAAACTGCAGCTAGAGATAAACTGCAGCTAGAGATAAACTGCAGCTAGAGATAAACTGCAGCTGGAGATAAACTGCAGCTGGAGATAAACTGCAGCTGGAGATAAACTGCAGCTAGAGATAAACTGTAGCTAGAGATAAACTGCAGCTAGAGATAAACTGCAGCTAGAGATAAACTGCAGCTAGAGATAAACTGCAGCTAGAGATAAACTGCAGCTAGAGATAAACTGCAGCTAGAGATAAACTGCTGCTAGAGATAAACTGCAGCTTGAGATAAACTGCAGCTAGAGATAAACTGCAGCTAGAGATACGCAGCTGTTTAAGGGTAAATAGCTAAATTGTTGTTTCTTTAAATGTTAGAAAGTGACCTCTTGACCTCTTAAAAAAAAAAAAAATACAACAAATTCCAGACATTTTCACAGAACTGGTATACATGTAGGTCAAGCCGTACAATAACTACCACAAACCAGCACAAGGGATCAAATATGTGAAGCATTAAATGAAACAAACCTTCAACACTGTAAGTCTTAAAAATTATAAACGTTAGGCATAAAAGGATTTGTCAAAACTAAAGATCCATGCTTCAAATTTGAACAAGATGTAAAATGAAAATATAACAAGTAAATTGACAAAGTTTTGAACTGTTCTCCTAAAACTTCAAAAACATATACAGGTATACAAGGCTGGCCTTTGTCGATTAAATTTTAAAATTGCGCCAACAATCCAGAAATAACCCCCTGTGATCTTCACAAAGCATGATGAAATCTAAGCTTTTTTGGAACGGTTTTCTTTATTTATTTTGTAAAAAAAAAAATCGCTTTCTAGCACATTTGTTTTTATTTTTGTATTATTATTTTTTTTTAATGTACAATTTACTTTCACACTCATCCATCAAGTAAACAGGTACTATTTGCATTCATTTGTAGTGAGCATTACAATTCAAGAAGCTTTCAACAAATCCTACATCCTGCTGTCTGGGACAAGCAAAAATCTTATCCAAGCAAGCATGACATTTACTTGACCTGCTTGGGTGGACAACTTGGGTTTTCAGAAAATTTGCAATGCATGTATACAAAAACATTCCACAGACAAGGACAAGCACACCTACTGATACTCCTGACCGGCAGGCAGGTTAAATTAGCATAGCATAGCATAGCAAGGGTTAACATCCCGAAAGCATCCAGTGCTAGACATAATATCAAGACGGCCACGGCTTTTGATAACCAGTTGTGAACTCACTGGTTGCAGACCCACCGGGATACGAACTGGGGACATGCGGGTGTTAGGACAAAGCACTAACCACTAAACCACGGAGGTCTGTTTTGTCAATACCCGAATCCAAGCAGTTTTGTCTATACATATCTAAGTCAGATTAATAACTAGTGAGATTGAAGCTTAATGTAAATCCCTTTATTGTACACATTAACCGTGTATCACAAGGAGCTTAACATTTGATGGAACAAAGTGAAAAATATGCGATTCATACATGGTTACCGGAAATTTCTACTCCCTGCATTTACCAGGATTCTGCTGATTATGTATCAAGTTTGTAAAAGTCATTGATTGGATTTTTGTTAGCCTTGAGTGTGTGTGTGTGTGAGGGTATGTTTGTGGGGGTAAATGGTGGTCTTTATAATGACAAGGCTAATTCACAATCATTTGGGGGTATCATACAAAACATTTACTTGGTTGGTTTGGGGTTTGAAGGATTACACAAGTACACAGCTCTAGTGTTATCTTACCTGTCATTGCGTTTCTTCCGTTGTGCCTGTGGTGTAAGTGGTATTCAATGATCTGTTTTGAAAAAAGAAAGAAAAGCAACATCAGCCATCAGCCATTTGTTGTATCACAGGATATATCAATCTACAGGTCCTTTGATTAGTGAGGTGCTTCCTCTAATACAGTTTTTGATTTTATAAACTTACTTTGCTTGTGTGTTCATATAGCAATGTCAGTGACAGGCCATAGCAATGTCAGTGACAGGCCATAGCAATGTTAGTGACAGGCCATAGCAATGTCAGTGACAGGCGATAGCAATCTCAGTGACAGGCCATAGCAATGCCAGTGACAGACCATAACAATGTCAGTGACAGGCCATAGCAATGTCAGTGACAGGCCATAGCAATCTCAGTGACAGGCCATAGCAATGTCAGTGACAGGCCATAGCAATGTCAGTGACAGGCCATAGCAATGTCAGTGACAGGCCATAGCAATGTCAGTGACAGGCCATAGCAATGTCAGTGACAGGCCATAGCAATGTCAGTGACAGGCCATAGCAATGTCAGTGACAGGCCATAGCAATGTCAGTGACAGGCCATAGCAATGTCAGTGACAGGCCATAGCAATCTCAGTGACAGGCCATAGCAATGTCAGTGACAGACCATAGCAATGTCAGTGACAGGCCATAGCAATGTCAGTGACAGGCCATAGCAATGTCAGTGACAGGCCATAGCAATGTCAGTGACAGGCCATAGCAATGTCAGTGACAGGCCATACCAATGTCACTGACAGGCCATACCAATGTCACTGACAGGCCATAGCTCCAAAAGACCTGGCTTGAAGTTATTCAGCAACATGTTATTGCTATCAACCTGGTCCCCCCCCCCCCTTCCTCTCCCTGATACATCTGACAATTTTCCTTCACACATATAATTAAAGGAAATGGATGCAAGTCATCCAGACAGGAAGATTGTCCTGCTCTTTGTGCAATGTGCACTAGATGTAGATCATGATGTTTGTGTACACAGACAGAGCAGCATGTGTTCCGTTACATTCACTAGTTTAATTACTGTACAATATTAAACATTCAATTGCAAGAATTGATCAATTCGCGACTAATCACTGGACCAACACACCATCACAAATAACATCTTTGACGTAATGAGCGCCTGGGTGTTTACAAATATAGAATTGCACCATTAGGCCTAAAGTTCTTTCCTAATAAGCACCCATGCCCCAGGGCCATGTACAGTGTGCTATTCGAACTGCATTGTGGGCTCTGGTTCTATACTAGCCCCACAATAACCACCACAAAAACATTGTGAGCTTCAGAAGCAAGATAAGAAAATAATACAACAAAACTTATTTTAATTAATCAAATGAATTATGTATTTAGTCAAAAAGTACATGTAATGGGTGGGTACATATTAAAGCAGTGGCGCTTAGTGCGTCGAATACGGTACCTTGCAAATATTAATATCACACAACTAAGGTTTTCTTGTTATAAAAATAAGATCCAAAAATGATCACTGGTTACTTTCTGGCTGCAGGTGACTGTACAAGATGTTAATTGGAGGGGCACAGCATTATTGAGGGTGGGCAAAAAATGACCAACCTCATTCACTCATGTTTGTATTCTTTATTACAAACCAGAGCATCACTAATGCAAAAGCTCAACCCTTGAAATTTTAACCTTAAAACAAACATGTAAACACTACAGCCACAAAATATCTTGAAACTTTATCCTTAGGAATTAGTGGATGAGCCACACCAAAGCAACACTTGATGATCTGCATCAAAATTACGTTGCGTGACTTCTTCACCAAAAAACATTTCAGAGTTCACAACCATTTTCAAAACAGCCCCTCCAAAACGACCATAATTATGTGTACACAACTACCTATAGTCAAGTTGGTGTTTTTATATTCACTATAAAATACAGGTATTTTCAATCATCTGGGGTAAGGTAAATGGTTCAATTTGAACCAAAGAGGACTACTGGCAAAGTTGAATAAACCATATCAATTATTACTCACACAAATCTTTTTTTTCATATACTTGGGCGAAGTTTTGGATGTTGCAGGGCAATGATACTGTAATCATAATGGAAGTCAAAGTGTACGGGTTTCATTACAGTATCTAGATTCTAGACTAATGTTGAAAATTCTTGGATAAGACTGACAGAGGTACAAATTATGGCTAAGCTGCTTTAACAACCATACTAATGTCGTGAACACATTTGTATACTTCCCTCTTTCGCACTTCCTAATATACTTTTCTGACATTTTGCTTTTGCTGGTTATTATCACACAATCAGAGAAAATTACGATCTCGGCCCACACTTTTTCTGTAATAGTTAAGTATAAGGAATTCCCACCCAATCGGGTGAGAATTAAGAGCCACTCTTTGTAACAAAATACTCACATTGGAAATTCTTTATTCACATGGAAATCATATGAATGTCTGCTTAGATGTAAACTTTGTATGAATCCATGCAAAAACAATTACGATAAAAGGTAATTTTGCAAAAACAAAGTCTTTTCACACCTACTGTATCCACATCAAGTTCTCAGAGAAGTTTTTGTAAGTGATGTGATAAGAGCTAATCAGGAACCAGGAAAGTTGATATGTCTATTACATGGGTACTTCATGTCATTCACAAATCTTTTCTAATTCTTAGAATGAGATGTTATTGTGATGTCATAGTCTATCCAAAATGTTTCAAAGAAATTTGACCCTATGACCTCCCTAGGAGGCCATGCAATCATCATGGAAGGCTGCCTCTTTTCAAACAAATTTTATAAATGGAGATTTAGTCTTATGGAGCATTTAGTCACTCAACTTCGTTTACAAATGTGACATAATGAGTAAGGTTTTTTTCTGGTTAAATGTTTGTTTCTTTAATTTTCATTCATTAGCTAAGTTTATTTGTTTCTTTGATGAACATGCACTTCCTGAGCATTTTCCTGCTAATTCTTTCCTCAACACTAAGGAAATAATTATAATTAAATCTTTTAAATACTGCCTCTCTCTTAAAGAGTATTTAGTTGTATTCCAGACCCTGAAACCCGAACTTCATGATCTTCATCTTTTGTAAATACGGTAGTTTTCCTGTGTGTATCCTGCTGAAACTTGAACCAGTATATTCTGCAATAAATTTTGTGATCATAACTTATTGCTGTCTGTGTGACTTAGTTTTGTTTTGGAAGCTACCACCTGTTATAATCAACTTTGTTTTATTCTGGACTCTGATATTTATTCAACAACGCTACACCACCTGTTATGAATTTTTGAAAGTAAGTTTAAAATGAACGTGTAATTTAAAGAAACGTGATCAAAAAATCTTGCTTTCAACTTAAGACACGTATAGCTGACCCAATAAATGTCCTTTACTGGTGAAAATGAACGTAGTTTTACAATCTAATTTATTTCATGTTCCAAAGATATATCTCTTTATTTCTTTCATTCATTATAATACGTTACAGTGTGGGGAGCCTTTTAAGTTAAAAAATTCACACACATTTCGTTACCCTTCTGACAGTACTATAACATGAATACTTCCTGTCCTTCACAAATCTTTTCTAATTCTTAGAATGAGATGTGATTGTGATGTCATACTGTAGTCTATCCAAAAATGCTTCAAAGAAATTTGACCCTATGACCTCCCTAGGAGGCCATGCAATTATCACTACGATGACGAAGAGTAAACACACAATTACAATGACGGGGTCGTCGCGTGCGTATTCGGTTATGATAGTAACAATGCTATCACGAAACACTTAATACGACCCGAACGAGAACACAGGTATGATGTATGGACAGACATAACATCGACAACCAAGTCAATGTCCACGGCCTTTAATAACCAGTTGTGGTGCACTGGCGTGTCTACCCAACCCAGGCTTGAACCCAGGGCCTCGTGGTCTGTAGACATGTATGATAACCGCTACACCACAGTTAGTAGACAGATCATGGAAGGCTGCCTCTTTTCAAACAAAGTTTATGAATGGGGATTTAGTCTTATGGAGCGTTTAGTCACTCAACTTTGTTTACAACTGTGAC
This sequence comes from Chiridota heheva, assembly GCA_020152595.1. Classification (NCBI taxonomy): domain Eukaryota; kingdom Metazoa; phylum Echinodermata; class Holothuroidea; order Apodida; family Chiridotidae; genus Chiridota; species Chiridota heheva. The sequence continues at coordinate 321,789 of JAIGNY010002737.1, read as the reverse complement.
ATAATGAGTAAGGTTGTTTCTGGTTAAATGTGCTTTTTAAATACTTTTTACGTTCAATCATATAACTTGAGTTATTTGTTTCTTTGAACAACGTGCACTTCCTGTGAATTTTCCTGCTAATTGTTTCCTCAACATTAAGGAAATGATTAGAATTAGACCTTTTAAATACTGCTTTTCTCTTAAAGATTAGTCAGTGGGAGTTCAGACCTAGATCAATTGAGTTGTATTCCAAATGCTGAAACCCGAACTTAAATGACCTTCCATCTTTTGTAAATAGTTTCCCTGTGTGTATCCTGCTGAAACTGGAACCAGTATGTTATTCAATAAATCTTGTGATCATAACCTATTGCTATCTGTGTGTCTTAGTTTCGCTTTAGAAGCTACCACCTGTTATAATCAACTTTCTTTTATTCTGTACTCTGATATTCATTCAACGCTACACCACCTGTTACAAATTGGTGGAGGTGCCTTAATTTGAAGCTTTTACCCGTATTACAATTTGGTGGAGTTGCCAAAAATCCTGGAAACTTTCCAGAGGTTTACAACATGTGCAACACTTTCAACAGTGTATCTTTCTTCAAAAACATTTCCAAAGGAGGTGGAGAACATTGTTTATCCTTGTATAACTATGTACCATGGCATTTGATGTGGACATTATTTATGTTCAAACCTGCTAACTTTCTTGCAATTTATGTTTTTATTTGTTACGTATCAATTCAGTGTGTCGATCCTTTTCCTAATTTTCTGATGTTTGTTCCTGAATCCTGATACTGTTTCTTTACTGACTGTGAGTGTTTTCCCGATGCATTACTACTCTTTCCTGATGTCTTTCCTGAATTCCACCCTGTGTGTGTATATCTACTGTACCTGTATGTATATCTACTGTACCTGTGTGTGTACCTGTGTATATATCTACTGTACCTGTGTGTATATCTACTGTACCTGTGTGTACATCTACTGTACCTGTGTGTACATCTACTGTACCTGTGTGTATGTCTACTGTACCTGTGTGTATATCTACTGTACCTGTGTGTATATCTACTGTACCTGTGTGTATATCTAGTGTACCTGTGTGTATATCTACTGTACCTGTGTGTATATCTACTGTACCTGTGTGTATATCAACTGTACCTGTGTATATATCTAATGTACCTGTGTGTATATCTACTGTACCTGTGTGTATGTCTACTGTACCTGTGTGTATATCTACTGTACCTGTGTGTATATCTACTGTACCTGTGTGTATATCTACTGTACCTGTGTGTATATCTACTGTACCTGTGTGTATATCTACTGTACCTGTGTGTATATCTACTGTACCTGTGTGTATATCTACTGTTCCTGTGTGTATATCTACTGTACCTGTGTGTATATCTAATGTACCTGTGTGTATATCTACTGTACCTGTGTGTATATCTACTGTACCTGTGTGTATATCTACTGTACCTGTGTGTATGTCTACTGTACATGTGTGTATGTCTACTGTACATGTGTGTATCTCTACTGTACCTGTGTGTATATCTACTGTACCTGTGTGTATATCTACTGTACCTGTGTGTATATCTACTGTTCCTGTGTGTATATCTACTGTACCTGTGTGTATATCTAATGTACCTGTGTGTATATCTACTGTACCTGTGTGTATATCTACTGTACCTGTGTGTATATCTACTGTACCTGTGGGTATATCTACTGTAACTGTGTGTATATCTACTGTACCTGTGTGTATATCTACTGTACCTGTGTGTATATCTAATGTACCTGTGTGTATATCTACTGTACCTGTGTGTATATCTACTGTACCTGTGTGTATATCTACTGTACCTGTGTGTATATCTACTGTACCTGTGTGTATGTCTACTGTACCTGTGTGTATGTCTACTGTACATGTGTGTATGTCTACTGTACATGTGTGTATCTCTACTGTACCTGTGTGTATATCTACTGTACCTGTGTGTATATCTACTGTACCTGTGTGTATATCTACTGTTCCTGTGTGTATATCTACTGTACCTGTGTGTATATCTAATGTACCTGTGTGTATATCTACTGTACCTGTGTGTATATCTACTGTACCTGTGTGTATATCTACTGTACCTGTGGGTATATCTACTGTAACTGTGTGTATATCTACTGTACCTGTGTGTATATCTACTGTACCTGTGTGTATATCTACTGTACCTGTGTGTACCTTCCCTGCTACCAACCACGATGCTTAAGGTCAAGATGTTTTATACCATGACTCTTCACTGCAACCTGTACCATATACTGTAGATGACTAGTTATGTTACCCTCAGAGAACCTTCCATGTGTGAACTGAATATTTTTATCATGAACACTTAACTGCATGTATTTCTTCAATTGCATGAGTACATTCATTTATTAGGTGCTTTGCCAGACTTGGATGTTATTGTCTTTACAAGTGTAAGATAGTGAGTTTTTTTTTTCTAATACAAATGCCTTTAACTCGAAACTTAAGACTAAAAGTGCTAGCCTGTATCTTGTTTCTTTTGTATGTGCCTGAAGTTGAAACCGTTATGATTCTCCCATACGGGACCTATCACTATGAACAGAGTCACCGATTTTTTTTGTGCAAAAACCAGTGATTTTCACCCCTGTTAAAAAAATCACCTGCAAAAATCCCGTAATCCATCACTGCCGTTATTGCAACATTCACAAAATCACCTCTGTAACTTGCATTGTGCTCTATTACATCACCTCCTAGAGTAACCATGGTGACAATAGATCCCATAAAAATGTGAATGTTTTCTTCACTTTAGACTGAAGGCTATATAAACACCTTGCCCTAGAAAGTTCATTGGGATTGACAGGGGTTTTCCATGGGGCTCATCTATTTTCATTTAATAAAAAAACTGTTTTTCATGTTTTTGTCTAGAATTAAAGTTTTAACACACTAAAGTTTGATATATCATTGTAGGGTAGTGTCCCTCTTTTAGTTTCTTTGAAGGATAAAAGGAAAATCTGGGAAGGAAGTATTAAATGCATTGGATCATGATTGGACATGTTGGTTTTCCAAATTTTTTACACTTACTTCTTAATATTCTATTTCAATTCTCTCCTGACAAAGCTAATGACTGTATTTACATGCAGGTAAATGGATATTTCTATAAAATGAAACAAGAATATTGGAGTCTAGATGCCACCCTTGAAATGGCACCCTTATGGATAATTAATATGTGTGCCTTAATGTAAAAATACTTTTAAAAACGTAAAACATAGCACACATATAATATGTTGTACACAGATGAATTATGGTCCCCTTATAACCTATTGTTCAATTTGTTTTGGTATTGATGTCATGGGACTGATTAGTTGCAGCCATGTGCATGTTTTGCATCATACTTGCCATGTTGTCAACAGGTTCTATTTTATTGATATTCATGGTGGGCATGGCTTATGAATATTGAGCATATTTTATGATATTCAATGCTAGGTAGTTACAAATTTGAAATCGACCAACATTAAAAGAATGCATGAGAACCATTAAACATTTTGGTTTTCTGGTTTAATTATTCAAATATTATGTAAAGTAAATAAAGGCTCTACTGTATATTCACATAGAGGAATTTCCAAGATTAACTTCCTGGCCATTCTAAAGGAGCACATTGTCCATATAGTTTCAAATATCTTTGCATTTAATAGCACTTCAATAAACTAAAAAGTTGTTTTTCTGTTTCATATCCTCATTAAAAGCCTTTAATCAAATAAAATGTCCTTACTGTATTTTCTGCCCCCACCCCCTTGCCATGAATTCCTCTGCCACTACTGCATGTGACCAGGAAATTTGCTATGAATTATAATCACAACATTTTTGTAGTGTTTCTATATCAGGATTGACTGTCAATGAATTATCCAAATCTACTGAAAGACAAAGCAAAATAGCCTATTACAAACCATTAGAGTATATGAACAGGGAAAGTTAACAATAATTGAATCAAATCAATAAATTATTATCAGGTTCTTGTTCTCTTACAACTTGACTGCTCAATAGTTCAACAGAAAGAAAAAACTAAGTAGACTGCCTGTACAACTGTACTTTACATATTAGTCAGTGGTGAGACAAATGTACTTCCTTTACAAAACTGTTTGCTGATGAGCAAATCATGAACACATCTGTCAAATATGAAATTATACCCAATGGGGTAATAAATACATGTTACATGCCCCATGATTAGTCATAGGCTAATCATCATCTTAAGGACACTTCATAAGGTCACTTAGATGTTTTGTCTCCATAAGGTCAATTAGATGTTTTGTTAAGGTTTTTCACGGGTGATTTTCATGAAAATTGGCATAGGGTAGCACATAAAATAAGTAACGGGTGATTTTTGCAAAAGATTTTCACTGATTTTTCACCCCTGTAACAAAAACGTCACTGCAGTAACTCTGTTCATAGTGTATACGGCTGTACAAGCAATGCTATAGGCCTCTCATATTATTTTTTTTTGCAGTCCAGAGTTTGAAAGTGCAAAATGTCTGATTTCTACTCTCAGCCTAAACTTATATTATTTTGTGTATTTTGTTGATCTTTGTCTATCTTCAAGTAAAACTTTCAAAAAGTCTAGTGAAGTTCTCTTTGTAAGATTGTATACACTCGTTAATTAAATACAGTGGTTTATTGATGTTTACTGTGCTATCACTTATTATATTGCTCCTTGTATTTTACACACATCAATCAACTTTGTTCTTACATGTTTTGACATGTCGGATCAACAATATTGTTGTTCATTTATGAACTTGAGTTTCTCTGCAGATGCTTGTGTTTTGCAAAGTTCATTACTGTGCCACCTTTTATCTTGTTTTTTTCTAGATGATTGTGGATTTCGCTCATTGCCTTGTTTTATATCTTTTAATGTTGCTCATACATGGCTATACATACAACGTGTATTATAGGGATGAGGTACAGGAAGTTACGGGTTTCAGCGTCTGGATTACAACTCAATAGATCTAGGTCTGAACTCCCACTGACTAATCTTTAAGAGAAAAGCAGCATTTAAAAGGTCTAATTCTAATCATTTCCTTAATGTTAAGGAAAGAATTAGCAGGAAAATTCACAGGAAGTGCATGTTGTTCAAAGAAAGAAATAAACTTAAGTTATATGATTGAACGTAAAAAGTATTTAAAAGACACATTTAAGCAGAAAAAAAACCTTACTCATTATGTCACAGTTGTAAACAAAGTTGAGTGACTAAATGCTCCATAAGACTAAATCCCCATTCATAAAATTTGTTTGAAAAGAGGCAGCCTTCCATGATAATGGCATGGCCTCCTAGAGAGGTCACAGGGTCAAATTTCTTTGAAACTTTTTTGGATAGACTATGACATTACAATGACATCTCATTCTAAGGATTAGAAAGATTTGTGAATGACATGAAGTACACGTGTTATATGTCTACGGTAACTTTGAATGGCGTAAATAAGGTGTTGAATATATATCTCTGCGAGTAATGTAAAATTAATTCATTAACAATGTGAGTCTATTTAGAGTTACTGTAGTTTGTAAAAGACTTCTGTTTTGTTCAAATTAAGTCATTCTTCAAAATTGCCATTTTCATCAAACAAGTTTCTTACAAATTGTCCTAGGTTTTGGCAAAAATTCGCGTTTAAGGTAAAATCGAGTTGTAACTGTAAAATTGCCAATGGTAAAAACTTAAGTTTTTGATATGGATTCAAGTGTTACATGGTTGAAAAGAGCTCTTCCAAAGAAACTCAAAGCAACAAATAATGAGTCAAATTGGTTGAAGGAATCCAAAGTTATGGTCCTTTGAATTTCAATAAAATGCACAATTGTTGCCATGACAGAATAAAATGCATTTTTCAAAAGTCCTGCATTTCATTTGGTAATTCAGAATATATGCAAACATTAGATATGGCTCTGCTTAAACCAGGAACACTTGGACCGGCTCTCATAAAGAGCAGGGCTGGTTGAAGTAAAAGTGATCTTTGTCTTTAATTCCCAAAACCACAAAACTGTGGTCTGTTCAACACTCCATACAAGCTGTTCAATAAACCGTGTACTTGATTTCCACCCAACACAAAGGAGTTTTTATTAAGAGGAGCAGCATCTCCCAAGGAGTATAAAATAAAGCAAAGTTATTCTTGTGGAATGATGCGTAAATTTCTAGTCTGAAATTTGCACAACATGTTTTTAAGCACAAAATTTCACTCCGCTAAACCATGCTATTTATAGCAATGATTTTTCCCAGAATCAAACTTTAAAAAACTTTTGAGAAAAAAAATGTGATACACAGCATCAAGGAACAAATTATCAGCAAGTAAAAAAGATAAAAATCCTGCTAACTTGTTGTTACTGGCGCGTTGGAAAAAATCACCCCTTGCGCTGATTTACATACAGTTAGAACAAAGTGAACTTTTATGACCAATGTCAGCATTTTCCGAGTTACTACGTGCAAAAGTCACGCTCGTGAGTCATGATATAAATTCATGAGTTTTATATCCAGGGGCCATCGTGCCCATACACAATAATGTTTTGTAACTTGTAGTTAATGTAGTCTTGCACAGTGTAGGGTACACAGCACAGTTGGTTGTGAATTTATTAGTGAATGGTCTTGCGATTTGCAATATTGTTATAATGGATTTATAATGAATTAAGAAAGTATTTTACAAGACAAAAGGACTCGGAAGAGAATGTTAACCCTTATCCTACCAGCCATTTTTTTTAAGCACCTGGGAGGCGGTGTCAAAGACGGGGCACCCAAAATGGCCACGTGGTAGAATAAGGTTTAATCACGGGTCAATTATTGAACGGTCCTCTGTCTTCCGAGCAGCAAAGTTGGGCTCGTTCTGCTTCAGTGACCCGGTGGGCCACCCACCGGGTCCATACTGCATATATTTTCAAGTTAGCGCACTTGTCGCAGGTTGATATAGAAGTGAATTTTGTTTCCAGGCAAGCATTTCTGTGCATACGACTGCCCGGCGGGCAAGTGAATGTTTGAGCAATTAGTCAAACACTGAGCAACATTATCGAGTGGATGAGAGCCTGTTATTACAGGTAAATGTAATATTTATGACTGCATTTCCAAACATTCTCATTTCTTAATCGTATTATTAATTTAATCTGCATAAATATCACATATTTTCACAAATATATCAAAAGATACTATAAAATACATTCTTACACAAAGCATGAACTTTCTTTTTATTAAATTAAAACTGATTTTTATCATCTTTTTAAAAAATTAAGTGATTTTTTTTTTTTCTCGGTATTTCCAGTTTTTTTTTGTTTTTTTAAACATGTTTTGCGAAACCGGGTGTAAGTTACAAAACTGGTAGACCGTACAAGCTTACCCCGTTCTAGGCTAAAACAAAAACTCAACAAGAAATAATGATTTATTAAGAAATTATAATGAGCTTTTTGAAATTAGCAATTTCTCTAACGAACCAGATGGTCAATAACCACAAACTATTAAAAAAATGCTTGGGTCTAATAATAATTAAAAATGTTTTAGGCCTAACAGGCCTAAGATATGTAATTTTACAAAATAACATATGGTAGGATATTACTGTGTACTTAATAGTAGCATACATTTCAATTCATATGATACACTGTAGGCCTAACGTTAGTATTAGCGTTAGTAGTAACATTATTATTAAGTATGACCTTTGATCTTCTGTTATGGCCAGGAAGGTTTTAAGTCAGTTTTGTACTTATTCTATGACTAATTTTAAGCTTTAATCATAATATCCTAATGAAGATTTACACTTGTCAATTGTGTGACACACCCCTACACCCCCAGACAAGGTGAGTCATTGTACTAAAGTGGGTGGACAAAACATGTACATTGATGCATTCTTTGGTCACTTACTGTAGGTGACTTGACATTTTTTGTGAAATGACTTACCCCAAATCAATCACCTCTGTACAAAGTTAATGGGTCTGAAGTAACTTGACCCACCCCAGTCACTCTGGTGACTGACAATTTGGTCCAATGTTGCACATGTAAGTCGCTAATTCATGTCAATGACTCACCTTTGACTGACATTGCCGGGGGTAGTAGGAGTCATACAACTGACAAGTGCATTAACACATTAATACAATAACCTAATTGCACTAAAAATTGAAAAAATATAATTTGTTTTGCTTTGTGCGAACTACAGCAGTAACATACCGATACAAATGATGTCTTAACCAAAGGAGAAATAATTAGGCTTCCTAAAAATGTGTAAGATAAGAAAATAAAACTTGGGTCAAAAAATGACAAAAAAAAAAATCAAAATTAAGTTTATACTTGTAAAGAACTCCATAAAAACTTTAAAAAGATGAAAGTATTGTCTTTTTATTTGTTATATTTTATAGCAACTTAGATTAAGTGCACAGTGATTACATCAGCTTTCCACAGCAAATTGCACAGTGCATTTTAACACTAACATTAGATCTATACAAGCCACCGAACAACTAGCGAGTAACACAGAACAGAAGTTACCGAAATCTTAAAATATGTACTTTAATGTAGCGAGAAAAGGAGCCTTAACTATCAGAAATATACAAATTGATAACTTATTTTTCCATAAAGGTAAGTATTTTAAGATAAGAATGTATATCTTATTAGTATTTTGGGTCCAAAATTGTATTTAATTTTTTAAATCCATAGGACATTTTGTTCGTAGGAATAGAGAGTGTACCAACACGCAAGTAAATACTCGCATTGTGCCTTTTGAACAACGGTGACGATAGCAACTAACTTTTGAAAGTATGTATGTGTTATTTAAGATGAATCTTTGTTATCAAAATAAATCAAAACAATGCATGTTTTTTAAAGATTGAAAAGTAATTTATGAATTTGGCTCATTAGGCCTCCTGTACCTCTAACTGTGGATGGTGCCAACTCAAAACAAAAGCAAATCTCAACAATGGCATTGATGACACTGAAGGATATCAAATGTATCAGCTAGGCCTAGTATCAGCACCATATCAAAGCTAGAGGGCTCACCCGAAACAAAAATCCATAGGGGCACAATCATTATGGTCAATAAATGAAAACACGATTTTTTCCGATAAAAAATTGTACACACTGAAAACTCCAAGAAATCTAATTATCATCTGATTTTTCATTATATTTCAGGAATAAAAAAAAAAATCACACCCAGGAATGGCTGAAAACGAGGTATTTTTGTGCAAATTATTAGGCCTTAGCGTTATACATAAAAACTCCTCAAGGATAAAATGTTGTAGTCTGAAAATATCACACGTGTAACATAGAAAGGAAAAGTTAAATAACATTGTACATAGTACTGCTGGGACAAATGCCAGCTAGAAGAAAGATTGTTTCCTTTCCATGAAACTGTTTATATACAAGATAAGATATTCCTTTGTACAGAATAGAGAGGGGATAGTTGAACAACACATAACCCTACAGAAGAATGAACATTGCTGTATGCTACAGCAAACTGCTACAAGGGTTAAAGGAGAAATGAAGTCTGACATAATCCTTATTTCATATAGGCCTAGAATTGAAAATAACAAATTTTCTGACCAAGTTTCATAACTCCCGTTGCAATCTAACACATTTTTGGTATTTGTCATTAACTTTAATGCTAGATTATTAGATAGTACCATGGGAGCTGCCATTTTGATTTCAAAACATGCAGATTATGTCATCAGCCCAGCAGGATGTTGGAATGCTTTGTATTTCTCTATAATCTACCTCAAGTTTTCTAGCTTATGAAAAATTATTTTTTAAGTTTTGTAAGGGTCAGGGAAATGTTTGTGTAAAGTTAGTCAAATTTAAATTATCGAACAAGCTGTTAAAACTTTGTCACTGTCAGTGTCATATCACTTTGGAATAAAAACTTTAATCACATTTATAATGAAATACATTACAAACCTTAAGTCCCTATTGGGAATATTATTAGGGTCTATGCATAATATCTGATAGCCTATGACAATATGGCAGCCCCCTTAGGCCCTATGTCGACTTCAAAACATAAATAACTTTGAGATAGGAATAAGATTTTGACTTGCTGTTTCAGGCAGTTGGTTACGATTTGTATCCTCTATCATATGAAATAATAATTGTATAGACTTTATGTCTCCAAATTAAAGCTACTGTACTGTGTACAGTCGACCCTAATACTGTTGTTAGGCTACATGTATTAACTGACAACACTCAGGCTAAGGTTAGGCCTAAGAATAAGACTCTAGAGTAACCTTAGACTTATCGACAAGAAATACGAATACCACTGATTTGCAAGACAACAAATCATCAGCTAGACAGAATGATGTAAATAATCACCTACTGTTACAAGATTATACTGTTCTTGAGTGGTTTGGCTTTCTTCACAGTTTCTCTGCACTGAAGTGAAACAGTCTGCTACTACGAATCGCTATGGTTGTTGCAGCCAAAATACTTAAGGCCAAACCCTACTGAGGTAAGCCTTCTTTAATCTCTATTGAGGTATTGCATATGATATACCTCAATTAAGGTGAGTTGGCCTTGATTTTTGCGCTAGTGTTTAAAGGTCTAAAGACATATATTGGTCGAAAGAGAATTAAAATCTGAGCAGCAGATCAGGTTTAGAATTTAAAAAAAGTATATGACAAAAGAAAATACCTCAGAAATTTGCATAAAATATACAAAATTGATGCCTGAGATTCAAAAATGCTGTGAAACCGATTTTGAAATTGTTTGATAATAAATATTGTGAAAACATCGAAGACAACAACTGGTTGACGGGGGCCACTTTTTCATCGTTGACGGGGGCCACTTTTTCGTCGTTGACGTCATATTTTGAGTTACTTATTCCTTTACCCCCATTTATGTATATATATTTGTTATTGTGAATAGAGGAACGCAAGGTACATCTGTGTATTTTGCGCTTTCCTTTTAGTGGTTATGTGTAGAAGCTCCTTGGTTTTTACTCTGTTTGCTAGCTTTTGCTAATTTTTCGCTTAGTTGTGTTTGTATCAATCTATTTTTCTTTCATTCACTTATCACTCTATAAAGTCGCAGAATACACAGATGTACTTTTCTCATTATTTTCAATTGATGGTATTGTACAAGTCATCTAATATGTGTTATCATTCGTTATGTGAGGTTTCTTTTACAATCTTTTACAAATGTATGAATTGGTGTTGTTGAAGATGTTAACAAACGGAGTGAAAAATATATATAAAAAATATCATTATTATTATTATTATTATTATTATTATTATTATTATTATTATTATTATTATTATTATTATTATTATTATTATTATCATTATTATTATTATTATCATTATCATTGTTATTATTATTATTATCATTATTATTATTAGTAGTAGTAGTAGTAGTAGTAGTAGTAGTAGTAGTAGTAGTAGTAGTATTATCATTATTAGTATTATCATTATTATTATTATTATTATTAATATTAATAATAATATTATTATTATTATTGTTATTATTATTACGACGACGACGACGTCGACGACGACGACGACGTCGATGACGACGTTGACGACGGCGTCGACGACGACGACGATTATTATTATTATTATTTTTTTATTATTATTATTATTATTATTATTATTAGTAGTAGTAGTAGTAGTAGTAGTAGTAGTAATAGTATCATTAATATTATTATTATTAATATTATCATTTTCATTAGTATTAGTATTATTATTATTACTATTATTATTATTATTATTATTATTATTATTATTATTATATTATTATTATCATTATTGTTATTATTATTATTATTATTATTATTATTATTATTATTATTATTATTATTATTATTATTATTATTATTATTATTATCATTATCATTATTATTATTATTATTATCATTATTATTATTATTATTATTTTTTAAATATACATATTTTTTTTATTGTTATTATTATTATTATTATTATTATTATTATTATTATTATTATTATTATTATCATGTTCAACCAAACTTGCGTTATATGGACCTGCCGTTACCACACAGCATTTTAGGCTGGAAAGGGACTTTTTTGTTAGTCATTTGCCAATATAAGCACTATAGCGGTAATATGTATACTTACTTACTAATAAGTACGCATACATGAGGGCAAAACGCCTAACCCCAGGATAATTTTCAGTAGACTCCTAAAGGCCCGTGAATTTCTTAAGGCAGTTTGTCCCCTCCATTCCCCATCTGCCTAATTTCATGTTAAATGTCTGTTTTGTCATTCTAATTAGATATTGTTAAATAACTATTCCAATTTAGAACGGATGTTCCTAATTATTGACTGTAAATCAAAAAGTCAAATTAATCCAGAGAGCACTGTTTATAGGTCGCACTCCAAAAACTTACTGGTTCGCGTAGACAAACGACCCCTTTATATGTTCTCCGCACAGCTGACGAAAACAGTATCCCACGGTGGGCGATATGTGCTTTCGAAATCTGTATTGGTCGTATTGAAGCGATCACGCCGGCAAATTCGTCGACACACGAAATGGCCATCAATTTTCGTTGAACAGGGCGTCGCGACGGATGCACGCCGTGATCACGCGGGGCATCACGCATATGACGTCAAAATTGTCGCCCCTGGTTGTTTCACTGTCATCGCACGATCACAAGCCGCTGTCAAAAAAGGTTCCCTCTTTTGTTTTGATTAGTTCTGTACCCCTTGGCCCGTGTCTTCTTTTCAATTATTGTTATCATTTTTCATTCGAATTGGGTAAAAAACTGACTTGACATAAATATTAGTTGGGATAACTTAATTCAATCAAGAAGACGTATTTTCACAGGTATACCACACCAATGTATAGCCTACGTGTTTGTATATAAAAATCGATACGGTAAAGTTGGCCTGCTTACTGACAGACTGAGTATTAATGTAAAGATATGTAAAAATACGATAAGACCGTACCAGGGCAGTCTATTGCATCCCCTCCCGCGGCCACCCAGCACTTTTATCCTGGATCGGGCCCTGTTACTACTTCCTTATTGTGTGGTTATTCTAATTAATTAGTCTCATTAATTGCCACAGTAAGTTTGTGGCTATGATTTGCAAGAACAAAATTTTAAACAGAATGACAAGTCATTGAAGTTGAAGTATCTATCAGTCTATGATGGACAGGCTAGGTAACAATTTTCGTCTAAATTGGTTAAAAACTATTAAAATCTGGGCAGATCAGTTTGGAATTTTGCAAAAAGGACTTTAATTTTCTGGGTTATAGCTGATCAGAGCGTAATCTGTTGTTAATTCATGCAAAATTTATGATGTATGATCAGGAAGACCGCTCAAAATTTTATGTAGAGACTAATTTTTTAAATTTCTTACCTAAATCTTAATTACTGAAAATGATGCGAAAGTCTATTCCTACTAGAACTTTATTGGGGACATGGCAAAGACTTAAAATCGTGTGGTCACAATTTCGCTGCATCACTTTAAAGAATTATGATAGATATTTAAAAAGCATGATTTACAAAAAAATATCAATGTTGTCGTAGAATACATCATTAAATTTGCATAAAATATGTAGAAACGATGAAAATGATCAATATTTACCCGATTTGTATTAATTTGCTGCTACTTTGATGGTTTTTAGTCAATTATAAAGCAATTGAGCTGACTGGCTGATGTGGCATCAATCACGTGTATATATACCTTTAAGTAACTTAGCTCTGATAATTTAATTAGATTGAGCATACCTCAATTGGGTTACAAGTATCCTAATACAGTGATTGCCGAATACAAGTATTGTTTACCAAATTGCCGAGGTAGCCACACGCCCACTCTGCATGCATATGGAGCAAACTTCAATGTAGTGATAGAACATCTTTAATCTTTGCATCTGTCTTTACTTGTTTACATGAGAATTGGTCTTACAGAAAAGTCCAAAGGCCTACGCCTATATGTAAATATAGCGACCTGTGTGTAAAGACGCCCTTGTACTATTCGGTAATCGTGTCCCACAAACTGTACATTGCCCATGCATGATGCCTTGATAATAGTGTCCTAAAGCCAACATTTGCCAGAGGAACCTGTCGCGCCTTGATCAAATAATGAGGGGACGTATCTGTCGCTCCTTACCATTTACAAAAATAAATAAATGGATCAAATAATGACAGGCTCTAAACCCCAAATCATGCTTCGTCGTTTTAAGCATAGCCATTTCGGCGAATCCATATTTTAATTGATCCGCGATCATATGGTCCCACGCCACATTTCCAGTTACAATTGTTACAACAAAGTCACCATTTACAAAAATAAATAAATGAATAAATCAAAAACAATTCCTAGTGCCCTCTCCAACTAATTGGTCTGGCTACAAAATAAAAATAAAATGTTTATGGGGAGAGAGAGAAATGAACGCTGAGGTCTCGAAACATACGCCTATACTCAAGGAAGAGACCAACTTACCTGCGCATGCTCCGCGGCGATCGCAAAATCACAATATCAATTCCTCAATTTTCTATTCCAGTTTTCGGAGTCGTCGCCATATTTATCTGCTATGAGGGAGGGGTATTACAACTACAAGCATTGCATGCAGATGGTGCCAATGGTGGCGCACGGTGGTTTAGACCAACCGTTGCAACACTTTCTTCCACAAGATCAGAACATATATAGCTAGGCCTGCACAACCATGAAAGACAAAAGGGCGGATCAGGTTTGAATACGCCTATATCCACAAAGATGGTCCAACTGAAATGACGAAACTGTGAGTTGAACTAAAATCAATCATCTTATTAAAATTTCAAGAAAATTCTCCCACAATAGCCCGTGAGGGAGGGGCAGTTCTCTTTGCCCTAGCTGGATGATTCCGGATCCACCCTTGAAAATGTTTGGGGCGTGGCATAATACGAAGATTTAAGAAACCATCGCTCAACAATACTAACACTTTACATGCAAATGCAATATGTCAAACACATCCTTGTACGAAATGTATCTTCATGCAAATATGGGGTTCAGATTTTTTTGAAGGAATGCCGATTCAAACTATAATTGTTTAAAACTAGAATAATAGGATGCGAAATTAACTAGCTTCATAATTTCATCTGGTAGCGTGGTGTTAAATTCTACTGGATTATATAAGCACTAATTTTCTAAAATATAATACCGTTGTTTACTGAATGAATTAAAACATTTGTGCATGAAAAGACGTTTTAAACAAACCGTACATTATCATTTCTCTGCAATGTCTCCATGATATCTGTTGTGTTTACCTTCGATGCTTTGCCTGCCGAGTTAATTGCAATATAATAAAGTGCGGGTAGGCTGATCATGGAAGTTGTCATTAGATTTTTATTACTAAATCGGCAGCTTTTATATTGGAAAATTTCATCATTTATGTTAATTTTACCAACAAAACATGACGAAAATCTATACATGGACTCAATAACCTCTTAATTCTTATGAAACGTGGACCAAAAATCTCTTACACACGTAGTATTGTACAGTCTAAAATCAGATACAAATGCCGTTACTCTTTCTATTTTTAGACATGACGATTGCGCTCTGCTGACTCGACGATGTACATACAATCTCAAAGGACGGCCATCAGTTTCGTCAGCAGTTTGACGTCATCCATATTCAGCTACGTCATAAAATGGTTTGTCACTTGACAAATAGAATAAAAACGAACACTTCCACGTTCAGGACAATGATTTTGTTTGAACAGCAAACTGACGGAATATAAAGACTGATTTTGTGATGTAGTTCTGATTGCACCAAAGCCTATTCATACATTGACAAATAGACAGAGCCAGAAACAGTCTTTAAATTGCGACAAAGTGACCTACAATCAGAGGCGTATATAACTAGATTTCGAACACATGGAGTAAGAAAAATTTGCGCGACGAAAATTTGCACTTGCCCGACTTACCATAAACGGCATACATGTGTCTACAATCACACAATGAAACAATTGGGAACAGATCCCCCTCCGCCTCCCAACCCAGTGGCATCGCCACACAGTTTGGCTTTGGGACTCTCAAGTACAAAACGGAGAAGTGTGAAACAGTGTACTGGCTTAAAGGGTTAGTTCAATGGTGAGGCAAGTCTTATTATCTGATATGAAAGAGGACTTCAAAAGAAACAAAATAGTAAAAAAAGCATTCAAAAATCTTATTTCGTTAAGGAGATATTTAAGTTCAAAGTTTGGTATCATTTGTATAGACACGACTGAAATCAGACTAGTTGTAATGCCATAGCCTCAGATTCATCAAAGTTTTTATGTATTCTATCATAATTTGTCTGCGATTTTGTGGCTTAAAAATCATTGGATATGTCAAAAGAGTAGTAAAACTTAATCCAGGAAGGGTATTTATAATATACCACCTGAAAAACGTTTGAAGAAAAATAACTTAAATAGTGAAGAATATAAATAAACTTTCTTTAAAATACATAAAGACTTTAAGAAATCTGAGACTTTTAAACTTGAATATCTCCTTAAAGGAGTAAGGTTTTTGAGTGCTTTCTGCACCATTTTATTTCTTCTAAAGTCCTATTTCATATAAGATGAACTTGCTTGACCGCTGAACTAATTCTTTAAGGACCACTGGCGAAACCCTGTTACGGGTCTAAGAAGTGAAGCCCCGGAAGCTCTAAAAATTTCTTGCTTTTATTGCCCCCCAAATGGTTGAAAATCAACACAAAGTTCGAAATTTGATTAATGACAATTACCACTTCTAAAAAGCCTGAAAACGGAAGAGAAATTTTCTATAAAAATTGAGATAAATTGGGTGCACTAATCATGTTGTGGGCTTTATGTATGGACGAAGCCCTGGTCTGAATAATTTGTGTTTTGATGTGGCCCCCAAAATAAACACTAAGTTCCAAAATGTAAATGACAAATCGTGGGGTCCTGGGGCAAAGCAAGGGTATAGGTATCCGGGAGGGATCCCTTGGAACCGTGGAAGAGATAACAAAAAACAAAACAAGTATAGCTCTGACAGTTTAAAGATTTCTTGTCTTTGATGCCTCAAAATGGCTGAAAATACATATCAGCATATACGCACTTATAAACTTTGAAAAATTTACGTGATAAAAAAGGACCATTTCAAAATTCTCATGTTAAAATCTACTCAGACATGTCAGATAAACATTGTTGAGATCCAGGGGATGAAGTCCTGCTTAAGAGCTTCTTGGAAGGGTCCCATGATCATTGGGGCTCTGGATTGTAAACGTGTGTGGGTGAGTATCTTTCATATAGCCTACGTTCCAGTTGCCAAAACTGACCCAATCAGTATCATGCCGAGTCGAGTGGAGACGATTCTGATCAGTACGATTCGGGAATGGTTGACACGTATCTCTGATTGAAACAGTTTGACAGTACATCCGACAGATTAAATCTCTGTCCGACTTGGTATGATGCTGTCAGCATCATGATGCTGTCATCATCATGATGCTGTCAGCATCATGATGCCGAGTCGGCAGGACATCATTCTTATATCTAGATGATTCGGGCATGATTGAGATGTATCTCTGATTTAAACAATACACCCGACATTTTAATTCTCTGCCAGACTATGTACAGATGTAGCCAAGTTTGATGTTGTCAGCATCATGCCAAGTCGACGGTCGGGAGGACATGATTCTGATATCTAGCCGAGTCGGACATGACTGAGATATATACTCTGATATATAAAAATAAATCCGAAATTCTACATCTCTGCCCGACTAAGATCGGTGTCCGACCAACTGGATGGGAGGTGCTGAAGGGAAGGGGAAAGGTGGGGGGGGGGGGAGGTGTGGGGGGGGAGGCTCGTACGACTATGAAGATAACAAAAACTATATGTTATTATCCAGGACATTTTCAACAGTATTTTGTCCTTTTGCGAAGAAACAAAAACATTAAGGTATAACTATATAAATGTTCATACATTTTTTTTAATACGCCATTTCCCCCGACAAACATGGGCGTAGCGACTGGGGGTGTGGGAGTGTAACACCCCCCCCCCCATCTCTCCACCCCTCTCTTCAAATCAAAGTTTTACCCAAAAATGTCAGGTAAAATACAGTTTTTGAAGACGAAACCATATATAGGTAGACTTAATTCGCTTAAAGACAATTAGAAATGAAACTTAAATGGGTTATTTTGGCACCTGAAATTGTTACGAGATCTCGTAATCCATTTTATAAAACGGTGTCGCAAATCAGTTGCGAGACGGAATACCTTAATCACTTTCGGCTATGACAGGGGCAAGGGGACACAATCGGTATGCGAACGTTCATATACTATATGTGCTGTGGTCTTGAACGAACACGATACGTCGTAGGTACGTTGCCAGTGCTTCGTGACAAATCTAAAGAATGATTTCCCGAAATGGAGTCGTAAATTCCCAAAATTTCCCGAACTTCACTTACTATTTCCGGAAATTAGAAAAATTTCATTAAACTGTAAAATTTGTGGCGTGTAGATGCATTGCTTTTTATTTTCCGAAATTTCTGGAACTTTGGTTGAAAAACATCAAAATTTCGGGTAATTTCGTTGTCAGCTTGTAAGTGAAAGCGCTGATCGGACAAAATTACTACAGAAACTAGAGGCTATTTGACAATTCGAAGAAAGACAACAACAACAAAGGCAGGCGAACATTCCCTTTTTCAGTAGATATACAATCCCTCTTAGTTTGTATATATGACATGCACTAAGTAAGGTCGTAAGGTCTATAGACCCCATATTTTATCTATTGTCGAATAAACAAAGACTTATCTTGTTATAGCAGTCATCATTAAGTTTAAAGCGTTGTATTCTGTTGTGTAACAGTAAATTCTACACGAAAACTCAACTAATATATATAAATTTTGTCCTCCCAGTGGCGTAGCTAGGAACCTATGGGCGGAGCGAGTTGGCCCTGAGGGCTCCTATAGGTATACTGATATATTTTGCACGGCCCCCTTATAGGGCCCGGGCCTTCCCTTCTGCCCCCCCCCCCTTCCCTTTAGTTACACCACTGTGTCCTCCTAGGAAGTTCTGTCCTCTTATCAGGAAATTTTGTTCCACCGAAAAATGTGCCCCGGAGGTGACACAGATTTTCCTCGGAAATGATCTCCGCCGACAAAATGTTCCTCATAGAATAATGAAAGTGGAACAACTGAAATTAGAAGAATTAGTTTAGGGATCGAGCAAGTTTGTCTCATATGAAAAATAACGCAAAAGAAACAAGATGCTGAAGAAAGCATTCACAAATCTTATTCCGTTAGATATGTTAAGCTGCAGAAGATATAAAGTCTTATTCCGTTAGGTATGTTAAGCTGCAGAAGATATAAAGTCTTATTCCGTTAGGTATGTTAAGCTGCAGAAGATATAAAGTCTGGCCTTTTCTTGATTTAAATATAATAGAAATGATAATCATAAGTCATCTGAAGAAATTTCCCATCGTACAAAACAATTTAGCATATATTTTCTAATTTATTCAAACATTAATTCTTCCAATAAAAACTTACATGGGAGTGGCCAATTTGTTCCTATGCCCTTAAAAAAAAAAATGTCACACACCCACTTCAAATGTATTTCTTTATCATCTCTTTTTTTCAAATATGAAATCAAATTTTTAACTTCTAAGAAATATTTTTTCAATGGGTCCTTAACTTTTTATATTTGTATGTGATATTATTGATTCAAGCCCTTAGAACTTCATCTTAAAACATTTTGGAAAAAAAAATATCAAAGAAAATTCTAAAGAATGTGTGCTCTCACATAGGGCAACCTATGTCATTATTGACATGATTTTAACACAAAATGGCAGCGTTTATATTACAACTTCAAACAGTCAAACTTGAGAATGGAATAAGATTTTACGTGGTTATTAAAAGTTGGTTTTTGTTTTTAATTCTCTATTATATAGCAAGTTAGAATATTTGGCTTTATGTCTCCTTTAAGGAGATATTTAAAGGAGTACTAGACCGAGAAGTTAGGGCGTAATTTCCCCCAAAATCAAATGCTCATCAGGCACGCAACGGTATAACAAGTTTCTAGAAGATATGAATATTCAAGTGACCTTTGCGCTCACGTCGTCTATGGGATATGGAGACATGAAGTTTATCGCTTTTGTGGATAATATATCTGTGAAATTTTCAAAAACGAGCGCCCGAATCACTCTTCGGTCTAGTGCAAATGTAAACTTTGGTATCATTTGTTTAGAGTGAAAGCAGACTAGTCGTGACAATTACAACCTCAAATCTTAATGTATTCTATCATATTTCTCCTGAGATTTTGCGGCATAAAAAGCATTGGATACGTCAGGAAAGTAGTACAACAGAATCTGGTATATGGGTAATTATAATTTACCATGTCAAGAAAGTTTGAAGGAAAATAATCAATTCAGAAAGTAATGTTCCTCAAAATACATTAACAGTTATTAAGAAATTTCTACAGTAGACTTACTTCGCGAGTCATTTCTACACTGGGACAACTTTTATTTAGGGGACGGGGTAGAGCATAATTAACCTCTCTCGGTTTGATGATTGACAGCTTTTTCAACCAATCACTGCATGAATTTGCCTAGCAACAAAATCTGCGTAACTAAGTGGGCCAAACATCCTACGCAGTACCAGTACAGCTAGCTAGCTGCGCGCGCTCATGTAGTCAATGCAATTTACGGTACAAAACAAATTTCTGCACACACAGACTAAGTGACGACAAAATGGTGAAGAAAATTTGCGCTTACGGACGGGCCCGCTGCGGGCTTTAGAAATCTGAGTGCTGTCACCCAGAGCAGTTATCAAATTGAATTTTGTTTATCGAATTTGCTAAAAAAATTAAAGATCTGGAGAAGTACCATAAATGAATCAAAGCTTGCGGCAAGCCTCGCGAACATCTAAATGCCAATACATTGGTCGTACACGGTCTGACGCTTGCGGATTTGAGGTTTGTTTGCCGCCACTTAGTTACCGCGTTGATATGGTGGGTGTGGCTTATTTGGTAACTCAGAGACGTCAATTTGAGGCTGTCTCTAATAGACTAAAATGTTAAAAATTACAATTTTTTGAAAGATAATGTACATTTCATGACTGTCCTAAGGGCGGGCGGCCACTTGAAAATTGAATAAGGACAGGGGGAACTGAACATTTTGTAAAAATGAGAGATATTTTTGGCAATTTTTTCTGAAATAAAGGAAATCTCGATTAGCAGCAACGTTGGGCGTTAAGTGTGTGCTCCCCTTAAGAACTGACCCTTCCCACACCCCTGACGGATGTGTTGTTTTCCACTGGCAGATAAAACACCATCGAAGGTCATTCTTTCCCAAACCTATGGTAGTGCATGTATTTAAAAAGAATCAGTTTACCCTCCAGGAAGTTGAGCAGTGCAGACAAAATAATGATGTAATTATGAAATAAGTTAATGGAAATATATACCGTCAAGAAGTTAACCCGAAACTTTGCTGAGGTCATGAATTGGTTATTTTATCCTTCATTCTGTAGTTCAAATTAATGCCGCAGGAACAGGAAATGTGATTATGTAACGTGGGCACAAATTCAAAATGGGGTCATAGGGCGGATCTGTACCACGACTACGCTGCCCACGGCGTCACTGATGAAAACACAAAACGTTTTGTGTTATAATGTTTTATTAATACCAAAATGTGGTGTCATAAAAACATTATTATAACATTTTTCATAAAAGATTACGCAGAAAATATCATTTTATGTTTAAAAGAACGTTTTTTTGATTATTTTTGTATAAAAACATTGTCATGACACCACAAAATGATATTATAAAAACAATTTCACAATTTTGAAGGAAAAAAATGTTTTTTTAATGTTTTTAAAACATTATTGTGTTTACTAGGTACATATCCAGATAGGCATTCACATGTTACAACCAGTACAAGCTGTGGAGACTTGATTTTGTATTTGTTTATACATTTTGTATATTCATGTCTTCAATTTGTTTATAATTTTGTTCTTCTCAAGTTTACCATTTTGAGAAACTTGAGGTAGGCCTACCGATTATCTCAGCTTTTGTTCCATTTTCATACAATTCAAGCTATCCCGCGGGACACGTCATCTAGAAGTAGCCGTTAACATATTTCGTTGATTTATTTTTGAAATAAAACATGACAGCTCCCCTTTTCGACAGTACATAACTTTATAACAATTCCTTATCGCAGGAATCCATCGATCTATCACAACTTGCTTGTAATACAATTCCATATGCAGTTATTACTTCTTAAAAGTCATTTTTCATCCGGTGCCACACCACTGTTTGACATAATTATGTGTATTACATCTGAGATGAATGGTTCTTTGTCTTCCGTCTACCAAACAATGACCATCTTCGCTTGACCCTCCCACGGACGTCAGGAGTCCCACTCTTAGATACACGAGAAACTGCAACTACGTCATCTTGCTCCGATGTTGCATCATAAGATATTTCTCCCAAAGTTTCCCGAGCTTCTTTTTCAGGTTTTCCCAATTTCTGCCCCTTCTTCTTCCGCCTAAGCCATTTAGGCCACGTGTTTTCGGCTTTGCGTTATCCTCAGTATTTTCAATTTCAAATTTCTGTTTGGCAGTTCTTTTATGATGAAAAAATGCAAACTTTTTCTTTCGCTTTGGTTTGTTATGATCTTTTCTACAAGGCGTGGCTGTTGCGGTATTTGAGACATCCACTGCGTTTTCGAGTGAAATTTCTAAATGTGACACACTGACAACATTTAATAAGACGGTGCTTCCAGATGGCGAATCTATGTCTTTGTGATTTCGGACATTAAATTGGTCTTCACCCTCTTGACGAGGTCCTTTCTTTGCATTTTTAATTGGATTCATTATCTTGACATTTTCTTCCAATTTAGATTGTTCACTACCACCACCATTTTCATCATTATTTTCATCACCATCAACATCAACGTTGTTAGCAGCTGAGGCGTAATGAAGAGTTTCTGATGATTTAATCTCAAGTTCAATCTCCTCTAGCAAGTTCCTGACCTGTGACGGATGCTCATCCTCTCCGCCATCATCATCAACGTTGTTAGCAGCTGAGGCGTAATGAAGAGTTTCTGATGATTTAATCTCAAGTTCAATCTCCTCTAGCAAGTTCCCGACCTGTGACGGATGATCATCCTCTCCGCCATTTTCTACTTCCTCCACGTTAATCCCCTCTTGCATCACTTGTGACGCATTATCTAATTTATCATCTGAAGTACAAGTTCTATCTGCTCTCTCCCGCAAAGTGTCGGTAAATTCAAACGAATCTGGACCCAGAAGAAAGAAATCTACAGGCCTCGCATCTTGTAGAGATCTTATTTCGTTCTTACACAAGGATTCAAAAAACGCCACATTGGTCCAGATACCACTTCCTGGAGTAGAATCGAAAGATGAATTACTCGAGTGGCAACTCAGTTCGTCTCTCTGTTCATCCAAAGACGTAGAATGTTCGCCCTTCCGAAACAAACGTCTCCAACTTTTCTTCAAGTGTCCCGGAGAACGACCTTCAACTTTCCGTGTACTCGAAGGACAAGTGGAGGTAGAATCACAAGGTGTCTTGGAAGAAATGATCCCCTCGAAGAAGGCGACTCTTTCCCGAGCTGGAGTTTCACATTGGATCTGTTCTTTAGGCGTGCTGGATAGCTTTTGCTTTCTTCTGGCTAATGTTTCAAACATGGAGATACGCTTACGAACTTTTGGCTTTGTGGTACCTAAATTTTCAGGTTTGATTTGAACCGTAAAATGTCGCTGGTATTACGCGGATCTTCGAAAAATTCTTTAACTTGATTTTCAGTTTCTATATCGGACGTCTCCGTTGTTTCTTGATCAATTTTATTTTCCTTTTCTGATGTTGATAATACAATTTCATCCTGACTCCTTTTCATTCCAGCCGAGGCCACTGATTGGTCATTCGCTGTCTCCTGTTGATCAGTCAATACCTCCGCCAAACTGTCACAGTTTGATTCCGCGTCCATTTTAGATTTAATTAATTCGTCACCCTCTTGTTCCTTAAGATCATTCAACGAGGCGTTGAATATTTGGTCGCCTGACATTACCTCCTGTCGGCAATGCTTGCATACGACTGGCCTATCAGCTTTCTCCATAACTCTTCTAGTTTTATTCTCAAACCTCGCGTACCCTGATACCCTTTCCCATAACTTTATAGCCGTAGTGATATTTCCAACGGTGCCTTTATCGTTTAGAGATAAATCTGAGTTGTCCACAGACACATCGACTTTTTTTCGGAGAAGGCGCATCCGAACTGTCTGCCGAAGGAGCACGCTTGATGACCGTTTCATTAGCAACTACTTTCGCTTGCTGTAGATCTGTCATTATTGTTCTAATATCAAACATTGATAAATCAGACACACTCATGAAGTCAGACTCGTCACTGCAATTCTTCTCATCCTCATCCTCGGAATCATCGTCAAAAATATCCCAGGTGCTCAAGTCAAAAGTATTCTCATCCTCCAAGTCACTCGATATGTTGAAAGACTCGTGCACTTCTTTATCTAAATCAGCTTGCAGTAAAAATTCTCTTGCAAGCTTTCCTTTGGCATTTTTAATGATCTCGTTCACCAACTGTTTCGCAATTGGTACACGTTCATTATCTAAATTAACACTAACACAAAATGGAGCATTCTTCGTCACATCAATATCATCGCAGTTTTTGCTTACGAGATCACTTCCAAGACCTTTTGCAATTTTTGGTAGGACTGGCGATACAAAAACGGCTGCGGATTCTTGAACCACATTTTCAACGTCAATTTTATAATCGACTTCATCATCTTGAAAATATGGCTGAGGAATATCTTCACATTTCTCCACTGATATTGTTTTCGGGATCTTTCGCCGCGGATAGGGAGTAGAGACAAATTTAACTTGTTTACCGTCTGCGACATCTGGTGTTCTTTCCTTCCTCTGTCTGTTGTCAGATTCAAATTGAACTTTCTGCGTGTTCATACTTTGTAAACCGTCTTGTCCAATTGACGACGTCACACTTTTGGAACTATCTAGCTCAATTGACGACAAACTTTTATCCACTACGTCTTCTATTGTGAGCTGGCTGATTGCTCGTCGAAGTACTTCTTGTACAAAAGTCTGCGATTCTTTGCAAGCCAAACTGTTTTTTAAGTCATTTTCAAACAACATCCCATTCTCAAAATTTTGCGTGCTCATAAATTTCCACCGTTGTGTCGATTTTGCTTTGCTATTTATATACGGCCACGACAAACGAAACTTCCGGTTCCGTAAATTTGAAGAATGATTTGGATTTCTTTCTATTCGTTGATCCGGTTTTCCTGCATACATTTTTCGAATTAACAGGTTACCGTCCGTCTGAGTTTCGTGATCGGCAGTACTGCTTTTAGTTTGTTTTCTCTTGTCAGTCTCGGCATTAGCCTGGTCAATATTTCCATTTTCATTGAATAAGCTACAATGTGAAACAGCGCTGTCAAGTGCGTTTTCAACGATGTTCTGCGCTACATTATCAATTTGAGAAGAGCTTACTTCGGTTAAGTCTCCTTTCGGGTCCGAGGATTGATTGGCGGTATTTATAGTTTCATCTTTTGTGGTCTTCGACCTTGCGTTCATTGCATGCTTCGGAACATGAGCAATCGTTTTATCATATGACAAAAATATTCCGCTCCGAATGGCGTCCATCAAATTCATTACACGGAAGTATGATGGAGATTGTGGGCGCTTTTCTTCAGTAGATTCTCCCAGGCTCTTCCCACTTGCGTCAGAATGCTGCTCGTCTGCTGTTTGATATTCTGCAGACGACACTACGCTTGAATCATTGGTGGCTGAACCGACTGGGTCTTTGATTCTAATCCGTTCTCGCTGGCTGATTTGGGCAGACGATTCCATTTCCTTCAATGCGATAATTCACAAGTTTTCTGCAATAAGAAGGTAAAATGAAAAATGTCGGGTTGAGTTTTGATTTTTAGAATATACTTAGGGAAATAGTTGCCACCGCGCAGAGGTGCAGGAATTGGGAGTAAAAACATGGTCATACGGAACCATCTTACTCCGGGAGCGGTAACGTTTTGCCCGACTCCAAAACCTATAACGAAGGAAAAATTGCAATGAATCTGTAAATAAACATTTAATTGAGCAGTGACATCACCAGAGATTTTAGCTTGGGGGGAATGGGACTCTAGGGTAGTTGCACAATAGCCAAAGACAGTGTGGTGCACGTATAGCGCACGCGTAACGGTGTGGGATCCCATGGCCCGTTTAAGGGCCCCAGTGGGATCAAGAGCGAAGTCCTGATAGAGGCCAAGGGTCGAAGCCCCAGGAAGCTCTGAAGATTTTTCACTTTTGATGTCCCAAAATGGCTTAAGATCAAACACAACGTTCAAAAACGTCTTGTGATGGAAAAAAAAAAAAAAAAAAAAAATTCTAACGATAAAATATAACAGAATGATATCAGTTTTTGGTTAACATTGCTTGAGAGGCAAAATCAGAAAAATCCTGATAATTGATAAAATTCAATCCCCCGATGCGCTGAAGAATTCTTGTTTTGATGCCTCAAAATGCAAAATGGCTGAAAATCAAGACACAAAAAGTGTCAAAAATTCAGAAATTTAATTTCTAAACAGGAAGAGAAGAATTTCTGGCCCAAAAAATAAATATTAGATGTATTCCAGTTACTACTCGGATAAAAAAAAACTCTAAGAGGGGTCACAAAAGCGTTAAGCCAAGACAAATGTTACATGCATATTGTGCTGGTAGTTTTCCGCCAATTTTGTGTGCCACAATCTAATGCGTCAAAGTCCCCCCTCCACCCCCCCCATAAAAAAAAAAAAAAACCTTATTGGGTCAAAACACTCTCACATAGAATAACATAACACACTAACTTGGTCACCATTTGGATCGACACTTTCAACCAAGAGCCCTTATGCCTACATACAATTTTAAAGCTATCGGATTATTACACTGCAGCAAACGGAGGTGCCGTAATTATCCCTCCACAAGTACGGCAACTTCATGGAAATGACGTCGACAGTGAAGGCTTACGAATACCCTTATTCTTATATATGGCACCCAATGATGTATAAAAGGCCTTCAACTGTTCAACGACAGATATCCATCATTCCAAAGTCGCTAATATTTTAGCAAAGGATACATCAGCATCAGGGGCGTAGGAATGACCCTCTCTCAGGGGTGGAGTCAAAACTCCCATACACTTCAAAAATAAATTGGTTAATCCAACTAATAAATTGGTTCAATTTAACCTGATTGGTTGGTGTGACTTCGAACGAACAATATATCGGTTCAAACAACCAATTTTGATTGGTTATCTCATTAAACAATTAAATTTGGCATAGCCAAATTAGTTGGCTAGAAATACCAATACAGATTGTTGGGATAACCAATGATATTGGTTGTCGCAACCAATTGTTTTCTTTTTCTTTTTTGTTATGCCCTCTTTATGTGCGCAGCAACAATGATAATTTCCGTGGACGAGACGAGGGTAAAACCAGCATCAAAAAGATTTGCAGCTTATCTTGTAATAGGGTAACAAGTTCATAAATAAAATATAAAATAATTTTTTCCCCACTCTGCAAGAAGGTAGCTGTATAAAGCGAGGAACAGTGAGACAATGAGGAAGACGGATCAGTTTGTGAAAGATTTGTTGACCAAATGGGGTGTAGAAAGACTGCATGAAGTATTTGAAGGTAGACTTTTTTTCAAAATAAAAAAACAATTACAACTGCGGTAAGTTATCTGCCTGAGGAAAATGACTCGTGTCTAGCCTAACAATCTAGGCTACTTGATCTACAATCCCCGCCAAAAGGGATAAAACAATTTTGGTTTGGGATTGTATTTCAACCGATTTTAGCGCGCTCTGTACTCCCTTTCAATGTTGCTCACATTTTCAATTTCTTGCTGAATTTTCGTAAACATTGAATCAGAGGGCGGAGCTTGTTTCACATAGTTTTGGCGGATATTGTAGGTCCTAGCCTAACTGCAAACCTCAGTTACGGGCAGATAGTTAGGCTAGACATGAGTCACTATCCACAGGCTGAATGATTATCGCAGCTGTAATATTTGTTTATTCCGAAAAAAATGAAACTGGCCTTCTTTTAAACACTTCATGCAGCCTTTCTAGATCCCATTTGGTCAACAAATCTTCCATAAACTGATCCATGTGTGATTCACGTGATTAAACTCTTATCGTTCCGACGATGTGACCATCCACGATTTTTGACATGACGTGTACATGTGCATGTGATTCATGACGTACATTTAATATTATTTTAATATATTGTTTAAGTTTTGCAAATAATTGGTTATGTTAAACCAATTTTCGGGAATTTTACGTTCCTTTATTTTCTGGAAATGTTCTTCACATTTCGGGAAATTTGCTCCATTTTTAAACAGCTCTTTTGATTTTCGGGGAAATGTTGCAATATTCTCAAGAATTCCCAATTCCCGAAAATTTTACAAAATTTTCCATTGATTTTTTTCAGGTGATATCTCTAATTTACCTCCTAACCCTGCTAACCAGGAATTTGAAATTCTCTTAGGGAGTTTTAGCCCTGTTTGGTTGGTATCTTTAACGAGTTCCAACATGCAAAATTCATTAAAATTCAGGCCTTTCTTTTTAGCACCAAATCCGCTCAAACAGTAGAACTTAAGCTGGCCCCTACACCCCGTGGCGATACATGTTTGGCTCTGCATTTTTCAAAAGGTTGCGGCCTCGAATGTTCCTCGCGCCTCGCATCAATTGTCTCAGGGGTGATTGTGGTCGCCCAGTGAAATATTTAACTGCTCTCTCATCTCCTCTTAAAATAATCTACTCATCAATCCTCTTATCAAATGGACATTGACTTGGTTGTCGATGTTATGTCTGTCCGTACGTCGTACCTGTGTTCTCGTCTGGGTCGTATTTCGTGATAGCATTTGTACAAAATACGCAGGCGACGACCCCGTCATTGTATGCATTAGTTACACCCGGAAATAGATGCATTAGCAGGATCGGGGAGTTGTTACACAGTTACAACTTCCTGGCAGGATCATGGACGCGATTTGTACACTGAGTGGGAGAAAACACAAGTGGGAGGAAAACACAAGTGGAGGGAAACACAAGTGGGGGAAAACACGAGTGGGGGAAAACACGAGTGGGGGAAAACACGAGTCGAGGAAAACACGAGTCGGGGAAAACACGAGTGGGGAAAACACAAGTAAACACAAGTCAGGGAAAACACAAAACACAAGAGGGGGTAAACACAAGTGGGGGAAAACACAAGTGGGGAAAAAACACAAGTGGGGGCAAACACAAGTGGGGGAAAACACAAGTGAGGGAAAACCCAAGTGGGGAATAACACAAGTGGGGGAAAACACAAGTGGGGGAAAATCACAAAATAAAATTCCTACAGCAAGTAGGGCAACTTGCAAATCATAAAATGACACTAAAAAACAAAACAAATCACCATACAATTGTGTGTACAAACTGATATGGATTAATGTTCCCCTGCACCGGGTACCCCCTGAATCCCGTCTAACTGTTTAATTTATGAGGATCTTTGCGGAATAATTCAAAACTAAATCCCAGTCCATTCAACATCTAACTGTAGTGTACGCTATAGCCAATACATGGCTGCTATACAGAGTATGCAAGTAATTCCTTGCAAGTACAGAATTAGTGCCTACTGAGTGAGATGTTTATCTAAGCCCACCTCCTCTATTCAGATTCAGTATTTCAAATGTATGGGTTGAAAGGGGGGGGTTCTTTCATATAAACGTTCCTGTTGGCTAACCCGAAAATCGGGTTGGGCGGACATTATTCTGAATTCAAACCGATTCGGGCATGATTTCCATATACATGCCATAATCTCTGATATATCCAACCAGTCAGCTATAGTGACACAGCCACGTGATAAGGAGGTACTGATTCCTCTCCCGACTGTTTTGAGATATAATCTTATCAAGGTCCATTGTATCTCCAACTTTGACATTAAAATTCACGATTCTTTTTTACAGTTTGAAGGCTGACTATGCCACTGCATCTAACTACATGCCTGCCCCTATGGAAATCCATTTATTCTGATATTTCAGATATCTTAATTGTAATCAAGATACTAAGGTACAAGATCTAAAATTTATTTTCAGATATCTTGAATTCAATTTTAGATATCTTTAATTCAATTTTAGACATCTGAATTTCGTGTACTTTCAGATATATGCAATTTATTTTCAGATATCTAAAATTCATTTTTAAATACCAAATATTCATTTTCAGATAATATTGAAAACAAGATATTTATTATTTATTTTCAGATGTTCAATATTCAATCTAAGATATCTAAAATATAATTTCAAACATCTAAAATTTTATTTCAAACATCTGAATCCTGAATTTCAGATATCTAAAATTATCATTTCAGAAATCTAATTTTGAATTTTAGATATCTAAAACTTATTTTCAGATATCTAAAATTGGAATCAAGATATCTAAAATTCATTTTCAGATATCTTAAATTGAATTGCAGATATCTGAAATTAAATACTATATATCTGAAATTATTCTTACAAAATAGGTCCGCCCACAAATATTATGACTGTTCAATTCATATACACACATGCACTGGCATGCGTCAATTACAGCCTTAATTAAATGCATGAATATCAATTTCAGATATCTCGAATTGAATTTTAGATATGTTGAATTTAAGATATTTGATATTGAAGTTTAGATATCTGAAATTAAATTTCAAATATTTCTAATTCTAATTGAGATATCTGAATTTCAATTTAAGATATCTGAAATATAGTTCGAGATATCTGAAATATAATTCCAGATATCTGAAATTAGATTTCAGATATCTCAAATTGATTTCAGATATCTTATATAATATTATCGATATCTGAAATTGAAATTCGGATATATGGAAAGCCATATTAACATTAAATCGTGAATTTGTGGATATCTGGAATTAATCTTATATATCGTGAAAGAATTTGAGATATCTAAATACTTCAGATATCTAACTATAATTTCAGATATTTTCAATTATTTTCAGATATTTTGCATTAATCATAATTAATTTCATATATCTGAATTTCAATTTTGAATTTCTGAAATATAATTTCAGATATCTCAAATTCTTTTTCAGATATCTAAAAGTAATACGTAACTTAACATTTATTGAAGTAAATTCAAGATATTGAGTTTTGAATTTAAGATATTCTTAATTCTAAAATAGATATTTGAATTTCAAATTCAGATATTATTTAAGATATCTGGAATTCAATTTCAGATATCTGGTACCTAATTTGAGATATCTGGAATCTAATTTCAGATATCTTGAACTATATTTCAGATGTTTTTACTTCAAGAAAGAACTAGGCCTAGAATAATTTCATACAGGGCCTAGGCCAAAATTTTAAAAGGACACCTTATGCCTAGTCCGCCCTTAACTTCCGAAAGGGCACCTCCTACCCCCGTCCTTCCCAAAATTTTAAAAGGGCACCCCTTCCCCATTACCATAGGGCAAGGGGGCAGTGACATCGTTGCCCCGTGCATCTCGGACTTCGATGACTGCCACTGACAGTGATGGCAATGCGAACTTCATAATGAATGAAATAACGTAGCGGAGGATTTTTTACAAGTTGGCTGCTGGGACATTAACATTTGTGCAAGAATGTGGAAGTCCGTCTTTTGAAATAATTATTAGACCTAGCCTAACGTTAATCCTAGCGTTAGGGACATATGCAGCGAGTTAGAGGCCTACCATTTTTACGAAAACGGTCTTCAGAGAAATAGCATGAACCTACATTGGCCTAGTAATCAGTCATACTTACATTTGATATCTCAGCTGGATTTCGCAACATTGACCGTCGTGGTTTTAACATGCGTTGAAATCAAATAAGAAAAGGCTTGATTTTTCTTGTGTAGAAATTTGATTTCAAATATCGGAATGGTAACGGTTCCAGTTTAACGCCGCGTATATAAACAAATCATTTGGCCTACGTTATAATGTACGCGTTTACTTTTTAATGGCTTTAAAATATTAAATTTTGGTTGGTCAGTTGATGATGTGCGGTTCTTGTTCAGTTAGGATGGCGCACCTTCACCTATGTGCATTCCCGCGTTCCTTTACCCGGCCCATGTTCACGTGCAGTCCCATCCTTACACGCACGTAACAACACCCTGTCGCACGTTGGAAAAAGCTTGATCCAATCACTAGCCAGGGTATAGTTAACAAACGAACAGTTCTGAACAAATGCGCGCTTTGTTTACACGTTTATGTGCAACGAGTCATGTACGCACGGTTTGGGAAATTAACCAATCACCAATCAGGGAATAATAAACAAACAATGGTCGCATGGAATAGTACGCACTTGGTGTGCCCCCACGTGATGCCAATTTTGGCATCAAAAATTAAATGAAATCAGAGTATTGTTGCAAATTTGGAGGAAATGTAGTGGAAAAGATATTTCGAATTTGAAATATATGTATACTGCGTACGTATGCTAAAGCGTGATGTTCACTTATGCATAAATCGTAGCATGTTTTCACCGACAAAAAGACCGCAAGTTTAAAATGCCCGAATCACTGAAAACTCGAATAGCTTGACAGTCGGCTTCGAGGATTTTGATCTTTTTTCTATTGATTTCAACACTCACATGAGTAATTGGCATGTACAAATGTATTTGAATTCCGCCATTTCTGGTACGAACCTCGCTTGATATCATGTACACAAAACGTTGCGCATCCCGTTAAAACCATTTCCTAGAAGATGTCTGCCGCCGTCGCGAACACCAACATCTCACCAGTTTTTTTTTTTTGTTTAAATTTGTTTGTTGATCACTTATACAAACTCGAGCTTGTACACTTTTAACTCTCAGTGAGGAAATAGGACACGTCCGCCATAGCAACGCGGTAACTAAGTGAGGCAAACAAACCTCAAATCCTTACTCGAATCTTAGCAAAAGGAATCAAAAACAAATTCCATTTGCTAAAACCGTTCTGAGTAACGGGAATTACAAAGAACGTAAACTGGTAAACCCGTATTTTTGTTCATCATCGTGTCTGTCACTCAGTCTGTGTGTACGTGTGCAAATATCTGAGAGAGAGAGTTGAACACACAATTACAATAGCGGGGTCGTCGCCTGCGTATTCGGTTATGATAGTACAAATGCTATCACGAAACGCTTAATACGACCCAGACGAGAACACAGGTACGACGTACGGACAGACATAACATCGACAACCAAGTCAATGTCCACGACCTTTGATAACCAGTTGTGGTGCACTGGCGATGCAAATATCTGTTTCATGCAGTATATATATATATGGGTTTTCATCACGTGACTAATTTATCTGAAAGCCATTTTGCAAGTTAAGCGTATGCGCGTTACACGCGTCTAATCTTCACACAGCTCAGTCACATCACTGGTAAAAGAAACAGATTCGCGGACCTCCTACTAAAAACGCGCTATAAGTTGGTGATGAAAACACGCGCTGGGCATGTAAAACACATGCTGGGCATCAAGGGCGTCGCGAACATTCACACATTGGATGGGGGAGGGGGAAGGGGGGAGGGGGAAGGGGGGGGGGTACTAAATTTGCCCGATCTTTTTGTAAAGTGTTTGAATTTTATGTAACATGGCTTTCACATACATACTAATATTTGCAGTTCCAACTTATGTATTTTTAAGTGTCCGGAACGTGGCATGAAGATGAGGCGCAGGGCTGTAGGCTGCAGCATCTTTTCTGTGTGTGTGTGGTTTTCTTTTTTAATTATTATTACTATTTTTTTGCTTTTAAAAAATTTGTGGTCCAGATTTTCAAATGACATTTTAGATCATGATTCGAATCAAAATAAATGGCCAGGGGTGGATGCAGAGGGTGGGGTGCCATGGTTGCACACTCCGTCTTCTGTGGTAAGGTGAACCAATTTGACCTAAAATGTGACCTCGTGTATTTGTCATTGTGCCGTGCCCAACATCCTACCCCTGTTCCCCACACACAACCGATGCCCACCAAGTAAAAACGTATATTTTAATACCAAATTTGTGCATTTGACCAAATTTAGGCCAAAAATGTATTTCAAGTTCTTGCACGAATATGAATAGAAGAAGAAAAAAAAAATTCCGAATATTCAGCCTAAAATATTTACAATTTGTTGACCTATTTTTGAAGAAATGTCCCACAGGAAATTTTCGAGCAAATAAACCGAAAAACATGGGGAGGTTGATAAAAAATATCCTGAAAAACAAACCATTTTTTTTTAATTATATGCAGATTTTTCGGAAATTTACATCACTTTATCAGAAAGTTTCCATTTTCCCTTGGAACTTGTGTTTTCGCTCAACTGGTCCACATACTGTAGGCTAGGTCTATTAATTATTTCAAAATACAGACTTCCACATTCCCCACAAATCTTCATGTCCCTGCAGCCAAGTTGTGAAAAATCTTCTGCTACCTTATTTTTGAGAAAAAAAAATTGTGGGTTATGTGCTTGTTTGCCAACATAACCCCACCCTCCTTTCAAATATTCCCGGATGCACCCCTATAAGCATGATGACGAAGTTGAACAATCAGGTTTAAAGTTATACAGGCATATGTTTCGGAATTACTGGAAAGTTTAAGATCATTTTTTTCGACAAAAAATCAATATATGTCATGTTTTGGATAAATTAGATAAGTTGATATCAATCTTCGGATAAATTAGGAAGTTTAACATGTTTAAGATAACGATTTCAATAAACACTGATAAATGGGAAAAGTAACATTTTTTTAATCATCTTATAATTTATTTGAAAACATAAAAAAACGGATAATTTAAGACCCTAATTCCGAAAAATGTGGAAGTCTAATCAACAACATTTTTCAAATAATCGGAAAATTTGATATAATGACTTTAGAAAAACGGGAATAGGCTGGCTCGGAAACAGCAGAAATTAAGATCATGATTTGGACAAATCGGAAAATTTTAGAACATGATACGGAAAAATCGGGAAGTTTGATAATAGATTTCAGAACAGCTCTTTCAAGAATCCACATGTTTAAACCACTTTTCCCTATTTTTCTTCATTCTCAAATATTGAGGAAAAAGAAAAGGGGAGGGGAGGGGGGAGGTTGACACCCTCGGTCGCGATGCCCATAATGGGCATATAGAATACGCGCTGGTTTTTTTGCAAGTCAAGTCAAATCACAAGTTTTTTGCTCGCAAGTCAAGTCACAACAAGCCATTTGCTGGCAAATCCAGCCACGTCACAAGTCATTTGCTCGCAAGTCTAGTCAAGTCATAATTCATTTGCTCGCAAGTCAAGTTAAGTCATTTGCTCGCAAATCCAGTCAAATCACAAGTCATTAGCAAGTCAAGTCAAAAGTCATTACCAAGCAAGTCAAGTCAAAGTCATTAGCGAGCATGTCAAGTCAAGGATTTTTTTTCGGCAGGTCAAGTCAAAGTCATAAGTCAAAGTTTTAAACTAAAGGCGTTGCAAATTTCTGCTATGGTATAATGCAATTGTATGAAAGTATAACAGAAGGAAAATATAGATTACAAATTAAATTATATTTGAAGGTTTATATGGACATGTAGCACTTAAATAGAAAGAGTTTAAAACTCTGAGTAGATTAGTTTTCTAAGTTTGCAAAAATGTTGGCTTTGGGCAAAATATACAAAAATATACTGGTTGCTGGGCAGACAGCACAGAATCATTATAAAATTCTTTAAATTTCCTTCCTAATTTCAGTTAGTCACTGAAATGATGGAAGAGTCTATTCCATAGATTTTTATTGAGGGCATGGCAAAGATTTTAAACTTTCAGTCACCTTTTAAAATAATTTATGATAGACATTTGAAAACAAAGGATTTACAAAAAAATTACCAAGGGTTGCCCTGTAATACATCCCAAAAGTTGCATAAAAATGCAAATCGGTGCCTCAGATTTGAAATGGTCAATGTCCAACTGTCTAACCTATTGTGATGAAATATTTTGCTACTATGATACTTTTTATTTTAAAGCAATTTTGCTATCATTTTTCAGCTATATACGCACTTTCTGTTTGTTAAAAAATTTCATAGCTATGCTAAACAATTACAGGAACAACCTGGGTAATTTATAACGTAACTTTTTATAAGGCAACCCATAAAAATAAATGCCAGTCGTTGCGCCGGATTGTTTCTGACGCCGTGCACATCATTCTAAATAAGAAGAAGCTGCATCACTTGTGTAGTGTAATAGCTGGAGGTGAGCTCATTAAGAAAGCCATAAAATGAACTTAATTAATACTTTTATTTGTATATTAAGAAACTCTAGAAAAGAAATGGTAAAAAATATTCTTTTATAACGTACGTAAAACCAGTGGCGTAATTGGAAGGGGGGCAGAGGGGGAAAGGAACCGGCCACTCTTATTGGTCCGGTCCGGACCCTATAAAGGGCGCCCGTAAGAAAAATAATAATACGCTTTGTGTTTGCTAAAAAATTTCATAGCTATGCTAAACAATTACAGGAACAACCTGGGTAATTTATAACGTAACTGTTTATAAGGCAACCCATGCGTTTCTCATGATTTTGCTAGCAAAATTGTGTCAATTCCAAGGTTGAAGCCTTGTTAACACTTACTCTACCAGCATTCTTTTAAAAATGTACCTGGGAGGCGAAGTCAAAGACAGTCAAAACGGCAATACCCAAAACACAGGCAATAATTGAAGGGTCCTCTGTCTTCCAAGCAGCAAAGTCAGACCTGTAGAGTTAGGGTCGTTAAGTCCATGCCGCGTTATCTTTGAGTTGGCGACTTGTCGATAACCAGCATCTTTTGAAAATGCAAGTAAAGACAAAAATATCAATTTATTAGTGCTCTAGCCCATCTGGCCTTTGTCACAAACATAAACAATAAATTAAATGGTACATGATTGAGGTTCTAACAACAAACAATAATCAAAAAGAAAGAAACAAACGTCTTGTTCTCATTGCGTGTAAAATAAAGTGTGATAAATGCAAAAATAAGTATTTAGAATTAGCTGTTAATAAAGTATTACATTTTGTTCTAGTTGCAGTTTGAAAGAAATATTTTGGGATAAATTTACAGCTAATTTCAGAAAGGGATGGACAAATTAGGAGAAAATGATATTCATCTCCAACTTCTTTGAAATGGCAAACCTGACAAAACCTCTGTTCATAGGTTATATTACAATAACGGCCTTCGTTGACTTCAATTTCAAGGCAAGCACATCTGATTTTGGAAACCCACTTTTAAACTTAAAACATTATTGTATTATATGTAAACTAATGCCTGATATCTGAAAACTAAAAGGTCAAGGATTAACAGATTTTCATGACTTTTTGCTACCTTGGTTTTTAATTGATTTTAAGCAATTGAACTAATGTTACACACCCATTTATCTTTTAAGTCGAATCTCAAAGAAATAAAAACAAAAACACATTGTCTAAGCATGCTGTATTCACTCACTCTACAAAGCAATTTTCAGTAAATATCTACAAATTTCACCTTAAGATACATATTAAATATAAGAATAAGAATACTTATGTACATATAAATGTGACTTTAACATTCACAATCTTAAAAGGTAATCAATCTTTTGCAACAATTCTTCTCGGAGACATTTTCTTATTTGAAAAGGATACAATTTGTAACTGAAACCACAGGAAAATACATGTCGTGACATTATGTAACAAGTAATTTAGATTGTTATAAGCTTCAGCAACGCAAGAAATAACTGGTGTTTTATAACACCAGGCTGAATAAAAAAGAAAGAAAAAATATTTCAGGTCAGAGCAAAGTTTCCTGTGATTTGTGAGTGCTCAGTAATTCTTTCAAATCTGTGTTTATTCAAACTTGAAGCACCGTAACAAAACTAAACAATGCAAAATTTGTCCTTCAAGTTCAAAACTGATTAGTATAGCTATGACTTTCAGGTTCATGTCATACCAGATATTTTATTAATCCGTCCCTCTTTCTGCATAGTGACGAATATAGGACAACACCGGTTTGAAAAAAAATCTTGTGTTAAAGATTCTTTTATATTTAGATGTACTTTTCATTGTGATTCTGAAGAGCACACTACTAAATTCTAAATTGAAGAAGAAACTTTATATAGCTGTAAAACTTCTGACTTTCAGAAGATATTTTATTGGGAACACTGGTTTGAAAAAATCTTTTTAAAGCATATTTGGATGTACTGATCTGATTCTGAAAATTAATCTATCACTTTTTTTGCAAGTGATCTAGAAAATTAATCCATCACTTTCTTTTATGTTTATTTCAATCACAAAGACATTCACCAATATGTGGAATTGATAATACAGTACGTCATTGTTTTTGACATTTGTCAATACGCGGAAAGAGGGAAAAATTGTAGATGAAAATCTTTTGCAATGGATTTTCAGTCCAAAATTCCCAAACCTACAAGGTTAAACAAAAAAATCACTCATCAATAAACAAACAAAACCTTCACTGTTAAATACCATCCTATTTGTAAATTATAACTTCAAGCCAGACACATTGACCACAGGGGAATACTTTTGTTGTGTGTTGAGTGTGAAAGAAAGTGCAACTGCAGTAAAATTTGTTTACTATCAATGTCAAATTATGATCATGGAAAGTGAGATGAAGGTGTGAAAATCCCTGGTGTAATTGCTAATTTCTTGTTTGTTTGTTTGAGAAGAGTTAAACGGCACCACAACAGCAAGGGTCAAATTGTGCCTGAGAGGTTAGATCATTCCAGAGGTAGGAAGGAGAGTAAACAGGGGGGAGATTGAGAGAAACACGAGAACTAAAAGCCAGAAAGCTGGGATTGAGAGATTTTTTGTGCTGGATTGTGATTTCTGTTGTGAGCAATATAGACCCAGACAGATCCGAGATTTTGTCGGGTTTTAAGACACAAAATGTATTGGGAGGTTTAGACCTTATGTACTTTCTGCTTGTCTCCTGGTGACTAACATTTGTGGAACAGAACAGTTAGTAATATGAAGTTGGCGTAGAAGAAGGAAAAAACATGCTGCAAGTTTCTGTTTGTTTCAGTCTTTGATAGATGTTGCAACTACAAACCATTAAAAGAAAAGTGGATATTTACAGCTGATGGAGATGTCACTATTACTTCTCTATTCCTGGTTACATTCAGCTATGGTCCTTCATATTATTATAACATAACAAACCACCAGATTCAAATAAGATGAGAATGAAACGTTATTTAACTGATAATGAGCTCACAAGTTTGCATATTTTCCCCAGAAAATGCAAAATCACTAAAATGGTAAATACTTCCGTTTTGATGAGATGTTTAAGAGATTCTTAAACAATCGAAGCAAAGACACCCTTGGTAACAATATCATATAGAAAATTGATCAATATTTACATCATCCTGT
This sequence comes from Chiridota heheva, assembly GCA_020152595.1. Lineage (NCBI taxonomy): Eukaryota > Metazoa > Echinodermata > Holothuroidea > Apodida > Chiridotidae > Chiridota > Chiridota heheva. The sequence continues at coordinate 282,572 of JAIGNY010002737.1, read as the reverse complement.
ACATAAGTCATGATTATACTATATTACATTATATTTAACCAATTCTGTGAAGACTGATACTCACCAAATGTCTTTTTTTGGGATAAGATTTTCTGATATGGAATGATCTCTTTCATATATAACATTTCAAGTCCCTTCTCCACCCTTTACCACCCCACCCTACCCTGATATCAACTGGCAAATGTTCGAAACAGTGTTTGAAAAATCTACCAGTGTTTGTCCACTGGACTCTTTATTAATGATTTATTTACAGGAAAAATTGGTTGTACTCAAGATTTTTTGCATTTTTCAGGATCTGTGTTACTTTAGGTCAGAAAGTGAAACACCGAACGCGACACGGCAACCAAATTTTTAAACAAAGTTGAATATAATATCACGGAAAGATACATTTTGACCTCTCATTTTCAAAGATAAGGCGTCGACGTATGGCGTTTTAGATGATAAATGAAAATTAATTCAACAGGCATTTTTATGACCAGTAACATAAAATTCTCGCTGCAAAAAAATATGCTCCAGACTAAATCAAATTTTTTTTTTTTTTTTTATTTTTTTATTTGTCAATTTTCCAGTATCATCAAAAAACCACAGTAAACTTGATCACATGTGAGCAAAGGTCAAAACACTTTCAAATATTTTTTTCATGACTGATTTTCTAATCAATCGCTAGCCGGGCTATGTTCGGTGTGTAATGGCCTATACAATTCCTTCTATGCAACTTGTTGTCCACCGGACAGTTCTTGCAAAAACAGCCCAGGTATTGTGGTTATCCAGCCTAACCAGGAAATCTCTAGTAAGCCCATTATCCTTCAACAGCGGGCACCATCCTGGAGCTCATTTTCTTTGGGTTGATAGTGACAGTTTTGGAGCAGTCGTGTGTCTTGTAGATTCCTACCAGCCTGTCGCCAGCTCAAACATGTTATTACGAAGGGAAATGACAATAAACTGAGCATTTTTTGTGCGTTCCTGAAGAGGAAATAGAAGAAATGGGAGATATTTCAAAGTGTTCTGCAGAAGCAAATACATGATTTTATAATGTAAATATAAAATTATGACTCAAATCATAGAGGATTGGGATTAATAAAAGCTGAAAAGATACACACTGTCCACTTCTGTGACATGCAAATTATTTCATAACATAACATACTACTCAAAAACTTTTTTTGGCCTAAAATCAAATACCATATAACATGTTAAAGGTACATTGTTAACAACAACATGAGGTTTAAATGATGTACAATATGCTAACAGCCAAAGGTACATGGACAATTAACAACAACATGAGGTTTAAATGATGTAAAATATACTAAAAACCAAAGGTACATGGACAGTTAACAACAACATGAGGTTTAAATAATGTAAAATATACTAAAAACCAAAGGTACATGGACAGTTAGCAACAACATGAGGCTTAAATGATGTACAATATGATAAAAACCAAAGGTACATGGACAGTTAGCCACAACATGAGGTCTAAATGATGTACAATGTGCTAAAAACCAAAGGTACATGGACAGTTAGCAACAACATGAGGCTTAAATGATGTACAATATGCTAAAAACCAAAGGTACATGGACAGTTAGCAACAACATGAGGTCTAAATGATGTACAATGGACAGTTAGCTAAAACCAAAACCAAAGGTACATGGACAGTTAGCAACAACATGAGGTCTAAATGATGTACAATATGCTAAAAACCAAAGGTACATGGACAGTTAGCAACAACATGAGGTTTAAATGATGTACAATATGCTAAAAACCAAAGGTACATGGACAGTTAGCAACAACATGAGGTTTAAATGATGTACAATATGATAAAAACCAAAGGTACATGGACAGTTAGCCACAACATGAGGTCTAAATGATGTACAATGTGCTAAAAACCAAAGGTACATGGACAGTTAGCAACAACATAAGGTCTAAATGATGTACAATATGCTAAAAACCAAAGGTACATGGACAGTTAGCAACAACATGAGGTCTAAATGATGTACAATATGCTAAAAACCAAAGGTACATGGACAGTTAGCAACAACATGAGGTTTAGATAATGTAAAATATGATAAAAACCAAAGGTACATGGACAGTTAGCAACAACATGAGGTTTAAATGATGTACAATATGCTAAAAACCAAAGGTACATGGACAGTTAGCAACAACATGAGGTTTAAATGATGTACAATATGCTAAAAACCAAAGGTACATGGACAGTTAGCACCAACATGAGGTTTAAATGATGTACAATATGATAAAACCAAAGGTACATGGACAGTTAGCACCAACATGAGGTTTAAATGATGTACAATATGATAAAAACCAAAGGTACATGGACAGTTAGCAACAACATGAGGTCTAAATGATGTACAATATGCTAAAAACCAAAGGTACATGGACAGTTAGCAACAACATGAGGTTTAAATGATGTACAATGTGCTAAAAACCAAAGGTACATGGACAGTTAGCACCAACATGAGGTTTAAATGATGTACAATATGATAAAAACCAAAGGTACATGGACAGTTAGCAACAACATGAGGTTTAGATAATGTAAAATATGATAAAAACCAAAGGTACATGGACAGTTAGCAACAACATGAGGTTTAAATGATGTACAATATGATAAAAACCAAAGGTACATGGACAGTTAGCAACAACATGAGGTTTAAATGATGTACAATATGATAAAAACCAAAGGTACATGGACAGTTAGCACCAACATGAGGTTTAAATGATGTACAATATGATAAAAACCAAAGGTACATGGACAGTTAGCAACAACATGAGGTTTAAATGATGTACAATATGATAAAAACCAAAGGTACATGGACAGTTAGCAACAACATGAGGTTTAAATGATGTACAATATGATAAAAACCAAAGGTACATGGACAGTTAACAACATGAGGTTTAAATGATGTACAATATGATAAAAACCAAAGGTACATGGACAGTTAGCAACAACATGAGGTTTAAATGATGTACAATATGATAAAAACCAAAGGTACATGGACAGTTAGCAACAACATGAGGTCTAAATGATGTACAATGTGCTAAAAACCAAAGGTACATGGACAGTTAGCAACAACATGAGGTCTAAATGATGTACAATATGCTATCAACATCACCACCAACAATAAGCTCACACTATAGGCAATTTGAAAAACCAAAAGAAAACTGACCTGTCCTATCTATGCAATTAAAACTGTCTTTTAAAACAATAGAACACAACCTCCTTTACCATTGAGAGTAGTCTTGTCTGAAAACTGAGTAATCTGGAATATGTATCTCTCAATCACTAATTTCACTGTAAGTCCAACTCTCAGTAATACCAATTATATCAGGTCTACTAATTGAAACTTCAGCCAGAAGCTCATCATGCTTATTCAAAACGCTACGAACATTTGAAAACATACCCTTAATTTTACCACTAGAACAATCCCTATCCCCAGACACATGCCTGACAGGTGGGTTTAAGCTCTCACCCCCCATGACTAATTTAAAGGTCTCAGATCCTTAATTGCCCTATTGACACCCCTAGTAAGAACACGAGCACCTTTCCTAGTTAAATGCAAACCATCTCTCACGAACCAATGAACCTGAGAGTCAAACTTATGCCAGAAATTTCAAAACCGAGATCAAACAGTTATAAATATCACCCATTTTAAGTTAATTTTTCCAGCTTCTATTAACTGAAATAACAACTGAATATATCATGTCAAATGGCTGTTGTGACATGTCTAGTTAGAGGCATCACCTCATCAAATATATCCCCACTGCTGGCTATCTCTGCTATTAAAAGGAGTAGGAAAAGAGAGCAGAGTGTGTCTCTCCCTGCTAGAGACGTACATCATGCATGCATGTTGTGATGTCATCCATTTGTCCAATTTCTACCTTAGTGACTCATTCAAAGTTTGATAACTTTTGAATATGGGCATAAATCAGGATGGTCCAAGTCTTGAACATTCATTATTTGGTTAAATTTCAAAATTACCAATTTTACCAAAGAAAGTGAAGAAGCATCAGTACACCAGTTTCTTTTGCAAGAATTGCACAAAAGTGGTCACAACAAAGACCTTTGTGACACAGGAAAAACTCCCCACAAAACTTCATACAGATGTGCGTTTATGTTATGGTGTAGATGGGCAAGAATGATGATATGGACCCTACGCACAGGGGCTGGGACAAACAAATTTCATGCATAGCTCAAAATGACTGACAACTGCTCTGCAGGGTGCATCACACTAAAATGTAGCTGAAAGCATGGGCTTGAACTTGAATGCACCGGAGCTTTCAGACTGTAATAATATAGCCCTTGATCCAGTTTCAGATAAATGAAGACTTCATGCGGCTGTGGAAGTGAAGTAGTGAGGCTGGTAGATCATAGACTCTGTCTACCTCAGAAGAAAATGAATTCCGAACGGGCTAGTTTTGATTCAATTAAAAGTTTAGCAACAATAGCGATGATGGCTGTAAAATCCAATATTTTAATGGCAGTCTGTCTCGCAGTTGCTGCACTTAAAGGGCATTTGAAGTGAAGGTGCTTGCCCTTTTGATGCACATCTGAACGGTGTATCTCCTACTTACCATGTGTTTGTGTTGATGTCAGCTGACTTCACGCCTCTCTTGTAGACATCCTTACATGTAAATGCAGCATTGGTCACCCGACCTGTCTATATATGATACCCTTTGGAATGCGACCGTTATCCAAGCGACGGACATGGCCAGCCAAGTTAGACTTCACGATGACCTCCAGGGTGTAGTCCTCAAAGGCCTATGTTGTGCCTATCACTGACATCCCAACTCATCACTTTTCTTGAGGCTGATGATGAGGCCAATATTTTTGCAGGCCAACACAAGGCGTTTAATGATGCGTTGTAGGCCCACCACGAAGTGGGAAGCCGAAGTGACATCGTCGGCAAACAGTCTTTCGCATACCAGGAGCTGCTGAAGCTTTGTCTTTGCTCTGGGTCACACAAGATTGAGCAGCTTGTCGTTAAATCTGGTTTGAAAAAAACCCACACCATCTTCTGAAGAGTCGCATGCATACGACAGCAACAGGGAAGAGAAGCTGCCTAAGAGGGTCGGGACAAGATCAGCCATAATTTAGGCCTTTCCTTTCATGTCATCGTGGAAGGATGCAATCAGATGCAAAAGCTTTGGAGGACAAATTTCTTTCTTGAAGAGCTTAAGACCTTTCCTGCTGACCAATGATGAATGATGTGGTCAGATCAATGAAGGGTATGTACAATGGTTGCTTCTTCCTGCATCATTCGTCCTGCACCTGCCTGATTGAGGCACCATGTTGATTGTGGACCTTTCTGCTCTAACACCTACACTGTAATGCAGGGTACATGCACCCCTGATTGAGGCACCATGTTGATGGTGGACCTTTCTGCTCTAACACCTACACTGTAATGCAGAGTACATGCACCCCTGATTGAGGCACCATGTTGATGGTGGACCTTTCTGCTCTAACACCTACACTGTGATGCAGGGTACATGCACCCCTGATTGAGGCACCATGTTGATTGTGGACCTTTCTTCTCAAACACCTACACTGTAATGCAGGGTACATGCACCCCTGATTGAGGCACCATGTTGATGGTGGACCTTTCTGCTCTAACACCTACACTGTGATGCAGAGTACATGCACCCCTGATTGAGGCACCATGTTGATTGTGGACCTTTCTGCTCTAACACCTACACTGTAATGCAGGGTACATGCACCCCTGATTGAGGCACCATGTTGGTTGTGGACCTCTCTGCTCTAACACCTACACTGTAATGCAGGGTACATGCACCCCTGATTGAGGCACCAGGTTGATGGTGGACCTTTCTGCTCTAACACCTACACTGTAATGCAGGGTACATGCACCCCTGATTGAGGCATCATGTTGATTGTGGACCTTTCTGCTCTAACACCTACACTGTAATGCAGGGTACATGCACCCCTGATTGAGGCACCATGTTGATGGTGGACCTTTCTGCTCTAACACCTACACTGTAATGCAGGGTACATGCACCCCTGATTGAGGCATCATGTTGATTGTGGACCTTTCTGCTCTAACACCTACACTGTAATGCAGGGTACATGCACCCTGATTGAGGCACCATGTTGATGGTGGACCTTTCTGCTCTAACACCTACACTGTAATGCAGGGTACATGCACCCCTGATTGAGGCACCAGGTTGATGGTGGACCTCTCTGCTCTAATACCTACACTGTAATGCAGGGTACATGCACCCCTGATTGAGGCATCATGTTGATGGTGGACCTTTCTGCTCTAACACCTACACTGTAATGCAGGGTACATGCACCCATCAAGCAGCTACAACCTTTCATGGCTACGAGAACAAATGTTTTCCCCACCATACAAATGCAGTTACAAACACAAATTAAAAAATAACATGACTTCATCAATGGCGTTATTCATTATGACTTCTTGACGTCACCATATTCTCATGAAGATAGATATACGATATTTTAGACGTTTTTCCATTATTGTGCAAAGTAAATTGAAATTTTTCAGTGCTAAGAATCATTACTTTACCTTGATATTAACGTCTAAAGATAATTTTCATACTAAGAGTAATTACAAACTCTCCAATTTAACTTCTGTATGTAGGTATTAGCCATTTTTAACACTGGCCATCTTTTATATGATGTCATAATTAAACTCTTTGCAGTGGTCTGATTTCGAAAAACTTTTGACATGTTGTTCTTTAGACTTTATAGTAAAAAAAAAACACCTTCAAATGTTTTCTTGCAATTTTTTTTTCTTTTTTCTGTCATATTATGACCCTACTATGTGAACATTATATCCAGTGCATTACTCAATGAAATGTTCACCCCCATATCTCAATAAAATTTTGATCTTAATCTCATTAAAACTCTTTATTAAAACCGATTCATTACCTTGATGTAATGTCCAACGATGGAGACATTTTTGAAGTCAAGAGCGGCATCAATCTCGTCCATCACATACAGTGGATTTGGTTTGTACTGGTGGAGGGCAAACACCAACGAGAGGGAGCTCAGGGTCTTCTCACCACCAGAAAGGTTTGCAATCACCTTCCACGACTTCTTTGGTGGTCGGACACTGAAGAAATGAAACGCAAAAATTGTATTAAGTCAAGTATGAAAATTTAGAGGTGCCATTAACTAAACACATTCACCCCGGTAATTATGAGAATTATACTACCTTCTGTGCTATATAAATATGCACCTTGGTCTCCCAGACCGGATTCACTGTTAATACTACCTTAACTAAGAACATAGCTAGGTAGCTACTCTCTCTGACAACACCCAGTCTCTAACAACATCATCGATTTGTAATCCTCACTTTTTTTCAGCGGTTGTTCTGAGTAGTACAGCACTGAAACTGGTCTCATGTTTAATATTTACAGCCTTTTCACCGGCTCTTTCTTGCATACCTTTGTGGTTTAATCTCTATTACCTACAGAGAAAGCCTTTTGAGGTAAGCTGAGTAACATTACAATGTTTATCTTGTTGCATACACTGTATCTGATAGATTCTAAATCCACCTACAGAGCCTTGCTATGATTACATGTATCTAGTGTCATGTCGGCAGTGTTCTTCACTGTAGTACTCGTTACTAGACAGACGGGGTTTAGCACGTCAGTACAGGGTTCAGCTCGTTAGTACGGGGTTCAGCTCGTTAGTACGGGGTTCAGCACGTTAGTACGGGGTTCAGCACATTAGTACGGGGTTCAGCACGTTGGTACGGGGTTCAGCTCGTTAGTTTTATTATATTCCGTTGGTCTAGCACTCCCACCTTGTGACTTCTGAACTTGGTTGTTACCATACTGTGGAGATACCCCCTTTGTTAGGATAGCCTTATATTCCGTTGGTCTGGCACTCCTACCTTGTGACTTCTGAACTTGGTTGTTACCATACTGTGGAGATACCCCCTTTGTTAGGATAGCCTTATATTCCGTTGGTCTGGCACTCCTACCTTGTGACTTCTGAACTTAGTTGTTACCATACTGTGGAGAAACCCCCTTTGTTAGGATAGCCTCATCAGCGTCCAGTATACCTTAAGCCATTGTCACTGAGTGATGGCGAATGTGCATTGGTCCCTAGGTTCTTAAGAATGCGTAATGGTGTCGGTTTGCTTTGCTGACAAAAGGGTTTTGGAGCACTCATGGTTATTTACGTTATGTGTATATACGTATATGTTAACTTTTCAGATGCATTACCTGTGTTGTGTATAAGTCCATCCTCTATCACAGGGGATATGGAATGGCCACAGGCCTCACCCTGGGGTCCCTAGTCGCATTTATAATCTTCTTCTCCCCTCAGAAGGCAAGAAGTTCTGAGCCAAACCAACATTGATGGTTGCCACCTTTTAGTGCAAAATTTATATTTTGGTATTTTTTCTCAAAACACTATAGCGGACTTGCTGTCTCTCCTCAAGGGAGCTCCCTTAGATTGGTAGCTCCAGACGCAGATAACTCTAAGCACTGTGATCTTCGCTGATGATGTTGGTATGGACTGGGTGGTGAGAAAGTAACTACGTTTTTAGTTTAGGTGGCATTAAATGGTGAATCAGGTCTGGGAGACCAAATTGCATATTTATATAGCACAGAAGGTGAGGTATAATTGGAAAAACCATGAAACAAGCAAACCATTTGATAGAAATCAATTAATAATTAACAGTTTTGACAGTTTTTTTTGTGTGAATATTCAGGTGTTCATATTCAAATTTGTGATGTTAATGTTTTTTTAAATTTGATTGTCTATCATAATTCTTTGAAGAATAGCGAAATCTGATGAAACATTCCGAGTTGTCAGCCCAGTCATAATATACACGTATTGAAAATATTATGAGCCATAAATTGGAAGCTAAAAGAGCTATATCTGAAATTCAAAGACAATTTCTAGAAATAAAGCCCATATAAAACTATTAAAAATAAAGCCCATAAAAACATTAAAAATAAAGCCCATATAAAACCATTAGAAATAAAACCCATATAAAACCATAGAAATAAAGCCTATATAAAACCATTAGAAATAAAGCCCATATAAAACCATTAAAAATAAAGCCCATAAAAACCATTAGAAATAAAGCCCATAAAAACCATTAGAAATAAAGCCCATATAAAACCATTAAAAATAAAGTCCATGTCAAACCATTAGAAATAAAGCTCATATAAAACCATTATAAATAAAGCCCATGTAAAACCTTTAGAAATAAAGCCCATAAAAACCATTAGAAATAAAGCCCATAAAAACCATTAGAAATAAAGCCCATAAAAACCATTAGAAATAAAGCCCATATAAAACCATACAAATAAAGTCCATACAAAACCTTTAAAGATCTATGGACATATAGGAAGGATATTTCCTTTTAAATTAATCAAAAAACCCAGTTCTGCTTAAATCAGTTTAATTTTTACCTGTTTAGACCTTTTGGAATTTTTATTTTGTGAAGTATGGCCACTCTTATTTTCTTGTTTCAATCTATTTTTTTTCTGCCACAATTACTTGATGAAATGTTTTGAATCTTATTCATAAATCCAATCAACAATTGAGTGGAAAATACATTTTTCATCATTTTAAAAGACTGAAATATGAACAATTAAAAGCTTGTACCTATCAATTCACCTTTTAAATTAAACACTAGTGATGACCAGGGTTGGAAATATAAAAAAAAAAAAATCACTAGCCAATCATTTATACAACTTGGCAAGTAAATTAGAGTATATCATATAGTATATAATACCAACACAGTATATTATACTACTTCTACACGCCACAATTTGTTTTGCTTGCCTGGCAAGCAGGTGAGTGGTTTTTCCAACCCTGATGATGACATCGCTAGTAAAAATAAGATTAAAAAAACAAGAAAGACTGCCGAGGTACTCTACCTGAAGACTATGCCTTCTGAAAATGGATCCAAGCTGTCAAGGAGCTCCAGCTCTGCATCTCCTCCTAGCGTGATCATCTGGTACATCTCCTTCAAGTACTCGTTAATGGCTCCAATCCTTTCATGAAGGTGTCCAGACGCCGCTTGCGCATGTCTTCCAGGTTCTTCCTCTCTGTATTTCGTTTCTCTGTCAGCTCGTCATACTCTGCGACCCTCGCGAGATAGTTTTCTTCCTATAATGCCAAAAATATAACGACCCAATCATTTGATAAAGTTTAATTTAAACTCTGGCCATGATGAATCATCTTCAGATTCTGACATAAGCAGATGAGAAGACATGGCTAACAGGATGCCAGTCCATCCCAGGTTAACCCCAGAAGTGCTTGTGTGTTGATTGTTGATTTTAACGATTGTCCTCCGCTGCCATTTTGGCGGTGCTGTACAAACTAAGTAAAGCTGTGTCGCCTAAAAAACTGTGAACCATAAAAACGTACTCATTTACAGCTAAGTGGACGGGAGAAAATAGAGCTTTGTAGGAGGATAAAATGGGTTGAGGGTAAAGAGGAATCACAATATTAACTACTCATTGTTTACTCTCAACCAAGCTGGTTATTTTAGGAGGCATATCACTTTTTTAGGATGAAATGGATGGAGCATAAAACAGGTATTATATATACAATTAAACTTTAATCAAGCAGATGAATTTTCAGAGGCTTATGACCCTTTTCAGGAGGATAAAATGCAGGATCACTTATTTGATGAAATAATCGTGTAGAGATTGTGCATGTGATGTCATACGCACTCAGCTCAGCTCTTAAGTAATGCCCACTGTACACGAATTACGCTTATTGACAATGTGAAAAGCAGAGAGACACTATCAGTAATCAATATAATATAGAACATAACAAAAATAACATTATTTTGTTTTTAAATGCAAAATAACTAGAAATAAATGTTTCTCATTTTCGCAATGTTCAGTATCGCCTGTTTGGCGGCAAACAAAGAGTCTATTTTGTTGTGCGCACTATGTTTTCTTACAAGTCCTTCACCAATGATTGAATGATTTCCTGCACCAATGACATCGTGCACATATTCTAGCATTCTTACTTTTCACTTATTTACTTTGGTGAAACAGGTTAATTTTCTGATACAAATCACCCATTTAAGGGGAATAAAATGGGGTGAGTGTTATGGAAATAATCCAAGTGTTTACCCCTAACTTCCATTTTCTTTAAAAAACACATATAAAAGTGTGTAATATACACAATGCAATTTTGTCATGCCGGTCACCTAGTCTTCTTTTGCATTTAGTGCATGATGAATAACTCTGGCTATAAATTTTCAGTTTATTGCACCCCAACTCACTAGTGTTTATAACCCACTGATAACAAGATCCTTTTAAAGTACAAATGAATCCTCAGCCCCACATTACATGCATGACTTGGCTCTGCAGTGAGCCATATCCATAATACCTGGTTCTTCACAATAAGTTCCATTGTGTGCATGTAGATGATAAGGAGTGTCACAACTGATGTGTAAAATCACTCAAGTATCTGTGGTGGGTTTCTTAACCCTTAAAGACTCAGGGGTTCAAAACGTGACAAAATATTATTAGAATTTTCTTTTCAAAATTAATTTTGCATTACCTTCATGTATAACACATGTGAGATTAGTATTATGTGTGCGTGCATTACCTTCATGTATAACACATGTATGATTAGTGTTATGTGTGCGTGTACTACCTTCATGTATAACACATGTGAGATTAGTATTATGTGTGCGTGCATTACCTTCATGTATAACACATGTATGATTAGTATTATGTGCGTGCATTACCTTCATGTATAACACATGTATGATTAGTATTATGTGCGTGCATTACCTTCATGTATAACACATGTATGATTAGTATTGTGTGCGTGCATTACCTTCATGTATAACACATGTATGATTAGTATTATGTGCGTGCATTACCTTCATGTATAACACATGTATGATTAGTATTATGTGCGTGCATTACCTTCATGTATAACACATGTATGATTAGTATTGTGTGCGTGCATTACCTTCATGTATAACACATGTATGATTAGTATTATGTGCGTGCATTACCTTCATGTATAACACATGGATGATTAGTATCATGTGTGCGTGCATTATCTTCATGTATAACACATGTATGATTAGTATCATGTGTGCGTGTATTACCTTCATGTATAACACATGTATGATTAGTATTATGTGCGTGCATTACCTTCATGTATAACACATGTATGATTAGTATTATGTGTGCATTACCTTCATGTATAACACATGTATGATTAGTATTGTGTGCGTGCATTACCTTCATGTATAACACATGTATGATTAGTATTATGTAATGCGTGCATTACCTTCATGTATAACACATGTATGATTAGTATTATGTGCGTGCATTACCTTCATGTATAACACATGTATGATTAGTATTGTGTGCGTGCATTACCTTCATGTATAACACATGTATGATTAGTATTATGTGCGTGCATTACCTTCATGTATAACACATGTATGATTAGTATTATGTGCGTGCATTACCTTCATGTATAACACATGTATGATTAGTATTATGTGCGTGCATTACCTTCATGTATAACACATGTATGATTAGTATTATGTCGTGCATTACCTTCATGTATAACACATGTATGATTAGTATTGTGTGCGTGCATTACCTTCATGTATAACACATGTATGATTAGTATTATGTGCGTGCATTACCTTCATGTATAACACATGTATGATTAGTATTATGTGCGTGCATTACCTTCATGTATAACACATGTATGATTAGTATTGTGTGCGTGCATTACCTTCATGTATAACACATGTATGATTAGTATTGTGTGTGCGTGCATTACCTTCATGTATAACACATGTATGATTAGTATTATGTGTGCGTGCATTACCTTCATGTATAACACATGTATGATTAGTATTATGTGCGTGCATTACCTTCATGTATAACACATGTATGATTAGTATTGTGTATCATGTGCATTACCTTCATGTATAACACATGTATGATTAGTATTGTGTGTGCGTGCATTACCTTCATGTATAACACATGTATGATTAGTATTATGTGTGCGTGCATTACCTTTATGTATAACACATGTAAGATTAGTATTATGTGTGCGTGCATTACCTTTATGTATAACACATGTAAGATTAGTATTATGTGTGCGTGCATTACCTTTATGTATAACACATGTATGATTAGTATTGTGTGCGTGCATTACCTTCATGTATAACACATGTATGATTAGTATTGTGTGCGTGCATTACCTTCATGTATAACACATGTATGATTAGTATTGTGTGCGTGTATTACCTTCATGTATAACACATGTAAGATTAGTATTATGTGTGCATGCATTACCTTTATGTATAACACATGTATGATTAGTATTATGTGTGCGTGCATTACCTTCATGTATAACACATGTATGATTAGTATTATGTGTGCGTGCATTACCTTCGTGTATAACACATGTATGATTAGTATTATGTGCGTGCATTACCTTTATGTATAACACATGTATGATTAGTATTATGTGCGTGCATTACCTTCATGTATAACACATGTATGATTAGTATTATGTGCGTGCATTACCTTCATGTATAACACATGTATGATTAGTATTATGTGCGTGCATTACCTTCATGTATAACACATGTATGATTAGTATTATGTGCGTGCATTACCTTCATGTATAACACATGTATGATTAGTATTGTGTGCGTGCATTACCTTCATGTATAACACATGTATGATTAGTATTATGTGCGTGCATTACCTTCATGTATAACACATGTATGATTAGTATTATGTCGTGCATTACCTTCATGTATAACACATGTATGATTAGTATTATGTGTGCATTACCTTCATGTATAACACATGTATGATTAGTATTGTGTCAAAGGCATTACCTTCATGTATAACACATGTATGATTAGTATTGTGTGTGCGTGCATTACCTTCATGTATAACACATGTATGATTAGTATTATGTGTGCGTGCATTACCTTTATGTATAACACATGTAAGATTAGTATTATGTGTGTGCATTACCTTTATGTATAACACATGTAAGATTAGTATTATGTGTGTGTGCATTACCTTTTATGTATAACACATGTATGATTAGTATTGTGTGCGTGCATTACCTTCATGTATAACACATGTATGATTAGTATTGTGTGCGTGCATTACCTTCATGTATAACACATGTATGATTAGTATTGTGTGTATCGTAATGTATTACCTTCATGTATAACACATGTAAGATTAGTATTATGTGTGCATGCATTACCTTTATGTATAACACATGTATGATTAGTATTATGTGTGCGTGCATTACCTTCATGTATAACACATGTATGATTAGTATTATGTGTGCGTGTACTACCTTCATGTATAACACATGTATGATTAGTATTGTGTGCGTGCATTACCTTTATGTATAACACATGTATGATTAGTATTGTGTGCGTGCATTACCTTCATGTATAACACATGTATGATTAGTATTGTGTGCGTGCATTACCTTCATGTATAACACATGTATGATTAGTATTATGTGTGCGTGCATTACCTTCATGTATAACACATGTATGATTAGTATTATGTGTGCGTGCAATACCTTCATGTATAACACATGTATGATTAGTATTGTGTGTGTGCATTACCTTCATGTATAACACATGTATGATTAGTATTGTGTGCGTGCATTACCTTCATGTATAACACATGTATGATTAGTATTGTGTGCGTGCATTACCTTCATGTATAACACATGTATGATTAGTATTATGTGTGCGTGCATTACCTTTATGTATAACACATGTATGATTAGTATTATGTGTGCGTGCATTACCTTCATGTATAACACATGTATGATTAGTATTATGTGTGCGTGCATTACCTTCATGTATAACACATGTATGATTAGTATTATGTGTGCGTGCATTACCTTCATGTATAACACATGTATGATTAGTATTGTGTCGTGCATTACCTTCATGTATAACACATGTATGATTAGTATTATGTGTGCATGTATTACCTTCATGTATAACACATGTATGATTAGTATTATGTGTGTGCATTACCTTCATGTATAACACATGTATGATTAGTATTGTGTGCGTGCATTACCTTCATGTATAACACATGTATGATTAGTATTATGTGTGCGTGCATTACCTTCATGTATAACACATGTATGATTAGTATTGTGTGCGTGCATTACCTTCATGTATAACACATGTATGATTAGTATTGTGTGTAACACATTGATTAGTATTATGTGATTACCTTCATGTATAACACATGTATGATTAGTATTATGTGTGCGTGCATTACCTTCATGTATAACACATGATTATGATTAGTATTTCATGTATAACACATGTATGATTAGTATTGTGTGTGCATTACCTTCATGTATAACACATGTATGATTAGTATTATGTGTGCGTGCATTACCTTTATGTATAACACATGTATGATTAGTATTATGTGTGCGTGCATTACCTTCATGTATAACACATGTATGATTAGTATTATGTGTGCGTGCTTACCTTCATGTATAACACATGTATGATTAGTATTATGTGTGCGTGCATTACCTTCATGTATAACACATGTATGATTAGTATTGTGTGCGTGCATTACCTTCATGTATAACACATGTATGATTAGTATTGTGTGCGTGCATTACCTTCATGTATAACACATGTATGTTAGTATTGATTAGTATTATAACACATGTGTTAGTATTGTAAAGCATACCTTCATGTATAACACATGTATGATTAGTATTATGTGTGCGTGTACTACCTTCATGTATAACACATGTATGATTAGTATTATGTGTGCGTGCATTACCTTCATGTATAACACATGTATGATTAGTATTATGTGTGCGTGCATTACCTTCATGTATAACACATGTATGATTAGTATTATGTGTGTGCATTACCTTCATGTATAACACATGTATGATTAGTATTATGTGCGTGCATTCCCTTCATGTATAACACATGTATGATTAGTATTATGTGTGCGTGCAATACCTTCATGTATAACACATGTATGATTAGTATCATGTGTGCGTGTACTACCTTCATGTATAACACATGTATGATTAGTATTGTGTGCGTGCATTACCTTCATGTATAACACATGTATGATTAGTATTATGTGTGCGTGCACTACCTTCATGTATAACACATGTATGATTAGTATTGTGTGTGTATTACCTTCATGTATAACACATGTATGATTAGTATCATGTGTGCGTGCATTACCTTCATGTATAACACATGTATGATTAGTATTATGTGTGCGTGCATTACCTTCATGTATAACACATGTATGATTAGTATTGTGTGCGTGCATTACCTTTATGTATAACACATGTATGATTAGTATTGTGTGCGTGCATTACCTTCATGTATAACACATGTATGATTAGTATCATGTGTGCGTGTATTACCTTCATGTATAACACATGTATGATTAGTATTATGTGTGCGTGCATTACCTTCATGTATAACACATGTAAGATTAGTATTATGTGTGCGTGTATTACCTTTATGTATAACACATGTATGATTAGTATTATGTGTGCGTGCATTACCTTTATGTATAACACATGTATGATTAGTATTATGTGTGCGTGCATTACCTTTATGTATAACACATGTATGATTAGTATTATGTGTGCATGCATTACCTTCATGTATAACACATGTATGATTAGTATCATGTGTGCGTGCATTACCTTCATGTATAACACATGTATGATTAGTATTGTGTGCGTGCATTACCTTTATGTATAACACATGTATGATTAGTATTATGTGTGCATGCATTACCTTCATGTATAACACATGTATGATTAGTATTGTGTGCGTGCATTACCTTTATGTATAACACATGTATGATTAGTATCATGTGTGCGTGCATTACCTTCATGTATAACACATGTATGATTAGTATTATGTGTGCGTGCATTACCTTCATGTATAACACATGTATGATTAGTATTATGTGTGCGTGCATTACCTTCATGTATAACACATGTATGATTAGTATTGTGTGCGTGCATTACCTTTATGTATAACACATGTATGACTAGTATTGTGTGCGTGCATTACCTTCATGTATAACACATGTATGATTAGTATTATGTGTGCGTGCATTACCTTTATGTATAACACATGTATGATTAGTATTATGTGTGCATGCATTACCTTCATGTATAACACATGTATGATTAGTATCATGTGTGCGTGCATTACCTTCATGTATAACACATGTATGATTAGTATTATGTGTGCGTGCATTACCTTTATGTATAACACATGTATGATTAGTATTATGTGTGCATGCATTACCTTCATGTATAACACATGTATGATTAGTATCATGTGTGCGTGCATTACCTTCATGTATAACACATGTATGATTAGTATTGTGTGCGTGCATTACCTTCATGTATAACACATGTATGATTAGTATTATGTGTGCATGCATTACCTTCATGTATAACACATGTATGATTAGTATCATGTGTGCGTGCATTACCTTCATGTATAACACATGTATGATTAGTATGTGTGTGCGTGCATTACCTTCATGTATAACACATGTATGATTAGTATTGTGTGCGTGCATTACCTTTATGTATAACACATGTAAGATTAGTATTGTGTGCGTGCATTACCTTTATGTATAACACATGTATGATTAGTATTATGTGTGCGTGTATTACCTTCATGTATAACACATGTAAGATTAGTATTATGTGTGCGTGTATTACCTTCATGTATAACACATGTATGATTAGTATTATGTGTGTGTGCATTACCTTCATGTATAACACATGTATGATTAGTATTATGTGTGTGTGTACTACCTTCATGTATAACACATGTATGTTTAGTATTATGTGTGCGTGCAATACCTTCATGTATAACACATGTATGATTAGTATCATGTGTGCGTGTACTACCTTCATGTATAACACATGTATGATTAGTATTGTGTGTGTGTATTACCTTCATGTATAACACATGTATGATTAGTATTATGTGTGTGTGTACTACCTTCATGTATAACACATGTATGATTAGTATTATGTGTGCGTGTATTACCTTCATGTATAACACATGTATGATTAGTATTATGTGTGCGTGTATTACCTTCATGTATAACACATGTATGATTAGTATTATGTGTGCGTGTATTACCTTCATGTATAACACATGTATGATTAGTATCATGTGTGCATGCATTACCTTCATGTATAACACATGTATGATTAGTATTATGTGTGCATGCATTACCTTTATGTATAACACATGTATGATTAGTATTGTGTGCGTGCATTACCTTCATGTATAACACATGTAAGATTAGTATCATGTGTGCGTGCATTACCTTCATGTATAACACATGTATGATTAGTATTATGTGTGAGTGTATTACCTTCATGTATAACACATGTATGATTAGTATTATGTGTGTGTACCTTCATGTATAACACATGTATGATTAGTATCATGTGTGCATGCATTACCTTTATGTATAACACATGTATGATTAGTATCATGTGTGCGTGCATTACCTTCATGTATAACACATGTATGATTAGTATTATGTGTGTGCATTACCTTCATGTATAACACATGTATGATTAGTATCATGTGTGCATGCATTACCTTTATGTATAACACATGTATGATTAGTATCATGTGTGCGTGCATTACCTTTATGTATAACACATGTATGATTAGTATCATGTGTGCGTGCATTACCTTTATGTATAACACATGTATGATTAGTATTGTGTGCGTGCATTACCTTTATGTATAACACATGTAAGATTAGTATCATGTGTGCGTGTATTACCTTCATGTATAACACATGTATGATTAGTATTATGTGTGCGTGTATTACCTTCATGTATAACACATGTATGATTAGTATTATGTGTGCGTGTATTACCTTCATGTATAACACATGTATGATTAGTATCATGTGTGCATGCATTACCTTCATGTATAACACATGTAAGATTAGTATTATGTGTGCGTGTACTACCTTCATGTATAACACATGTAAGATTAGTATTATGTGTGCGTGTACTACCTTCATGTATAACACATGTAAGATTAGTATCATGTGTGCATGCATTACCTTTATGTATAACACATGTATGATTAGTATTATGTGTGCGTGTACTACCTTCATGTATAACACATGTAAGATTAGTATCATGTGTGCGTGCATTACCTTTATGTATAACACATGTATGATTAGTATTATGTGTGCGTGTACTACCTTCATGTATAACACATGTAAGATTAGTATCATGTGTGCGTGTATTACCTTCATGTATAACACATGTAAGATTAGTATTATGTGTGCGTGCATTACCTTCATGTATAACACATGTATGATTAGTATTGTGTGTGTGCATTACCTTCATGTATAACACATGTATGATTAGTATTATGTGTGCGTGCATTACCTTCATGTATAACACATGTATGATTAGTATTATGTGTGCGTGTATTACCTTCATGTATAACACATGTATGATTAGTATTATGTGTGCGTGCATTACCTTCATGTATAACACATGTAAGATTAGTATCATGTGTGCGTGCATTACCTTTATGTATAACACATGTATGATTAGTATCATGTGTGCCTGCATTACCTTCATGTATAACACATGTAAGATTAGTATTATGTGTGCGTGTATTACCTTCATGTATAACACATGTATGATTAGTGTTATGTGCGTGCATTACCTTCATGTATAACACATGTAAGATTAGTATCATGTGTGCGTGCATTACCTTTATGTGTAACACATGTAAGATTAGTATCATGTGTGCGTGTATTACCTTCATGTATAACACATGTAAGATTTGTATTATGTGTGCGTGTATTACCTTCATGTATAACACATGTAAGATTAGTATCATGTGTGCGTGCATTACCTTTATGTGTAACACATGTAAGATTAGTATTATGTGTGCGTGCATTACCTTTATGTGTAACACATGTAAGATTAGTATCATGTGTGCGTGCATTACCTTTATGTATAACACATGTAAGATTAGTATTATGTGTGCGTGCATTACCTTCATGTATAACACATGTATGATTAGTATTGTGTGCGTGCATTACCTTTATGTGTAACGCATGTAAGATTAGTATCATGTGTGCGTGCATTACCTTTATGTGTAACACATGTAAGATTAGTATCATGTGTGCATGCATTACCTTTATGTATAACACATGTATGATTAGTATTATGTGTGCGTGCATTACCTTCATGTATAACACATGTATGATTAGTATTGTGTGCGTGCATTACCTTTATGTATAACACATGTAAGATTAGTATCATGTGTGCGTGCATTACCTTCATGTATAACACATGTAAGATTAGTATCATGTGTGCGTGTATTACCTTCATGTATAACACATGTAAGATTAGTATTATGTGTGCGTGCATTACCTTCATGTATAACACATGTAAGATTAGTATTATGTGTGCGTGCATTACCTTCATGTATAACACATGTATGATTAGTATCATGTGTGTGCATTACCTTCATGTATAACACATGTAAGATTAGTATTATGTGTGCATGTATTACCTTCATGTATAACACATGTAAGATTAGTATTATGTGTGCGTGTATTACCTTCATGTATAACACATGTAAGATTAGTATCATGTGTGCGTGCATTACCTTTATGTATAACACATGTATGATTAGTATGTATGTGTCGTGTATTACCTTCATGTATAACACATGTAAGATTAGTATCATGTGTGCGTGTATTACCTTTATGTATAACACATGTAAGATTAGTATCATGTGTGCGTGCATTACCTTTATGTATAACACATGTAAGATTAGTATCATGTGTGCATGCATTACCTTCATGTATAACACATGTAAGATTAGTATTATGTGTGCGTGCATTACCTTCATGTATAACACATGTAAGATTAGTATCATGTGTATGTGTATTACCTTTATGTATAACACATGTAAGATTTGTATTATGTGTGCGTGTATTACCTTCATGTATAACACATGTAAGATTAGTATCATGTGTGCGTGTATTACCTTTATGTGTAACACATGTAAGATTTGTATTATGTGTGCGTGCATTACCTTTATGTGTAACATATGTAAGATTAGTATCATGTGTGCGTGCATTACCTTTATGTATAACACATGTAAGATTAGTATTATGTGTGCGTGCATTACCTTCATGTATAACACATGTATGATTAGTATTGTGTGCGTGCATTACCTTTATGTGTAACACATGTAAGATTAGTATCATGTGTGCATGCATTACCTTTACGTATAACACATGTATGATTAGTATTATGTGTGCGTGCATTACCTTCATGTATGATTAGTATTGTGTGCGTGCATTACCTTTATGTGTAACACATGTAAGATTAGTATCATGTGTGCATGCATTACCTTTATGTATAACACATGTAAGATTAGTATCATGTGTGCGTGTATTACCTTCATGTATAACACATGTAAGATTAGTATTATGTGTGCGTGCATTACCTTTATGTGTAACACATGTAAGATTAGTATTATGTGTGCGTATTACCTTCATGTATAACACATGTAAGATTAGTATTATGTGTGCGTGCATTACCTTCATGTATAACACATGTATGATTAGTATCATGTGTGTGTGCATTACCTTCATGTATAACACATGTAAGATTTGTATTATGTGTGCGTGTATTACCTTCATGTATAACACATGTAAGATTTGTATTATGTGTGCGTGTATTACCTTCATGTATAACACATGTAAGATTAGTATCATGTGTGCGTGTATTACCTTTATGTGTAACACATGTAAGATTTGTATTATGTGTGCGTGTATTACCTTCATGTATAACACATGTAAGATTAGTATCATGTGTGCGTGTATTACCTTTATGTGTAACACATGTAAGATTAGTATCATGTGTGCGTGCATTACCTTTATGTGTAACACATGTAAGATTAGTATCATGTGTGCATGCATTACCTTCATGTATAACACATGTAAGATTTGTATTATGTGTGCGTGTATTACCTTCATATATAACACATGTAAGATTAGTATCATGTGTGCGTGTATTACCTTTATGTGTAACACATGTAAGATTAGTATCATGTGTGCGTGCATTACCTTTATGTGTAACACATGTAAGATTAGTATCATGTGTGCATGCATTACCTTCATGTATAACACATGTATGATTAGTATCATGTGTGCGTGCATTACCTTCATGTATAACACATGTAAGATTAGTATCATGTGTGCGTGCATTACCTTCATGTATAACACATGTATGATTAGTATCATGTGTGCGTGCATTACCTTCATGTATAACACATGTAAGATTAGTATCATGTGTGCGTGCATTACCTTCATGTATAACACATGTAAGATTAGTATCATGTGTGCGTGCATTACCTTTATGTGTAACACATGTAAGATTAGTATTATGTGTGCGTGTATTACCTTCATGTATAACACATGTAAGATTAGTATTATGTGTGCGTGTATTACCTTCATGTATAACACATGTAAGATTAGTATCATGTGTGCGTGCATTACCTTCATGTATAACACATGTATGATTAGTATCATGTGTGCGTGTATTACCTTCATGTATAACACATGTAAGATTAGTATTATGTGTGCGTGTATTACCTTAATGTATAACACATGTAAGATTAGTATCATGTGTGCGTGTATTACCTTCATGTATAACACATGTATGATTAGTATTATGTGTGCGTGCATTATCTTCATGTATAACACATGTAAGATTAGTATCATGTGTGCGTGTATTACCTTCATGTATAACACATGTATGATTAGTATTATGTGTGCGTGCATTATCTTCATGTATAACACATGTAAGATTAGTATCATGTGTGCAGTGCATTATCTTCATGTATAACACATGTAAGATTAGTATCATGTGTGCGTGTATTACCTTCATGTATAACACATGTATGATTAGTATTATGTGTGCGTGCATTACCTTCATGTATAACACATGTAAGATTAGTATTATGTGTGCGTGCATTACCTTCATGTATAACACATGTATGATTAGTATCATGTGTCGTGTATTACCTTCATGTATAACACATGTATGATTAGTATTATGTGTGCGTGCATTATCTTCATGTATAACACATGTAAGATTAGTATCATGTGTGCGTGTATTACCTTCATGTATAACACATGTAAGATTAGTATTATGTGTGCGTGTATTACCTTCATGTATAACACATGTAAGATTAGTATCATGTGTGCGTGTATTACCTTCATGTATAACACATGTATGATTAGTATTATGTGTGCGTGCATTATCTTCATGTATAACACATGTAAGATTAGTATTATGTGTGCGTGTATTACCTTCATGTATAACACATGTAAGATTAGTTTCATGTGTGCGTGTATTACCTTCATGTATAACACATGTATGATTAGTATTATGTGTGCGTGCATTTTCTTCATGTATAACACATGTAAGATTAGTATTATGTGTGTGTGTACTACCTTCATGTATAACACATGTATGATTAGTATTATGTGTGCGTGCATTACCTTCAGGTATAACACATGTATGATTAGTATTATGTGTGCGTGCATTATCTTCATGTATAACACATGTAAGATTAGTATCATGTGTGCGTGTATTACCTTCATGTATAACACATGTAAGATTAGTATCATGTGTGCGTGTATTACCTTCATGTATAACACATGTATGATTAGTATTATGTGTGCGTGCATTACCTTCATGTATAACACATGTAAGATTAGTATCATGTGTGCGTGCATTACCTTCATGTATAACACATGTAAGATTAGTATTATGTGTGCGTGTATTACCTTCATGTATAACACATGTAAGATTAGTATTATGTGTGCGTGTATTACCTTCATGTATAACACATGTAAGATTAGTATCATGTGTGCGTGTATTACCTTCATGTATAACACATGTATGATTAGTATTATGTGTGCGTGTGCATTATCTTCATGTATAACACATGTAAGATTAGTATTATGTGTGTGTATTACCTTCATGTATAACACATGTAAGATTAGTATCATGTGTGCGTGTATTACCTTCATGTATAACACATGTATGATTAGTATTATGTGTGCGTGCATTTTCTTCATGTATAACACATGTAAGATTAGTATTATGTGTGTGTGTACTACCTTCATGTATAACACATGTATGATTAGTATTATGTGTCGTGCATTACCTTCATGTATAACACATGTAAGATTAGTATCATGTGTGCGTGTATTACCTTCATGTATAACACATGTATGATTAGTATTATGTGTGCGTGCATTTTCTTCATGTATAACACATGTAAGATTAGTATTATGTGTCGTGTATTACCTTCATGTATAACACATGTATGATTAGTATTATGTGTGTGTGCATTTTCTTCATGTATAACACATGTAAGATTAGTATTATGTGTGTGTGTACTACCTTCATGTATAACACATGTAAGATTAGTATTATGTGTGCGTGTATTACCAAGGCTTCATGTATAACACATGTATGATTAGTATTATGTGTGCGTGCATTACCTTCATGTATAACACATGTAAGATTAGTATCATGTGTGCGTGTACTACCTTCATGTATAACACATGTAAGATTAGTATCATGTGTGCGTGCATTACCTTCATGTATGATTAGCATTTGAAAGTATTCTATCATATGCTTGGTCCCATACCCTTTGATAAACTGGGCAGATGGCCAAGAATCCCAGTATTTAATTGGTTTATTATGGAGACATGATTTTCAGCCATGTGATATTATTCAGAATTAAAAAGGTCTCCCAGACCTCACCTTTTTCTTGTACTGCTGGATAGCTGCTATATTTGGGCTCATCTTTTTCAGTTGTTCTTCGCTGACTGTGATCTCATAAGACATGTCATCGTGCACCACATCTTCTAATTCCTCGGCAGTGTATTGATTCAGCTCCTCCGGGTTTTCACGATCGATGACATGCAGCTCCAGTTTTCCAAGCTGAGAAGAATAAAAAGACAACCAATGTTTGTGCAGATCTACAATCTTAGACATAACTTCGTTAAAACACTTCATAAAATTTTGCACTGCCTTTATGAACAAATTTCTCTATTATTCAACATCCCATACATCATAAATATTGGTACTTTTTTTATATATCGGTTTGCATTCTGTCATTTGCATTGAATATGTCAACCCCAGTGTCCCCTATTCTACATTAATATCTTTATCCCTCCCCTCCCCCCTTACCCCATTCAAGTTTGACCATTGTTAATGCTTTTTCTTCTTATCAAATTAGGCTAAAACACAATATTGGAAAGGGGCAGAGGGCGAGGGGAGGGGAGTCCTTCCAAGGAGATAATCAACAGTCTACAATATATATATATATATATACATATATATATATGTGTGTATCTCAACACTTAATTATTTAGCCCTTTGCGATGCTGAACTATTCCAACAGTTTTGTCCAAGATGGCAGATAACTAGGCACAACTTGTTGCAAAATGACTCTAAAGAAAACAGTGACACAGAAATATTTGATTATTTCACAGAAAAAGCTTTGAAAGTCAGAAGAACAGAGGACATGGTTAGAGACAAAACATCCCACACGACAGTTGGCACAAAAAAGAAAATGGTGACAAAATAATATGCAAAAAACCTATTTCTACTGAGGAAACATTCAGTGTTTAAAATTCTATCAAACATGGGCAGAAACGACTGAAATCAGGCTAGAAGTGACATCACAACCCGTGCCGAGTTCCATTGCACCCAGTGCAGTGCCCCCACCCTTACCTCTTTCTTCCAATGCTTGATCTTCTGATGGTTCTCCTTCACCGTGTTCTCGTATTTCTCAAGTTCATGTTTCACCTCAACTTGCTGGCTTTTGATCTCATTCTGTTTTGCTTCCAGAACGCCAAGCTCCTCTGTAAATTTGATCAAGAAGCAAACATGTTACAATCTGAATTATGTTATTTTTTTGATATGTGTGTAAAACCGTCACTTATGTTTCTCTGTTAAAAATGTTGTTCTTGAGAAAAATATACAAATCAGAAAGAAAAAAAGTTCCTCTGTAAAGATAAATTCAGAAGTTGCACATTACATTGAAAGCATTTTTGCAAGTAACAAAAAAATGTCAAACTTTGATCAGTCATAACCCAAAACTGAATATATTACTCAGTTGTTATTCAGAAATTAACATTCGTTTTAACAGAATACAAAATTTTAACAAAATTGTAGCTGTCAAGATACCTTTAAATAAATCAGGCTTAGCAGTAATTAACGTTTCTGGGTTTAATGATTAACAGCTTGTATCAACCAATCACCGCACAAATTTGCCTAGCAACAAAATCTGCGTAACTAAGTGGTGGCAAACATTCTACGTGGTACTGGTACAGTACAGGCTAGCTAGCGGCGCATGCTAATGTAGTCGATGCAACTTACTGTACAAAACAATTTTCTGCACACACAGACTGAGTGACGGCAAAATGGTGAACAAAAATTGCGCTTATGGGGCCCGCTGCAGGCTTTATAAATCTGATTGCTGTTACCCAGATCAGTAAGCAACTAAATTTTGTTTTATCCTATTTGCTAAGAAACCAAAGAAGTGCCATAAATGAATCAAAGCTTGCGACAGGCCTCGCTAACATCTAGGATAAATGTCAATGCATTGGATTTGAGGTTTGTTTGCCCCACATAGTTACTGCATTGCTATGGTAGGCATGGCCTATTTGGAAACCTGGAAAGGTTAATTATTCCTAGACAAAGGTTCTAAATTCTTACTTCTGGTTACATAAGCAGTATACCATGAAAGCTTCTGATTTCCTTTCCCCCAAATCTTGGAACGGTAGGTGGTAACAAATTTTCATTTTGCATTTAAAACATTTTTCACTTTTCTCATTGAAAACGTACTAGCTTAAATACTTCACAAAGTAAGTTAATAACAAAACAGTTCATCTCACTTTCAATGGTATTTTCAATGTCAGTCTTTTTACTTTTAAGACAACGTGAAAGAATATGATTTATTTTCAAGATCTACAAGTTAGATTTTATTAAAGTTTGAATGCATCCGAGCCACTAGGCTCATAGGGCCAGTGCTTATCTCCAGCTTCAATGGCGCAAGCGATTGAGACTTATCCAGTCTGTCGCAAATTAACTCCCCAGCACTGCTTATACTCATTTTACAGCTGAGTGGACTGAAGCAAGTAGTGTTAAGTGTCTTGCTCAACGACACAATGCAGCACCCGCAACAGGAATAAAACCCAGTGCCTTTCGCATACAGGCAAGACTCCTTAACCACTGAACCTCAGATTTTATTAAAGCCCCCCTGTAAAAAAACATTTTAAATGGTGATCACATTTTTATAAGTAGGCGCTATTATCCGACAGTACACGTAGGTCTGCAGCCATAAATGTTTATATACATATTCTATTTCGGCCCCTATTAATCCCCAATCATACCTTTGCTTTTCTCCAATGTCTTCTCCATTTCTTTCATCTTCTCCTCAACCTCTTTAAACTCGTCCAAGACACTTCCAGCATCTACCTCCAGACGTTCGAACTCTTGCTCAATCTTTTGCAGATTCTCTGCATTTTCCTTTTCTTCATTGTCCATTGTTACAATGTTGTCTTCAGCTCGCTTAATATTTCTAAAAATACAACAAAACAAATAACTAATTAAAGTACCACTGGACCGAAAAGTAAGAGTGCTTGTTCTTGCATATTTCACAGATACATTATCCACAAAAGATTGATAAACTTTATGCCTCCATAGCCAATGTGAGGGGCCAAGGCCATATGAATATTATATTAACCAGAAAATTGCTATACTGTTGCGTGCTAGATAAGCATTTCATTTTTTAGGAAAACCCCCTTAAAAATACGCCCACACTTTTCGGTCTAGTGCTTCTTTAATTTCAATTATCAATTGTGTTAGGATTTAAGATAAAAGCTAAAGCAAAGTGCTTATGTATGTATTCAATACACTGGGCAGAGGACCTCATCCTGAGTGAAATAACCAGACTTAAAAAGGTCATTGGCGAATGCAGTCCTTTGGACAATGTATTAAATTATATATAGAAATACAATGCTAAAACATGAATCTTTTTATAAAACTTTTTATGTTAGATTGTTTACAATATTTGAGAAAAAAACAAAAAAAAAAAGGTTATACAAATATTTGTTTTCGATTTTTAACAAATTCACCGTTGCAAGCTTGGGATAATCCATTCAGTCATTACCAGTCACTGATCATGACAATGTATCTACTCAAAAGAAAGTTTATAACAATTGATTCATAAGTCAATTAAACTACATTAACATAGAAAATATATGTGCTGTGCAAACCAACATGGTCTGTCAGTGAACAGAAATTTCAATGTTTAGTGTAAACAACCTTCCCCAACCATTTAGTGTCTGTTTACAGCAACAACGCTAAAGTTATGTTATAGATTATTTCAAGGGAATTTTCCTTTGTTATCAACCAATCAACTGAGGAAATTTCCCCTTTGTTACCCAACCGGGGAATTTCCCCTTTGTTACCCAACCAATCAAGTACTGAGAGAATTTTCCCTTTGTTACCCAACCAATCAATTACTGAGAGAATTTTCCCTTTGTTATCTAACCAATCAACTACTAAGGGAATTTTTCCTTTGTTACTGAACAAATCAACTGAGGGAATTTTCCCTTTGTTAGCCAACCAATCAACTGAGGAAATTTTCCCTTTGTTACCCAAGCAATCAACTACTGAGGAAATTTTCCCTTTGTTACCCAACCAATCAACTATTAAAGAAATTTTCCTTTTGTTACACAAGCAAATAGCTGCAGTTGCCAGAGGAAAGGTAAGCAACAATGTGTGCTCACATTACATTCATGTTTGATTAGCGTTTGAAAACATTTTTCCCATACGCTTGGTCCCATACTTTGCGTGTATTGTGCAGACGGCCAAGAATCCCAAATTTGATTGGTCGATAAGATTCCCCCAGTATATGAATGGACCATTATGGAACACCTGAATTTCTGCCATGTGACATCATTAATATTAGTTTTCCGGAAATTGCCAATTTAGATTTTAAATTATCTGTATAGTTGACAAAGTCATTTGTTTCAATCAATTCAATAAAGAGCTATCCTTCAAACCTGTGGGCATTTTTGATGGCGACGGTAGCTTTAGTGATTGCACTAGATGAGGCATCAATCTCCTTTGTCAAAGAATCCAGCTTGTCTTGCTGTGATTTCATCCTCTTGTTGCCAATCTCCATAATCTTATCGTGGATGGACTTCACCTCTGCTTCAATCTTAGAAACAACACACTGGCCACTTTTTCATACTCTGCAATTGAAACAGATAAACATCAATGTCTAATACTTTGTGAGAGGCCTCCTCAAATTTAAGGACAACTAACAACAGCTTGAGCTTAATTGAAAGAAAACAATCTGTTGTAAACCATGAACATAGCAACAAAAGAAACACACATTTCACAGTATTTTGATTTCTAAGGCCTTATTATCATCATCATCATCATCATCATTATTATATCGTCGTCGTCCTCATCATCATCATTATCAATCACGAATGCAAATTTTACTGAAATTTTGTGACATTACAACAAGAAAACCTAATAATTTCCAACACTTGTTTTTCAGATAGTAAATTAATTACTTTACTCTACTTTATGCATATGCTCCCATAGCAACAGCTGACTAAAACCCAGCTGGAACTTCAAGAAACAAATGAGAAATGTGCAGCTGTAATGTCACTAATAGTCCTCATTTGTATGCAAATCTCTTTTAACTGGAATAACTCGTTGATGGACTTTTGATTTTTGAATGTTTTCTAGTTCTTCATCCAGGGTTCAACAAATCACATCTAGCTGCCCAGGACAACCAGAAACTTTGTCAGGACAACCACAAATTTTGTCAGGACAACCAAAAACTTTGTCAGGACAACTAAAAACTTTGTCAGGACAACCAAAAACTTTGTCAGGACAACCAAAAACTTTGTCAGGACAACCAAAAGCTTTGTCAGGATAATCAAAAACTTTGTCAGGACAACTAAAAACTTTGTCAGGACAACCAAAAACTTTTTCAGGACAACCAAAAACCTTGTCCGGATACCCCAAAACCTTGTCAGGACAACCAAAAACTTTGTCAGGACAACTAAAAACTTTGTCAGGACAACCAAAAACTTTGTCAGGACAACCAAAAACTTTTTCAGGACAACCAAAAACCTTGTCCGGATACCCCAAAACCTTGTCAGGACAAACAAAAACTTTTTCAGGACAACCAAAAACTTCGTCAGGAAAACCAAAAACTTTGTCAGGATACCCCAAAACCTTGTCAGGACAACCAAAAACTTTGTCAGGACAACCAAAAACCTTGTCCGGATACCCCAAAACCTTGTCAGGACAACCAAAACCTTGTCAGGACAAACAAAAACTTTGTCAGGACAACCAAAAACTTTGTCAGGACAACCAAATTTTGTGCAAGCTTTGCCGTATGGATAACTTATTCTTTAACAGAAAATGTATTTATGATACACACAAGGCAATCTTACTTTCTTCTAGGGCAACCATGAATTTAGTTAATTATGCCCGCGGGTAAATTGATCTCAGGTGAATTTGACGATTCTGGTCTTCATTCCTGTTTTCCTTTCATATAAGTGAACCTGCATGAGCACTGACTTAAGTTGTGTCTCACTTTGTCTGAAATTGTATCTCACCTTGTCTGAACTTGTATCTCACCTTGTCTAAACTTGTGTCTCATCTGGTCTAAACTTGTGTCTCACCTTGTCTGAACTTGTGTCTCATCTGGTCTGAACTTGTGTCTCACCTTGTCTAAACTTGTGTCCTACATTGTCTGAACTTGTGTCTCACCTTGTCTGAACTTGTGTCTCACCTTGTCTGAACTTGTCTCACCTACAGTAGTCTGAACTTGTGTCTTACTTTGTCTGAACCTGTCTCACCTTGTGTCTCACCTAGTCTGAACTTGTGTCTCACCTTGTCTGAACTTGTTTTACCTAGTCTGAACGTGTGTCTCACCTTGTGTCTCAATTTGTCTGAACTTGTCTCACCTAGTCTGAAGTTGTGTCTTACCTTGTCTGAACTTGTTGGCAGTTTTCTCTAGTTGCTTGAGGTCCACCCCTTGCTGCGCCTCCTTGTATTCTCTGTCCAGGGTCGCAATCTGCTCTTTCAAAGACAACTCTTGTTCTGCTTTAGCCTTTGTGAATAACAAAAAAGTAGAAAAAGGACAGAAAATTGTGCAACTTGGATTCAGAATTGGGACAATCATAGTTGAGTATATTTTTTCTAAGAAATGGGTAAAAGCTTGTAGCTATTGCAACAGAAAGTAAAATCTAATCTATAATAGGTTTGTTGAGGGTTTAATGGCACCACGACAACGAGGGTCAAATTGTGCCTGAGAGGCTAGTTAGATCATTTTAGAGGTAGGAAGGAAAGAAAACGGGGAGAATGAGAGAAATACAAGAACTAAAATTCAAAAAGCTGGGATCGAGAGAGAAGGTTTATGGGTGAAAAAGCAAAGTAAGGAGGGGAAGGGGAGGGGGGGGAAGGGGGAAGAGGAGGACTAAATATGGTTGTAGAGGAAAGCATGATGAAGGAAGGAGATAATTTTATCTGGATGATAGGCTATGTACAGAGAAAGAAGGCAATTCAATACATGCATTATTAAAACAAACTTTTAGATGATAAAAAACTTGTTTGTGTATTGCTCAAAAACCACATCTCATTAATATCTTGCAAAGCTTACATAATTGTAGAATCCATGTAAGCTTGTTAAACATGCCATTCATGGTTTCAATTTTGTATGGCTTGTACGCTCTTTGAAAAATTCCAAGTTTACAGGACTAAATCAACTAGAGGTAACGTTAGTTGAATTGTTATAGAGAATAATACAATGATAATTGTATTCTCTGTCCAGGGTTACAAATCTACTCTTTCAGAAACACCTCTTGCTTGTGTCAAAATAAACAGTAGATAAACATTGTGAGTGAAAATTGATGATTTGGCTTCAGCAATATAGTAATCAACATTAGTAATTAATTAATTACATTTTTTAAAGGGTTAGTTCAGTGGTCAAGCATGTCCATCTTATATGATAGAGGACTTTAAAAGAAACAAAATGGTGAAGAAATCATTGCAACATCTTATTCCGTTAAGGAGATATTCAAGTTTAAAGTTTGATATCACATTTTGTAGAAATGACTGAAATCAGACTAGTTGTGATGTCACAGCCTCAGATTCCTCAAAGTCTTTATGTATTTTAAAGCAACTTTATTTCATTTTTTCACTATTTAAATTATTTCCATTCAAACTTTCTTCAGGAGGTATAATATAAATACCCTTCCTAGATCAAGTTTTACTACTTTTTTGACATATTCAATGGTTTTTAAGCCACAAAATCGCAGGACAAAATATGACAGAATACATAAAGACTTTGAGGCATCTGAGGCTATGACATCACAACTAGTCTGATTTCAGTCGTTTCTACACAAATGATACCAAACTTTAAACTTAAATATCTCCTTAACGGAATAAGATTTTTTTAATGCTTTTTTCACCATTTTGTTTCTTTTGAAGTCCTCTTTTATATAAGATGGACTAGCGCCACCCTGAATGAATCCTTTAAAGTAATCCAGGGTTCGACACATTAGTTGTCCGCTTACCCGGGAAAACCAAAAACTGTTAGGATTTGCATGCTCTGCCATGTGGATAACTTATTTTATAACACCAAATGTAGTAAAGAAATATTCCTATGGAATGATTGAAAAATCTGATTGAAAAAATGTACGAAACAGATTGGCCAAAAAGCCATGTTGATTTTGTCCTAGAAGTAATTGAACCAAATATAAGTAACAAGAAGATATTGGAAAAAATTATTGTAGATTTTTTTCCTGCCTATTCTTAATCATTTGCAAAGAAAAAATGTTCTCTAACATTAAGAAAATACTAAATTAATTTTCATAGAAATAGACAAAGAAATGTTTAAAATTCAAGAACTTCTTGAAGGAATAAGATATTAACTTGGGTTTTTTCACCAATCTTTTTTTTATGGTCCTCTTGTCAAATATATAAAAATAAAATTCCATGGCAATATTCCTTTAAGCACATACACAGGGCACCCTTAATTTCTTCCAGGGTAAACATAAATTTAGGCAACTATGCATGACGGACAACTTGATTTCAGATTGTTCTATCAATATGTATTTCTTTGAAAATTAATTGGCTACTGTATTTATAAAATAATTGGAAATTTTTTGTTTAATTATTGAGATGGGGTATAACATACGCTTTATAAATGATGCTTTGCCATCTGCTCATGTACCTTACACGCTAAATGAAGGTAAAATCTATTTTCATATTACAGAAATACATAAAGAATTATCTTGGATCTGCAATAATGATATCATACTCTACAATACAATGTAACTTTTCAACATACGGTTGAAATCTTTGAAATGCAATAACTCCTAAAGAGAGTAAGATATCAACATAGTTTCTACACCAATATGTTTCTTTAACAGTCCTCTATCATTTATATGAAAATGAAAACTAACAAGAATGTACTTTAAAGGATTAGTTGAGTGGTCTAGCAGGTTTATCTTCAAGTCACTTTTAGGAGAAGGATAAGTTCATTTTGGAGCAGGTTCAGGGAAGAGCCACCTGACTTATTCCCGAAGTAAGGAATCTCTCTTATGAATCTAGGTTGCAAATTCTTGGTTTGACCACGCTTGAATTGAGAAGAGTACGTGGCAATATGATTCAGGTTTTTAAGTTCCTATCTGGTACTGATGCTTTGACTGCCTGTTATTTCTTGCATGTTTCAACTAATCCTCATGTGACATGTGGTAAAAGTTTGAAGTTGACCAAAGAGTTCTCACGACAAATATTCGCCGTTTTAGCTTTTCGCAAAGGGTTGTTAATGAGTGGAATGGTTTGCCTTAGTGGGTAGTTAGTTTCAATTCTGTTTACAATTTCAAGGTCAACATTGATAAGTTCTTTACTAACTCCAGGCATCTTTGATTTTTTTTTGTGGTGGTGGTAGTTTGGGCTTTTTAAGGGGTGACTAACCATTCTTAGCCCATAATCTATCTTGTTATGCTATATAAAAGAGGACTTCAAAATTAAACAAAATAATAAAGAAAATATTCAAATATCTCATACCGTTAAGGAGATGTTTAAGTTTAAAAGTTCTGTATCATTTGCGTTCAAGCGACTGAAATCAGTCTAGTTGTGATGTCACAACCTCAGGTTCTTCAATGTCTTTATGTATTCTATCATATTTTTCCTGTAATTTTGCGACTTTAAAAGCGTTGGACATATATGTCAGGAAAGTAGTCCCACAGAATCTAGTAAAGGTAATTATAATATACCACTAGTGCTGTCACAACATGGCTCCATTACATATTGATTATCGATAAGAAAAATATCGCGATATATTGGTATATCGCAAAACTTTGGTATATCGCGATACTTTTCAAGAAAACTGACACATGACACAAATTCTTAATATCACTAACGTTACTTCTTTTATTATAAACGCAAGAAAAAATTATTTGCAGATCTAGCAGACAACATGATCGTGTGACTATTACGTTCATCACACATCATGCAAGTGTTTGGTAATTCAGCCAATGTGACCATGAATCATCAAAGTCAGAGCCTGCATGTTCTGGGCCAATTTTTTGTTCATTTTGCCAACTTACATCTGACACAGTGGGATGAAAGATCACAATTTTTATTATTTATTTCATGATATTTTTGCACGGTTTTAATGGCCTAAACTTGACTTTTAGATTAATACCGTAACGTTAGAATTGTAACATACAAGTAGCTCAGCCTAGTTTCTTAGTTAAGTATTACTTTTTGGTATCGCAATATGTGTTGATAGGCATATTTCATGTCGTGGAAAAAGAGAAATCGCGATAAACGAATGTCATGACACTATATACCACATAAAAAAAGTCTGAGAAAAATAATTAATATAGTAAAAAAGTTAAAAATACATTATTAATTGTGAAAGTGAGGATGAGGGCGCAATCTTCCGTAGTAGACTGAGTACACCAATCATTTCTACAGATAATATTTTCAACTTAAATATCTTTTAAAAGAATATTCCCATGGTTTTTTGTAAAACTTTATTTAAAAGAGCATAATTTTAGAGCCAATTTGGTACAAACATAAGGTTGATATCATATTCCGATCAGGAGATACAGATTTTTAAAGATTACCCAATTGCATTTTAAAGTTTTTGTACAGTATGATAAATTCGTGTTTGATGATGTCATAGAGGCAATTCCATTGCAAATATTTATGTATTTCTTTGAATGTTAATTGGCTGTTTCTGTATGATTAGAAATAATGTTCCAAAAGTTATTGAAATAGGGTATATTTGGCAATGTATTAAATACCTAACTTTCAACAATTTATTTTTCTAACAGGTTTACTAATAAAAAGGATGATAGATTTTAATGAAATGCATCAACTTTGTGGGAGAATGTGTTGCTGTAATGTCATACTGAGCCTTTTCCTATTCTTTTTTTGGCAGTTTTGTGAACCTTAAAATTTGAATATCTCCTGGTAGGAATAACAAAACAACATGATTTGTGTACTAAATTGTTTCAAAAATTTCTTTCTTATGAAAGGTTACAAAAAAAACATGGGAATATTCTTTAACTGAATAAGATATTGAAGTAGTTTCTTCACTAATTTGTCTCTATTAAAGTCTTTTTCCAAATAAGATAAACTTGCTTGTCCAACTTGCTTAAACTATTCCTTTAAATCTATCTTATATTTCCTGCCATTACCCTCATACCCATAGCTTTATAGCTTTGCTTTTTCACAGGGGCAGCCAGCCCTGCCCCACCGTGGGCCCGTCCTACACCCCTGGGGGTCTGCCCTGCCCCTCATGAGATTTTTTTTCTTTTCTTTTAAGATTTAATTTTTTTAAACTTAATAATAAGATTATTATCATTATCCTCATATATGAAATACCTTACATGGATACAGAACACAGAATGATAGCATAGTAAGCAATTGTCCTGTTTGGCTCATGAATGGTCCTTATCAATATCAGTCACAATAGTTTCATTCTGTGGAACGATTATAACTAAAATCCCAGAGCTTCTTCACCATGGATTGAGCCTTAAGGGAGACCCCTGGACTTCCAAGCCGAAAGACACAGCGCTTCCTGCGCATTAATGTGCCCCTCAACAAGTCTAGCACCCTGCCCCTTTTTAAATCAAGCCAGGGGTCTGATGGTGCCTTGATGTTCATGCATTCTACTCCAAAATCTGGGTCAAGGTTATAACAATATCCAATAACCTGCTTACCATAGCCAACTTCTCTCATCTTAAATATTTGGGACAAAGGACCAATAAATAAATCTATGCACTAATCTACGTTCCAATTTCAGAAAATAATCTCGGGACCATACCAAAATCATACAGGGATGAATTTAGTATAATTTGAAACTACTCCATTAGATCTTTCAAATGCAATATTGAATTTTTTAAAACTGAAAAAAATGGTGATTTTTTTGTTGTAAAAAATTCAATAAAAAATTAAAAAAAACACACTAAACAAATGAATTTCTATTTCATTTTTGGTAAAAACAATTTAGACAAGTCAAAACATTAAATCTGATCCAATTTTGCTCATACCTATCAAAAACTTTTGGATAAAACGTGTAAATTATTGTGATTTTTCACCTTAATGTCCATAGTGTGCTTTTGAGGGTCAGTCTCATGTCATTCAGCCGTTTCTCAAGTGACCCCACTTCATCTTGAAGTTGTCGTAGCCTCTCCCTTTTCTGGGTGGCCATTTCCCTCTTCTGGTTTAAGTCTTGCTCCATCTTGGCCAACTGCTCCTGGGTAACGTCCACTACCACCGTGGAGCCCATGCGACCTTTGCATACTTGGGAGCCACCTCCACTCATTGTTCCTGTGAATAATGAATGAGTATTATTATTATAAAAGTGCAACACAAGACAAAACTATTTGACCTTTTTTCTTCACCTCTTGCGCCCTAATTCAATGTTAGAAGTGAATGTTAAGGAATAATTCCATGGATTTTTATTTTTTTATATATGATACAGATTTTAGAAACAAAGTGGTGGAAAAACTATGTTAATATCTTATTCCATTTAGAAGTTACAAAATTTTAAAGTATTTTTGAACTTGGACAAAAGTGACTGATTGGCAACATCTGTGATGTCATAGAGACAATTTCAACAAAATGTCTTTTGTATTTTTTAAAAAAATGATTTGAATTTTTTTTTCTCATTTGATAAATGTGAAGAAAAGAAAAAACAAAATGTTTTTTTATAAATGATATATTCACCCTATTTCTATAATATAATAAACAAAAAACTGTTCAATAATGTAAAAAAGTGGAAATACATCAAAACTGTGCTGGAATTACCTTGATGACATCACCAAGCTGAACGACATATACTGTACCAGGTGTTTTTAAGAACATTTTTCTACTTTTTAAATTGTTATAACTTCTAAACGGAATAAGATTTTAAACATAAGTTTTTTCACCACTTTGTTGCTACAAATTTTCTCTATCATATATGAAAAAAAAATGAAAACCCATGGGAATATTCCTTTAAAGGTTGTGACAGGGTACAAGGGTAAAAGACTTTAGTCCAGGATTGTAGGTGGGTTCTGGGGTTTTTAAGATCTGTCAATTATCACAATACCTATTACCCATCTCTATCTAACACAGAAGTTCCACTTTTGAAAACTACTTTCACAACAATGATAAATTAACCCTTACTCTACCACGCAATATTATCACCGTTTTGGGTGCCCTGTCTTTAGCCCCGCCTCCCGAGTGCATTTTCAAAGGAGTGCTGGTAGAGTAAGGGTTAATCAACCCGTGACAAATGTGCCAACCTGAAAATAGAGGCAGAATGGTCCCGGTGGGTGGCCCAGCGGGTCCCGGAAGTGGAAGGGGCCCAACTCTGCTGCCTGGAAGACAGAGGACCCTTCAATAATCATGCCTTGCTTAATTCTTACCACGCGGCGATATTATCGCCGTTTTGGGTGCCCCGTCTTTGGCCCTGCCTCCCGAGCGCATTTTCAAAAGAGTGCTGGTAGAGTAAGGATTAAGAGCATTTCAATGATACTTGCAGACCTTGACAAATCTAGTTCCAGCGATTATAACTGCTCTAAAAATGTTTTTCTTCTACAGATTTCTTAAAGCAACAGTGTATGCGGCAAATATGTGCTGTTAAAAAGTACCCAATGTAATTGTGTGATGAATAGTACACTAAATTGCGAAAGAGTAATTAAAGATGTATTCACTACATTAACATTACTTCTGTCACAATTGTTTTGTGCAAAGATTTTTGACACCTTTATTTAGAACCGTGGGAAATTAATTTTAAGTCTGAATACTACCAATCCTGATTACCGCTTTTATTCAATAAAGCTAACTAAAATAATTTAAATGTATGATTCTGGATACTGGCAATCCTGATTGCCGCTTTTTTTTCAATAAAGCTGGCTAAAATAATTTAAAAGTATGATTCTGGATACTGGCAATCCTGATTGCCGCTTTTATCCAATAAAGCTGACTAAAATAATCTAAAAGTATGAATCTGGATACTGGCAATCCTGATTGCCGCTTTTATTCAATAAAGCTGGCTAAAATAATTTAAAAGTATGATTCTGGATACTGGCAATCCTGATTGCCGCTTTTATTCAATAAAGCTGACTAAAATGATATAAAAGTATAATTCTGGATACTGGCCATCCTAATTGCCGCATTTTAAAATATGATTCTGGATACTGGCAATCCTGATTGCCGCTTTTATTCAATAAAGCTGACTAAAATAGTATAAAAGTATAATTCTGGATACTGGCAATCCTAATTGCCGCATTTTAAAGTATGATTCTGGATACTGGCAATCCTGATTGCCACTTTTATTCAATAAAGCTGGCTAAAATAATCTAAAAGTATGTTTCTGGATACTGGCAATCCTGATTGCCGCTTTTATTCAATAAAGCTGACTAAAATAATTCAAAAGTATGATTCTGGATACTACCAATCCTGATTGCCGCTTTTATCCAATAAAGCTGGCTAAAATAATTTAGAAGTATGATCCTGGAGACTGGCAATCCTGATTGCCGCTTTTATTCAATAAAGCTGGCTAAAATAATTTAAAAGTATGATTCTGGATACTGGCAATCCTGATTGCCGCTTTTATTCAATAAAGCTGGCTAAAATAATTTAAAAGTATGATTCTGGATACTGGCAATCCTGATTGCCGCTTTTATTCAATAAAGCTGACTAAAATAATCTAAAAGTATGAATCTGGATACTGGCAATCCTGATTGCCACTTTTATTCAATAAAGCTGACTAAAATAATCTAAAAGTATGAATCTGGATACTGGCAATCCTGATTGCCGCTTTTATTCAATAAAGCTGGCTAAAATAATTTAAAAGTATGATTCTGGATACTGGCAATCCTGATTGCCGCTTTTATTCAATAAAGCTGACTAAAATGATATAAAAGTATAATTCTGGATACTGGCAATCCTAATTGCCGCATTTTAAAGTATGATTCTGGATACTGGCAATCCTGATTGCCGCTTTTATTCAATAAAGCTGACTAAAATAGTATAAAAGTATAATTCTGGATACTGGCAATCCTAATTGCCGCATTTTAAAGTATGATTCTGGATACTGGCAATTCTGATTGCCACTTTTATTCAATAAAGCTGGCTAAAATAATCTAAAAGTATGTTTCTGGATACTGGCAATCCTGATTGCCGCTTTTATTTAATAAAGCTGACTAAAATAATTCAAAAGTATGATTCTGGATACTACCAATCCTGATTGTCACTTTTATCCAATAAAGCTGGCTAAAATAATTTAGAAGTATGATCCTGGATACTGGCAATCCTGATTGCCGCTTTTATTCAATAAAGCTGGCTAAAATAATTTAGAAGTATGATTCTGAATACCGGCAATCCTGATTGCCGCTTTTATTCAATCAAGCTGACTAAAATAATTTAAAGGATGATCCTGGATACTGGCAATCCTGATTGCCGCTTTTATTCAATAAAGCTGACTAAAATAATTTAGAAGTATGATTACAAACTGTTTAAGTAATGAGACTTTCAGAGAAAATTTGTGATGTTTTTTTAATTTTGATTGAAGAAGTTTGAAATAGAGTCCCCATAAAATAAGGGAAAAACATGACAGAAAAAAGAAAAAGATTGACAGTGAGTGCTTCTTAGCATTACATGGACATTCCCTATACACTGCTAGGAAAAGAGAGCTAATATTTGTGGAAAA
The DNA here is from genome assembly GCA_020152595.1 of Chiridota heheva. Classification (NCBI taxonomy): domain Eukaryota; kingdom Metazoa; phylum Echinodermata; class Holothuroidea; order Apodida; family Chiridotidae; genus Chiridota; species Chiridota heheva. Next base: position 242,166 of record JAIGNY010002737.1, on the reverse strand, counting down.
TAAACAGTCCCCAAACAACCACACAACCATCTTAATCTTGCAAAATTGAAATCTAGAAGCACAAAAATGTATATTGAGATATGTAAGTTCTTGTAAACTTAATGTCAAGTTTACCACACAGAGGTCATTGTGGCGATTAAGTTACATGTTGTGTAGGACAGGCCTGTGGGAAATTATTTATAGCACATAAGGTTGTTATGTAACCTCGATTGCAAGCTCGGGTTAAAATTAAAGTTGGCTTAGCTTATGTCCACCTAATGGCATAATTCTGAAAGAAATACAATTTATAGAAATAATACCAGATTGCTCAATCAGCGATCCCTGGATGGTGACCACCCGATGCCTGGTGTTTCCCTGCAGAGCGATTCTGGTGGCCTGGTCCAGGTCCTTTGCTACCAAAGTGTTACCCAAACCATAGTAAAATGCAGCTTTGAATTTGTCTTCCTTGATCTTTACCAAGTCAAACAGTCTTGGGACATTCTCAGGCCTGGTGAGAAAAGTGAGAGGGATTCAATAATTATTTTCTTCCATATATGTACAGCCTATGCATGAACATGGATATTTTGACCAGGACCGAAGTGGATGAACACAGGGTTTTCCACCCTGCCCTTTTCACCACATGATCAGAGAACCACGCAGGGAGTGAGGAACCCTGGCGTTGGGACCACCATTTAACATCCCCATCTGATGGTTGGTGAGTGCCACCATTGGCCACTTTTCCAAAAGGTTGGATAGGGGAGAAGGTGTGATGCAGAAGACAAACTTCTGTGCTTGATATCAGTGTAATGTTCTGCATATCTGTGGAAAAATTGCTGGTGAAATCGTTGTTGGATTCAAACACAGAACCTCCGGCATCTCAGTTATACGCTGAGCCGACTGAGATAACACTGAGCCGACTGAGATAACGCTGAGCCGACTGAGATAAGGCTAAGCCGACTGAGATAGCATTGAGCAGACTGTCTGCCTATGATGATTTATTATTATGCAATACTGAAAAGTTTATCTGATTGCAAATATAAGGTAGTTAAACAAAAAAACACAAAAAAAACTCTACTTACGTTTTGATCTTTTCTGCAGCTTTCTTTTCCATATGTTTAATCTGTAAATAAAAAAACAAACAATCAAATTAATGTGGACAAGCATGATAGAGAACACTTAAAGGCTTAGTTAAGAGGTCAAGCAAGTCCATCTTACATGAAAGGGAACTTCAACAATAGAAACACAATGGTGAAGGAAACGTTCAAAAATCTTATTCCATTCAGGAGATATTTAAGTTTAAAGTTCTGTCTTATCTGTGTAGAAGTGACTGGTGTAGTGAGTCTACGATGGAAGTGTGGTGCCTTCATCCGCACATTCTTCACAATTGTTAATTTATTTTAAAGAAAATGTATTCAACTTTTTTACTATTTGAATTATTTTTCCTCAAACTTTCTACAGGTGGTAAATTATAATTACCCATACAAGATCCTTGTTGGTTACTTTCCCCAAAATATCCAATGGTTTTTAAGCCACAAAATTGCAGGACAAAATATAATAGAATACATACAGACTTTGAGGAATCAGAGGCTATGACATCACAACTAGTCTGATTTCAGTCGTTTGTACACAAATTACACCAAACTTGAAAACTTAAATATCTCCTTAAAGGAATAAGGTTTTTAAATGCTTTTTTCACCATTTTGTTTTGTTTATTACATTACAAATATTTCACCCATGAAAAGTGACCATGCAGTGCCCAGTGTGATGTCATAATTGCAAATCTAAGACACTGTTTATGTATTTCTATTCAAATTATTCACCTCTTTGAAAATTTTTGGAAACATATTTTTTTCTTCCATTTAATTATCTAGATGGGATATAACGTGTGCTTTACAAGAACATGTTTTGCCTATCTGCTCATGTACCTACCTTACACTCAAAATGAGAGAAAAATACATTTTCATTTTATAGAAATACATAAAGAATTATCTTGGATCTGCAGTTATGACATCACACTGTACACTGCAAGGTCACTTCAAGATACTGGTGAATTCTATGAAATGCAATTAACTCCAAAACAGCATAAGATATCAACATGGTATATTTTCACCAATTTGTTTCTTCATATAAAAATTCACAAATTTCTTTAAAGCATACTGACATTCTTCTAATTGGTAATAACTGCTGGGTACGTGATCAGTTTGGTAAGTATATGTTATACTCCTTCACAAAAGTTTAACCCTTATTCTACCAGGGCTTTAAAACATACAATCCCAATTTTCCTAACTTTTTTCATTTGCATTTTAGACAACATTCCATTTATTACAAGTTTGGTTGAAATGGAAGGTAAAATATTTATCTTTTGAATAATGACAGCCAAATTAGGAAATTTTGGACACAAATATGCAATTTAAGCAATTTTTGCTAAATATGTTCAACAAGTGGCCAATCTTTGCACAAATTTAAGTTCTTGTCAGTATTGAAAACAGAGATTTGTGTTACATATTTAGATACTTTATAAAATTTTCTTTCCAATAATGCTAATCTAGAATTTTTAGAAAGAAAGAAAAGGTGAAAAAACACCAAAAATGATTTTAGTCAATTGACCCTTGAAAACTGCAGCAGAAAAATTATAACGCCGTAGTCACGGTGGGACCACTACACCAGATGATCATTGAAAATGATGAGGTAAAATTTAATTATTATAGAGAAAGAATCCAAATAAAGGGGTATGCCTGTATTTATATATCAAATGGAAGGAAAGTGCAAGCACTTTCGAACAGCGATTAAACAAAGCACGTGCGATGTATGGTTTTGGTACACAATTTTTTGAAGAAGAAAAAAAGGGTCAAAAATGGCAGAAATTCACAAAATTTTGTAGAAATTTCTCCAAAACAAAAGACAGGTAGGGAATATAAACATTAGGCCAGAAATCAATAATATTATGCCTTAGGATTTTCATGTTTGATTTTGAAACAAAAATGTGATATTGAAGTTATTGTAAGATTAAAAGAAGAAAAAAATAAACATATTTTGCCAATTTTTAAGTTTTACCCTTTTCAAGCGAATTTTTCTCAAAATTCTGTAATAAAAGTAAAATAAAAAATTGTTACATTTTGTGAAAGAAATATCGGAGTACTTTAAAATGATACCAAGATTACTCCATAGAAAAGTCCTGATTTTTGTTGTTGTAAAAGGTGGTTTGAAAACGGCGATAATATCGCCGCGTAGTACAGTAAGAGTTAAACGTTTACACGTGTCATCGTCAAAGCCCTCTCACTAATCTACTTCTTCATTTGTCCCCTATCACATGAAATGCACGTTTGATTACAGGAATATCAAAGAAAGTTTTTAAAATATATGACTTCTGAATACTTATTCAAATGATTCTTTACTTCAAACATACATCAACTTTGTGATGCAGAATACATCTAACGTTTCCATTTAAATGATGTTTCTTTAACTACACTTCTTGATCCCTTAAAACCTCTCATTACGAATTTTCTCGCATAAGGTAGGTTAACTTTGTGATGCAGAATACATCTAACGCTTCCATTTAAATTATGTTTCTTTAACTACACTTCTTGATCCCTTAAATTTCTCGTTACGAATTTTCTCGCATAAGGTAGGTAGAGTCAGTATTTTACAAGGTAGGTAGGTAGAGTCAGTATTTTACAAGGTAGGTAGAGTCAGTATTTTACAAGGTAGGTAAGTAGACTTAGTAGTTTACAAGGTAGGTAGGTAAAGTCAGTATTTTACAAGGTAGGTAAGTAGAGTCAGTAGTTTACAAGGTAGGTAGGTAGAGTCAGTATTTTACAAGGTAGGTAGGTAAAGTCAGTATTTTACCAGGTAGGTAGAGTCAGTATTTTACAAGGTAGGTAGAGTCAGTATTTTACAAGGTAGGTAGAGTCAGTATTTCACAAGGTAGGTAGGTAGAGTCAGTAGTTTACAAGGTAGGTAGGTAGAGTCAGTATTTTGTAAGGTAGGTAAGTAGAGTCAGTATTTTACAAGGTAGGTGAGTAGAGTTAGTAGTTTACAAGGTAGGTGGGTAGAGTCAGTATTTTACAAGGTAAGTAAGTAGAGTCAGTAGTTCACAAGGTAGGTAGGTAGAGTCAGTATTTTACAAGGTAGGTAGGTAGAGTCAGTAGTTTACAAGGTAGGTAAGTAGAGTCAGTATTTTACAAGGTAGGTAAGTAGAGTCAGTATTTTACAAGGTAGGTAGGTAGAGTCAGTAGTTCACAAGGTAGGTAGGTAGAGTCAGTAGTTCACAAGGTAGGTAGGTAGAGTCAGTATTTTACAAGGTAGGTAGGTAGAGTCAGTATTTTACAAGGTAGGTAAGTAGAGTCAGTATTTTACAAGGTAGGTAGGTAGAGTCAGTAGTTCACAAGGTAGGTAGGTAGGTAGAGTCAGTATTTTACAAGGTAGGTAGGTAGAGTTAGTATTTTACAAAGTAGGTAGGTAGAGTCAGTATTTTACAAGGTAGGTAGGTAGAGTCAGTAGTTCACAAGGTAGGTAGGTAGAGTCAGTATTTTACAAGGTAGGTAGGTAGAGTCAGTATTTTACAAGGTAGGTAGGTAGAGTCAGTAGTTCACAACGTAGGTAGGTAGGTAGAGTCAGTATTTTACAAGGTAGGTAAGTAGAGTCAGTAGTTCACAAGGTAGGTAGGTAGAGTCAGTATTTTACAAGGTAGGTAGGTAGAGTCAGTAGTTCACAAGGTAGGTAGGTAGGTAGAGTCAGTATTTTACAAGGTAGGTAGGTAGAGTTAGTATTTTACAAGGTAGGTAGGTAGAGTCAGTATTTTACAAGGTAGGTAGGTAGAGTCAGTAGTTCACAAGGTAGGTAGGTAGGTAGAGTCAGTAGTTTACAAGGTAGGTAGGTAGAGTCAGTAGTTCACAAGGTAGGTAAGTAGAGTCAGTATTTTACAAGGTAGGTAGGTAGAGTCAGTAGTTCACAAGGTAGGTAGGTAGAGTCAGTATTTTACAAGGTAGGTAGGTAGAGTCAGTAGTTCACAAGGTAGGTAAGTAGAGTCAGTAGTTCACAAGGTAGGTAGGTAGAGTCAGTATTTTACAAGGTAGGTAGGTAGAATCAGTATTTTACAAGGTAGGTAGGTAGAGTCAGTATTTTACAAGGTAGGTAGGTAGAGTCAGTAGTTCACAAGGTAGGTAGGTAGAGTCAGTATTTTACAAGGTAGGTAGGTAGAGTCAGTAGTTCACAAGGTAGGTAGGTAGAGTCAGTATTTTACAAGGTAGGTAGGTAGAGTCAGTAGTTCACAAGGTAGGTAAGTAGAGTCAGTATTTTACAAGGTAGGTATGTAGAGTCAGTATTTTACAAGGTAGGTAGGTAGGTAGAGTCAGTATTTTACAAGGTAGGTAGGTAGAGTTAGTATTTTACAAGGTAGGTAGGTAGAGTCAGTATTTTACAAGGTAGGTAGGTAGAGTCAGTAGTTCACAAGGTAGGTAGGTAGAGTCAGTATTTTACAAGGTAGGTAGGTAGAGTCAGTAGTTCACAAGGTAGGTAGGTAGGCAGAGTCAGTATTTTACAAGGTAGGTAGGTAGAGTCAGTATTTTACAAAGTAGGTAGGTAGTCAGTATTTTACAAGGTAGGTGGGTAGAGTCAGTATTTTACAAGGTAGGTAGGTAGAGTCAGTAGTTCACAAGGTAGGTGAGTAGAGTCAGTAGTTTACAAGGTAGGTAGGTAGAGTCCGTATTTTACAAGGTAGGTAAGTAGAGTTAGTATTTTACAAGGTAGGTAGAGTCAGTAATTTACAAGGTAGGTAGGTAGAGTCAGTAGTTTACAAGGTAGGTAGGTAGAGTCAGCATTTTACAAGGTAGGTAGGTAGAGTCAGTAGTTCACAAGGTAGGTAGGTAGAGTCAGTATTTTACAAGGTAGGTAGGTAGAGTCAGTATTTTACAAGGTAGGTAGGTAGAGTCAGTAGTTCACAAGGTAGGTAGGTAGAGTCAGTATTTTACAAGGTAGGTAAATAGAGTTAGTATTTTACAAGGTAGGTAAGTAGAGTCAGTAGTTTACAAGGTGGGCAGGTAGAGTCAGTATTTTACAAGGTAGGGTAAGTAGAGTCAGTATTTTACAAGGTGCAGGTAAGTAGAGTCAGTATTTTATCAGGTAGGTAGGTAGAGTCAGTAGTTTACAAGGTAGGTAGGTAGAGTCAGTATTTTACAAGGTGGGTAAGTAGAGTCAGTATTTTACAAGGTGAGGTAAGAGAGTCAGTATTTTATAAGGTAGGTAGGTAGAGTCAGTATTTTACAAGGTAGGTAGGTAGAGTCAGTATTTTACAAGGTAGGTAGGTAGAGTCAGTATTTTACAAGGTGGGTGGGGTAGAGTCAGTAGTTCACAAGGTGGTGGGTAGGTAGAGTCAGTATTTTTACAAGGTAGGTAGGTAGAGTTAGTATTTTTACAAAAGTAGGTAGGTAGAGTCAGCATTTTACAAGGCAGGTAGGTAGAGTCAGTAGTTCACAAGGTAGGTAGGTAGAGTCAGTATTTTACAAGGTGCAGGTAGGTAGAGTCAGTATTTTACAAGGCAGGTAGGTAGAGTCAGTAGTTCACAATGTAGGTAGGTAGGTAGAGTCAGTATTTTACAAGGTAGGTAAGTAGAGTCAGTAGTTCACAAGGTAGGTAGGTAGAGTCAGTATTTTACAAGGTAGGTAGGTAGAGTCAGTAGTTCTGAGTGGGCAGGTAGGTAGGTAGAGTCAGTATTTTACAAGGTAGGTAGGTAGAGTTAGTATTTTACAAGGTAGGTAGGTAGAGTCAGTATTTTACAAGGTAGGTAGGTAGAGTCAGTAGTTCACAAGGTAGGTAGGTAGGTAGAGTCAGTAGTTTACAAGGTAGGCAGGCAGAGTCAGTAGTTCACAAGGTAGGTAAGTAGAGTCAGCATTTTACAAGGTAGGTAGGTAGAGTCAGTAGTTCACAAGGTAGGTAGGTAGAGTCAGTATTTTACAAGGTAGGTAGGTAGAGTCAGTAGTTCACAAGGTAGGTAGAGAGTCAGTAGTTCACAAGGTAGGTAGGTAGAGTCAGTATTTTACAAGGTAGGTAGGTAGAGTTAGTATTTTACAAGGTGGGTAGGTAGAGTCAGTATTTTACAAGGTAGGTAGGTAGAGTCAGTAGTTCACAAGGTAGGTAGGTAGAGTCAGTATTTTACAAGGTAGGTAGGTAGAGTCAGTAGTTCACAAGGTAGGTAGGTAGAGTCAGTATTTTACAAGGTAGGTAGGTAGAGTCAGTAGTTCACAAGGTAGGTAAGTAGAGTCAGTATTTTACAAGGTAGGTAGGTAGAGTCAGTAGTTCACAAGGTAGGTAGGTAGGTAGAGTTAGTATTTTACAAGGTAGGTAGGTAGAGTCAATGTTTTACAAGGTAGGTAGGTAGAGTCAGTAGTTCACAAGGTAGGTAGGTAGAGTCAGTATTTTACAAGGTAGGTAGGTAGAGTCAGTAGTTCACAAGGTAGGTAGGTAGGCAGAGTCAGTATTTTACAAGGTAGGTAGGTAGAGTCAGTGTTTTACAAGGTAGGTAGGTAGTCAGTATTTTACAAGGTAGGTGGGTAGAGTCAGTATTTTACAAGGTAGGTAGGTAGAGTCAGTAGTTCTGGGTAGGTGAGTAGAGTCAGTAGTTTACAAGGTGGGTAGGTAGAGTCCGTGATTTTACAAGGTAGGTAAGTAGAGTTAGTATTTTACAAGGTAGGTAGAGTCAGTATTTTACAAGGTAGGTAGGTAGAGTCAGTAGTTTACAAGGCAGGTAGGTAGAGTCAGCATTTTACAAGGTAGGGTAGGCAGAGTCAGTAGTTCACAAGGTAGGTAGGTAGAGTCAGTATTTTACAAGGTAGGTAGGTAGAGTCAGCATTTTACAAGGTAGGTAGGTAGAGCCAGTAGTTCACAAGGTAGGTAGGTAGAGTCAGCATTTTACAAGGTGCAGGTAAGTAGAGTCAGTATTTTACAAGGTGGGCAGGTAGAGTCAGTAGTTCACAAGGCAGGTAGGTAGAGTCAGTATTTTACAAGGTAGGTAAGTAGAGTTAGTATTTTACAATGTAGGTAGGTAGAGTCAGTATTTTACAAGGTAGGTAGGTAGAGTCAGTAGTTCACAAGGTAGGTAGGTAGAGTCAGTATTTTACAAGGTAGGTAAGTAGAGTTAGTATTTTACAAGGTAGGTAAGTAGAGTCAGTAGTTTACAAGGTAGGTAGGTAGAGTCAGTATTTTACAAGGTAGGTAAGTAGAGTCAGTATTTTACAAGGTAGGTAAGTAGAGTCAGTATTTTATCAGGTAGGTAGGTAGAGTCAGTAGTTTACAAGGTAGGTAGGTAGAGTCAGTATTTTACAAGGTAGGTAAGTAGAGTCAGTATTTTACAAGGTAGGTAAGTAGAGTCAGTATTTTATCAGGTAGGTAGGTAGAGTCAGTAGTTTACAAGGTAGGTAGGTAGAGTCAGTATTTTACAAGGTAGGTAAGTAGAGTCAGTATTTTACAAGGTAGGTAGGTAGAGTCAGTAGTTTACAAGGTAGGTAGGTAGAGTCAGTAGTTCACAAGGTAGGTAAGTAGAGTCAGTATTTTACCAGGTAAGTAGAGTTAGTATTTTATAAGGTAGGTAGAGTCAGTATTTTACAACCAGCTGTTAAGCACCGGTGCATGAAGACTCACTGGGAATCAAACCTAGGACCTTCAGCTTGCCAAGCTGATGATATGACCGATAGACAAGGGAAATCTATTTGTTTCATACTATCTACAAGAATAATCAGAACATGGTTCAATGAATCAAAGAACTTGATGCAGACCTTATCCAGGCATATGAAAGTGGCAACACCAATGTTGTTCTGCCTCAGGAATTTGACACACTCTTCTCCAGTTTCTATAGTTTCCACGACAATGTAATCCAGGGCGCTGCAAGCTGTTGATATGGCAACGTCGTATTTGTCATCAATAGCTCCCAAATCACCCTGGCAGAAAAGAAAACAAAGAGGGTTGAGAATGATATGATTTTCAGCAATGAAAGCATAGCAATGAATCTCTTATCCTGAATCTTTCGGAAAAAGGCAGTCACAATTACGAGACCATGAAATTACAAGTAAAATAAGTCTAAATTTAAATCAAAGTGACCATTAATTAACCCCTCCTACACCCCCTCCCCTCCACACATCCACCCACACTTTTCACAAATGCAGAATCTGCAAAGCCCAATATAAACATTATTATTATTATAAACATAACAGAAGATACATATCTGAAAACCACAAATGTTGTTAACTTGAGTTCCACACTATGCAGCTATAAACTGAATCAAGGTCATTACATGAAACACAATTAACTTCATCAAATTTAATAGATAATTTTTGTTATATTATATCCTTTAATTTCGAAAAATTAAGAACTTTTTTTAATTTCTGACTCAACTTAAAAAATTACATGGTAATACAAGGTTTGTACAATACAAATGAAATATACTCACAAGTCTTCCATGAATACCAGGTATGGCCCCACTCCTCTTCTGCTGCATGATGGCCTTGATCAGCGTACCCTTATCACGCGCCGACTGCAGTGAACTACGAGCCTCTTCAACTTTTGTCACAAGAGAATGCAACTGAGGAAAAGAGTAGGTGCTGCAGTTGATTCCTGGTACTAGAATCATCAATATTAGTTCAGAATTAAAACCAAACTTTTCCACCCCACCTCAAATTGAGGAAAATACTGGATTAAGCTTACCTGCCACCTTGCCTAAATTGCAAGGGCCATCTGGAAATGTTTACCCACACCACCCCTTAAATGTACGGGTGATCTGTAGAAATATTTACCCACACCACCCCTTAAATGTACGGGTGATCTTGATCCTTGATCACAATCAAGCTGATCATAAACAACATCTTAATTTTATTCACGCAAAAACAGTGTCTTATAAGTTTTTATTAACATATGGGTCTATCAAAGGTTACCAATTAAATAAATCATTTCTATATAAAATTTGGCCGTTTCTGAAAGCATGAAATTAAAAAGATGACAGACTCTCTTAAAGAGACATGGAGGAGCATCTGAACATTTTTTAACCTCCAGGAGTCTGACCTCCAGGAGTCTGACCTCCAGGGCCCTGTCTTGTTGGGATTACAATCTCCACAGGCAACATCCTCCAAAAGCCCTCAAATCATATACTGATTTTTTTAAAGAGCCACGACACGAAATATCACTAAAATTCCTGGTCCACTAATTCCCCCATGCCTTGATTCTCACAGCTTTGGCCCAACTCACCCCATGAGAACCTTACCCTCTGCTTCCTTTGGAGGGTTCACCTCTTTTAGTGTAAAAACTAAAGACCCCTGCCTTGCTGGGAACACACATCTTCCAATGCCTTTCACCTTTTAGGACCCCAATCTCCAGGGCCCATATTACCAGGACAATGACCTCCAGGGCCCATATTACCAGGACAATGACCTCCAGGGCCCATATTACCAGGACAATGACCTCCAGGGCCCATATTATCAGGACCACAGCCTCCAAGAGACCTCAAAATGTTTTTTTCTAACAGAAGCCACGACCTGAAAAATCAATAAGAGCCCGGAAGCCTCCATAATGCCACTAACACCTTGCATCATTCCTCAAAGCTTTGGCCCAACTCACCTCCTGAGAAGCCTTTCCCTCAGCATCCTTAAGAGGATTCACCTCTTCTTGTGATTTCTTCAATTTTGCCTCCACCACAGGGATCTCCTTTTCAATTTCTTTCAAAGATCTGACAAAACGAACAAATCACATGTCTTCATTTTCTTTCAAAGTATTGTAATGCACCTAGAAACTTTCTTCGTTTTTGTATGGTTTTTGCTTCCAGATAAAAGTTATAGAAACCATTTTCAAGTACTACTGCTTAAAGTTCGTAATTACTTTAATATTTAAAACAAAAATGAATGTGGTGCAATACGAGTAAGGAAAATCATTCAGAAATAATAAAATACACATCACTCATTTGCAAAGATGTGTAACATTTACAATCTACTTGCAAATATGATTAAACAATTTACATTGCTAGAGACCTGGCTTTAATTCTTGTTTACTTTTGCTTGTTTTATTTTTGCAGTTAAAAAATACAATTCCATATTGTTTTCAGTGCTTATCTATTTAAGTGTATGAATATGAGATTTCTTTTACTCTCATCTTTCACATTGTAAACAAATATCATGTTTTGACATATTTGCTTTAATGATTGGTTTTATGTGAAATAACTAATCTACAATACCCAATACGAGTAGCACCTCAAACTGGGTATTATCATTTTTGTTGCTGAAAATGAGGAAAATAAAAAGTTTTAAAAACAAACAAAAAATTACTATATAGCAACAAAAGATTAACAATGCTGAACACTTCTAACTACAAAAAAAAAAAAAAAAAAAAGCATTTGCATGAAAAATTTCATGAAATAAAACTCCTATGAGTAATTTATCACTATCGATCGGCATTTCAACCAATTTGGATATTGACAAGTGAAATTTTTTTTCTTTTTAAAAACAAAAACTTTTTCTTTTAAGTAAAAGTGTAGGACATAATCACAGATTGATAGCTGTTAATCATTAATTAATTGTTCACAAATTTTGACCATCAAATATTTATCACTACACAGATCCACATTACTAAATACTACAAATACCATAAAAAACTTTTACATTTTCCTCTCTGCGACTGTTGCAATAGCCGTTTCTAGGTCAGCTTTGGCCTTTTCTAGTTTCGTTTTAGCACCATCTATCGTCTTGCGGTGCATATTCAACTCAGATTCTGCCAGGCTCATCTTGGATTTAGCGTCATTCACATCTTTCTGCATCTTCAGGAGTTCTCCCTCTTTCTCCTGAAATAAAAAGGAAAATTTTTGTTCTTTGTTTTGTTTACATGATCCTCCCTTATGGGAACTCAGCAGGACTCCTTGATGTAGTATTGACACCAAGCTATAGCAGATGCTAGCTATAGCAACTGCTAGTCCTGTGTGCCAAACACCTAGTCTTGTGTGCCAAACGCCTAGTCTTGTGTGCCAAACGCCTAGTCTTGTGTGCCAAAGGCCTAGTCTTGTGTGCCAAACGCCTAGTCTTGTGTGCCAAACGCCTAGTCTCGTGTGCCAAACCTAGTCTTGTGTGCCAAATACCTAGTATTGTGTGGCAAATGCACACAATTTTAGGTTTATGATTTGGGATTGCAGATGGGAACCACAACCCAGAAAACTAGACCACAATTTTGATGTCGGTGCTGAACTCAGATTATACCATGAAGCCATACTGCTATTTAAGTGACTAATGGCATAAACATGCTTGCTGTCCTTCCTAATCTAATTTCAGTCATTTCTGCACACTTTGCTAAATGGAAAAAGGAATAGCCTTTTTACCATTTTGTTCCTTTTTTAGTATGCTATCAAAACAGATAACATGCAAGTTTAGCTTTTTCACAGTGGTGCTCTAATCAGTCCCTAATAGCTACAACTCTGCCCCCACAGCTACCACCGTCCCTCTTTCACAAATTTGTTTGCAGAGCCAATTTTGGGAATGCTTTTGCTCCTTCTAATATCATTTTGTTTTCCTTATTGATTCCTCTTCATTCAACGTGCCTAAAACTTCATGATGCATGGTCATTGATACCCTCTTAATTCCCCTTTTGGTAATTGGTACCCTTCCTCTTCCCAGGTCAAGTAAAAGGATTTGATTCATGTACCTCTCTGTCACCCCCAGCCAAAGTCACTCCTACCACTTTTGGTAACAGGTTCCCTACACCTTTTGGGAATGAATACCCAAAAATAGGCTCCCTACCCCTTTTGGTAATGAGTACCCTGCCATTCGCTTATGGGTACCATGTTACTTTTAATAATTGGTACCCCTGCCCCATTCCAGGTCTTGAATTATATACCTCTTTGTCAGCCTGCAGTCCTTGCGTCTCAGTCTTAAGGTTGGCCATGATCTGCTCCATCTTGCCCTCCTCTACCTTTAATTTCTCTTCCAGGCCAGCCTTCTTCTTCTGAAGCTGTTCAATTTCCTTCTCGCTGTCACCCGGTACTGACTTCAACTCCTCCAACTGATTAAATGAAACAAATCATTCAAACTAATAATATGACATTAAACATAAAAACAAATTAATATCACACATATCTGCTTAGAAGTTATCAATATAATGAAATTAAATATTGAATTCAGAGAATAACACAAATATGTTAGGCATGCCTTCACAATATGTTTACAATGTGTATACTTCCCAAAAATTTCAAAACAAGATTTTAGAATCAAAACATCACTGATTACCAATTAACGACTATTCCAGTGTTCACATTAAAGTGCAAGATTGTGGGATTCCCGCACATATTATCAAATTCCCCCTCAAAAATAATTGAAAAGGGGAAAAAAAATAAAAAGAAGCCAAACTTGGCCTTTTTTCACCCATTGTCCCCTTATTTTTGTCTTCTTGTTGTTTTTGGTAAACCCCCTCATTTTTAAATCTTCCCCCACCCCCTCCCTTCCCCCCTCCAAATTACACGAGGGGAAAAATATTGAACTCTAGTGTGAACACTAGACTGATCCATTCAGAATTTGATGCTAAGTCATAGAAGCATAAAAGTGTTATGAGTCCAACATTTTTTTTTTTTTTTTTGGAGGGAGAGGGGGTGGCTGTTTATGTTGATGTGTTCATATTTTCTGGATTCACATTCTGGATTTGGAAAAAAATTATGGTTACGGCAGTTATAAGCACGGGGAAAATGGGAGTTAGCGGGAAAACATATTTTAATTATAAAAAAAATATGGAATAAAACAAACCCAACCAATTCAATATTTAGAAACGTCCAAGTTATTTTGTCATTTAAAAAAAGTGAAGAGGACAAAAAGTCCAATAAACAAAATTAAAAGTGAATGACAAATCATTGCACTTTTAATTCCGCGATTTTTCAAAGGAAGATTTGGGACACATTCAGTTAGAACCGCAGGAAATTGTATCATTAATTACAACTCTGCACATTCACACCAATTCACTTTCCTGTTGTTGCGCTGATTCATCTTATGATTCGATAATGTTTGGTGTTAGGAATATCACAAATAAGCATATCAATTTTATTGTTTCATGCAAATTTAGAGAGACAAAACAAGGCCCCTTTGGCACAAATTTTTACCTTTGGATTATCCAGTGGTTTCAAACTGAAAGTTATATTGCTCAGAAAAATGATTTCTATTGCAGGTTTTCATATTATTTAAGTGGCAAAAGTATAAACTTCTGTGATCACTTCATATATTCAGTGGACTATTTAGTTGTACTTTTTTTGCTCTCAATATTCATATACTTTAGTTTCAAGGCTTTGCTTTTTTTTTTTTTTTTATGGTTTTTCTTTTCCCTTTGTTGCTAAGAAGCTTCTCCACAAGAACAAATTTCATTTGTATTTCTTATGTTTATAACATATTATTTATCCTATTTTGTCATGATTACTTTTGTTGTTTAGGGAGTGCAGTAGCCCAGTGGTTAGGGCGTCGGTCTCATATCAATAGGTACTGAGATCAGATGTCAGGGCGCTGTGCTTTGTCCTTGAGCAAGACATTGACATCAATAGTGAGAAGAAGGAAATGAGTTCTTAAAACAAAGTTTATGGAATATATATATATATATATATATGTATATATATATATATATATATATATATATATATATATATATATATATATATGTGTGTATATATATATATATATATATATATATATATATATATATATATATATATATATATATATATATATATATATATATATATATATAATATATATATATATATATATTGTATATATATTATTATTACACTCGTAGTATTTTTGTTGCTGTTACTCAGAGTTTCATGCTTCGATAGCAACCGTCGGACAGCTTATGAACTGATTATTATAATTATAATATATATATATATATATATATATATAAATGATAAGTTCCGCGCATTGGCCCTTACACACAAAACAAAATTGGAAAAAAATGACAATGTCTCTAGCCAACAAAATATATTACCTTATTCTTCTCTTTCTGCAAATTCTTTGTCAGTTTCTTCTGTTTCTCCTTTGTGTGTTTGAGATCTTCCCTGCATTTCACATCCTGCTGCTCAAAATCTTTGAACTCCGCCTTCTTCTGCTCAGCAAATTCTGTCATCTTCTCGTAAGACCTGGAATGAAAATAAGGACAAGCCTTATTAATTGCTCCAAAATGTTCTTCATGAAACATTACAAAGCTAAGATTCGTGCTGTTGAGTGAAACATGGTGCCTAAGAGGTTTTATCTGCAGCCAGAACCAAAAGTGTAAACCACACCTCTAGCTTTGCTGTTTCAGGGGGTGGCTCGCCCTGCCCCTTGTTGGTCCACCCTGTTGGTCCAAAAAATGTTTTTTTTTAAATAGAAATTTCTTTAAGAACTTAATAATCTTAATTAATCTCATAAATGAAGTACCTTATATGGAGACAAAACACAGAACGATAGCATAGTAAGCTAGTAAGCAATTGTCCTGTTTAGCTAATGAATGGTCCTTATCAGTCAGTCAGAAGTTTCATTCTGAGGTATGATTATAGTTCAAATCCCAGAGCTTCACCAGGGGCTTGAGCGTTAAGGGGCCCCTGGACTCCATGCTGAAAAGGTGCAGCGCTTTGTGTGCGCATTAATGTGCCCCTCAACAAATCTAGCACCCTGTCCCTTTTAAATCAAGCTAGGGGTCTGTTTAAAATGTTATAAGAGAGAGCATAGCAATATGGAAACATCTGTTGAATGTGGTAGAAATTGCTTTGTGCATTCCATTTCAAGTTTATATGGTTTAATTTAATATTACTTTCATTGTATTTTGATGTATGGAAAAGCAACCATTTTTCTGTTAAGAAATTTTAAATGATTAATTTTTTTTATAATACCATATATATTTTGGAAGAAAAAGTGGAACGCCACATCATTATAGCCCATACAGGAACTTGGATGAAGGTTATGAATGTTCAAAAATACATAACTTAACAGTCTTCATGACCCGTGTATCCATTATCAAGTTCTCGGTCAAGAAGTGAAACTCAAAAACAAAATTGATGGTGACAAAAATGCCAGGGTGTACAGAATGAGAAGATTGGGTGAGAACTTACCTTCTTCAAAGTTTGATCTTCATTTTATAAAGATATGGTGAGTGATAGGTAATGTGAGATCCCAAGTTATCATTAGTGCCAACAGCTGGCCTTTCGCAGAAATAGCATTACAAGTCTCTCGCATGTTACATGCCTGACTAGAGTTTGGGTTAATCTGAACCTTATCCGTCTCCACTCGAGACATTAATTAATCACAACTCTGTGAAAAACTATTGAATCCTAATGAAACACTCCTGATAGAACTTTAATTAACAAAGATTTTAGTACAATTTTCAAAAATAAATAAAATAAAGGTTTAAGTAATGGGCGTAGTAGCAAATGAACTGACTACAATGACACAATTTATTTCTAGCAAATAATAATAATACATATGTGTAACAGACAAATTGTATACATCTTCAAAATAACAAAATACATTGTTTGTTCTCTCTTGTCTAATCCGTAAATTATTGCACAGAAAAGGAGAAAACTTAAGTGTAAAATGTTTTCCCCAAAACATTATTTTCAACATAATTCAGAAAAATTTGTGATAAAACAACATAAATGTGTACAAAAAGATACCATAAGAGAAACCTTTGAGAACAAAAAGAAAAAGATATTTTAAAAAAAGGAAAGAATAAAGAAATTATAAGATTAGGCGATTACACACTTGCACAACTTAATTACTGAAATTTGCGTGTGCTAACGGGATCTCACATTACCACAACGTATTACGAAATATAAAAACTCTTAGGATGCTGCAAGGAGTTAACAATATGCTGCAAGGAATTAACAATATGCTGCAAGGAGTTAACAATATGCTGCAAGGAGTTAACAATATGCTGCAAGGAGTTAACAATATGCTGCAAGGAGTTAACAATATGCTGCAAGGAGTTAACAATATGCTGCAAGGAGTTAACGATATGCTGCAAGGAGTTAACAATATGCTGCAAGGAGTTAACAATATGCTGCAAGGAGTTAACAATATGCTGCAAGGAGTTAACAATATGCTGCAAGGAGTTAACAAGACGTACTTGAATAGCTTCTTATGCTCCTTGGATTTGTCCTTGATTTGAGCTTCCAGATCCCCTAAGCCAGATGTCATCTCCTTCATGTTCTTCTCGACGTCAACCTTCTTTTCTTCTTCTGCTTTAGCTGTTGATGTACACTCCTCTCTGAAACAAGAAACATCATTGCATCACTACAGTGTTGAACGCCAGATATTTTGTTAACGTTTCTGATTGGTCAAAATACTTCCACAACCACAGACAAGCCAATCAATTAGTGGAAGTGACGTTACTACAGGCCTCCCAGTGACTCTTTTTAAAAAAAAAAAGGTTTTTTAAAGGTTGGAAAAGTTGAAATAAAGGTTTTTAAAGGTTTTGGATTAAAATAAAAAGGTTTATAAAGGTTAACTCATGGAATAAATTTTCATACAATGAGCATATTCTGGGGCAAAAGGCAGTTGGTGGTGCCAAAAGTCCATTACTTACATGAAGTTGGAAATTTTATTTTGGTCCTGCTACTTTTTAAATGTGTGTTGAGAACAGATATGCTATTAAATGGATGTGTATACTTACCAATGAAGTTAAAACCTTGGCACTTGAATCATTTACCTTACTTAACTTTAAAAATAAAGGTTTTTAAAGGTTTTAAAGGTTATTTTGAAAGGATTAAAGGTTCAATTTGTCAATAAAGGTTTTTAAAGGTTTTAAGGTTTTTAAAGGTTAACCGGGAGCCCTGCGTTACTACTGTAGAATGTATCAGATTTATTGGTGACAAGTCTGGCAATTATCTTGGGACAAGATTTCTTATTTAATCTATCATTGGACATCAATTTACTCCCAATTGAATATCAATTTACTCCCAATTGAATATCAATTTACTCCCAACTGAGTATCAAAAGGTACAATAATCATTAATCAAATTTAAATGTTTTCATTAAGACAAAAAACAGACATCGCAATCGATACACATCTCCTCGCCGCTGATAACATGCTTTCCAGCCTCTGTCACATCTGCCATCCCACCCTCTGTTCCACATATCATACCATGCTACTTCCCTCCTTACAGGAAATCATACATTAAATCCAGATACCATTCCAAAGCATGACCTGTATGCCATAACACCTGCAATCAAGATGACATCCTACCTTAATTGCCACCCTGTTCCATATACCATGCCACCCTGTCCCATATACCATGATACCCTGTCCCACATGCCATCCCCCCTATCCCATATACCACGCCACCTTGTCCCACATCCCATCCCTCCCTGTACCACCCTACCCTGTCCCACATGCCATCCTTCTATGTACCACGTGCCATCCCACTGTCCTACAGGCCATTCCATCCAATCCCACTGTCACATATGCCATCCCACCTGAAATCTAGACGACATGCTATCCTGTCTCACATGCCATCCCATCCTGTCCCCCATGCCATCCACCTTCACCCTAATTCCTACATCCACCAATCATTCTACCACCTTCTACCCAACATTCTTTACACTCACTTACAATCCCTCACTTCTATCAACTCAACATGCCTCATTTACCTACCATCCACCTACAATCCCCTGTTCATCTACAATCCTCCATTCACCTGCCATCCTCTATTCCCCAACATGCCCCATTCACCATACCATTCCCCAACCATCTCCCATTCACCTAACATCATCCATTCACCTACAACCTAAACCCACCTTTTGCCATCCACTCATCTACCAAATATACTTTTAACCAACTCATCATTTCAACCTTCACTATAACCTCCACTCTCTCCATTGCACTACAGCACCCCCCCCACCCCCTGCCAGCCTTAACTTAATTCTGACATTTCGAATAGAAACATACTCAACTTTTTCCCCTTTTAAACCAGATAGAGCTGATCTTTCTACCAAATCAGAATAAAATTCAGTGCAGATTAATTTGCAGATTATCATTAGTCTATTATGTGTCCACTCTATTCAAACGAAGACATTGTATTTTTGCTATTCATTCGCAAAACACTTCATTATAAATTCCATTCAGTCGTCAGATCTATTATTCAACTTTAAAAATTCAGTAGATTAATTTGCAGATTATCATTAGTCTATCATGTGTCCACTCTATTCAAGCAAGGACATATTGGGTTATTTTGTAAATAATTCACAAGACACTTCATTATAAATTCCATCCAGTTGAGATTTATTATTCAACTTTTTTCATCCCACAACAAATCCTTTAATTGCTGCTATTCAAATCTGGAATGCATTTGTTCTCCTTTATATAAATTTCTTTTCATAAAAATAGTTAGAAATTCCTTTCCTAGGGCAACCATCTTATGTTCCCTAGTAGCTAAACAATGCAAGAGGCCGGACGGACAATAGATATGGACGGAGATGAACGGATAAATGATAAAGATGCTATATCCCTCTTCACCAACTTCGTTGGCAAGGGGATGATTACTTTCAAATAAAAGAAACATGTATCATTTAGTTACACAAGAAAACTACTCCTGATATCATTCCCCAGTGCTCAGCTATAATATCACAGCGCCTGCCACTTTGCATAACAACTATACATTCAATATTTATAGGACAACAGTTAGGCCTCAAACATTATGTATTTTTACCTGTCGGGCAGTATCACTTTAGATCTGTTTGCCAAGTAAAATTTTAACTTGTCAAATGGAATATCAGTCTTTTAAACCTGTATTGGGATATGATACCCCAAATTCCATATCAAACATATCATAAGATTTCTTAATATTTTAATTTCTGCATCTAACTGGTAGTGCTGTCATGACATTATTGTTGATTATTGCAATATCTCTTTTCCCACGACATGAAATATGCCTCTTAACACATATCATGATACCAAAAACTAATACAGAACTAAGAAAGTTTTGCGCAACTAGGATAGGCTACTTTGTACATTACGGTACTAATGTTACTAAAAGTCAAGTTTAGTCTATCAAAAACGTGCAAAAATACTCTGAAACATAAAAAAAATAATAATAATTAAAAATCGTACTCCTTTACCCCACACTGGCATGCTTCAATGTAAGTGGGCAAAAGGAACGTGAAATTAGCCCAGAACATGCCTCTCACTTCGATGATTCATTATCCACGTTGGCTGAATTACCAAACATGTGTAATGTGTGATGAACGTAATAATCACAAGATTACGTCGCCTGCTAGATCTACAAATCATTTTTTCTATCGTTCATCATACAGTCATAAAAGAAGTAACGTTGGTGATATTAACAATTTGTGTCGTGAGTCAGTTTTATTGAAAAGTTTCGCGATATACCAATATATCGCGATATTTTTTACACGATAATCAATACATAATACAGCCATGTTGTGACAGCACTACTCACTGGTCATATACACATAAAAACTAATCATGTCGTCTGCTAGATCTACAAATCATTTTTTCTATCGTTCATCATACAGTCAAAAAAGAAGTAATGTTAGTGATATTAAAAATTTAAGTCTTGAGTCAGTTTTCTTGAAAAGAATCGCAATATACCAATATATCGCAATATTTTTCTTCAAGATAATCGATACATAATACAGCCATGTCATGACAGCACCACTCACTGGTCATATACACATAAAAACTAATAAAAAATTTAAAGTTCATTATCAATGTCTCAATTAGGACATGAAAGAAGGTAATGGTCATAATATATACCTGAAAACTTAAACATAAACTTCCAACTTTAATATCAACCTCAATTAAGATATGATATCAATTTCAATATCTCAATTAGGATATGATATCCAGTTGGCATATATCGAACACTGTGAGACAACAAATGGTCTGTACTCACATATATTTCTGATAGAGGAGATTCTTTTTCTTTGTGATTTCATTTTCCAGCTCGAGGAATTCTTGAGCTTCTTTCATTGGTTTCTCAAGCTGCTCCATCTCCGCCTCGACTGCCTTCACACGGCTCAGCTGTTAAGACAAAAATTGTCCAAATTGAAAGTGCGACTCCATGATAAGGTTTAAAAAAAAAAAACATTTATAAAACAGTAGTGCTGTTGACGATTAGCGATTAATTGCTAATTGCTCGCGACTCTTAAAAAGGTTTAGTAAAACTTTAAAGTGATTAATTGTGAAAATAGTATATGGGTGGCCTAGTGTACAGTGATAATTAGCAACACTGATAAACATTGTAAAAATAACTCTTAAAAATCACCTAAAAGGTTTGAGCTATATACTGAAAACAAATCTCTCTATGCATAAAATGCATGAAAACGGCATTAAAAATTAAGCAATTCCTTTATTATCGATCGTTTATATCTTTCTACTGCACATTAATGACCAGAACAAAATCAAAATTCATTGATTTTACAGGCCTTAGCCAATGCTGTACTGGGGTATGGTCTGTACATAAATTACTTTGTGAAAGACCAGGTGGAACTTTAAACTGCCAGAAATCAGCAACATTTCTTATGAATATCTTTTTTGCTACACCTTTTTGAATGTCATCTAAACCAAGGATCTTTATTTTCAGGTAATTTTATCAAGCTCAACTGGTAATTTTAAGACATATTTGGATTTGGTGAGTTTCTTGGCCTATTTGTGGTCCGAAAATGCATGGTATCTTTGTGTGGAAACTGGACCAGTTCCACGAAGAAAAACAAATTTTTACCATTTTTTGGGTGAAGCTTGGTTGCAATTATTTCCAAATAAACATATAAAACAGAATTAAAACACTTTTCATTTTCGTGATTGAATGTTTAGTAAATTATCACGAAACGCTTTATACGACCTAAATTAACAGCACTATAAAACAGAATTAAAACACTTCACTTCCAGATTGTTGGTTTCTTTTATTTTGCAGTTTTTAAATCTCACTGATGCTTTTTGTGTGATTTGGGATTTTCTTTCTCTTGCCTGACACTCATTACAAACAGGCAGGATAGCTTTGTATTCTCAAGATTTTGCAGGCGGTGGATTCACTTTCTTTGCAGTAACAGCAACAGGCAAAAGTGGTGCCACGCATTTGTGAAGTGATTTTTACTGAGCATAGGGATTTTCAAAAAAAAAATTAAAAAATTGAAAATTGAGGGGCAGCAGAGAACAAAAAGAACAACTTTTTTTAGGCCTTATCGTGACATTGCCAGTGAAACTTTGATTTAATGATATCATCTTCATTATAAGACACCAATGATATTATCCCATGTGCATGCAAAAAAATTAATACAAATTTAAAATAGTTTAATTATTTCTCAAAAATTAAAAATTGAAATAAAAGAAATAGAAATTAATTGAATAAGCATCAAAATAAGCTTTCACATGATATTTACTATGAAATTAATTTTCTGATTTCCTGATGTCATCACCCATGTGATATCTGTATTCAGATGGATGATATTGTGGGAGCCCATATTCATAGGCTGTATTCATGTCATAGAACATTATGAAGATTTTGTACAAGATTTTGTCATTTGAATTAAATCCTAAATTTTAATGGTACAATAAATTATTTTAATAAATGATACCCTTCAATTTTTTTATGATAAAACTGAATGTTAAGTTCAGAAAAAAAAAAAACAACAAGCAGTGAATCTTAAATCATATCATATTAGCTTCTGAAAAACAATGAACTTTCTTTGAATTTGATTTCTAAACCACAATAATGTTGAGAAATATTAAAAGATTGGTGGCTTTATTTATTAATCTTTTAATTTTGCAGTTGTATTTTTTTTTCCTGAAATTTTCCATACAAGATAAAGTAATACCACTGCAAGCCTGTGATAAGTATCTGAAGAAAAGGAAATTGCTCTAAAACAATATAATTATGAAAACCTTCATTTACAGACAATATCTATAAAAGTACTAGTAAAACATGAAAAACAGCATTTACAGACAATACCTATAACCATACATGGGGTTCGAAAGAAACAGAGGACAAAGGTGTGCACATTGAAAATGTAAGCACACTGATACTAGCTAGTCAACACCACTGCTTTTATGAAAGGTTCTGGTTGACAGAGGACAAAGGTGTGCAAAAATGTAAGCATTGAAAATGTAATTGAAAATGTAAACACACTGATACTAGCTAGTCAAACACCACTGCTTTTATGAAAGGTACTGGTTCTGGTGTGCAAAAATGTAAGCATACTGATATTAGCTAGTCAACACCACTGCTTTTATGAAAGGTACTGGCTCGACAGAGACAGAGGTGTGCACATTGAAAATGTAAACACACTGATACTAGCTAGTCAACACCACTGCTTTTATGAAAGGTACTGGTTCAACAGAGACAGAGGACAAAGGTGTGCAAAAATGTAAGCATACTGATACTAGCTAGTCAACACCACTGCTTTTATGAAAGGTACTGGTTCGACAGAAACAGAGGACAGAGGTGTGCAAAAATGTAAGCACACTGATACTAGCTAGTCAACACCACTGCTTTTATGAAAGGTACTGGTTCGACAGAAACAGAGGACAAAGGTGTGCAAAAATGTAAGCATACTGATACTAGCTAGTTAACACCCTGCTTTTATAAAAGGTACTGTAACCTTTATAACTAATTTGTGTAGTGCTTAAGCATGAAACACTGTCCAGAACTGCTGAAACTGTACCTTTTCTCCCTTTGCTCGTTGAGTTCTTCCACACTCTTTGCCAGCACCTCTATCGGTTCCTTCAATGTGTTGCTCCCAATGATGTCCTCCAGGTACTCCAACATACCCTCTTCATGCTCGTTTTGTGCCTTTGGCTTCATCATGGCAATCTGTTCCACTTCACCCTAGGAATGGATACAACAAAAAAGTATTTAAATTATTATTATTACAATTATTATTATTATTACTATTATTATTATTACTATTATTAATACTATTATTACTATAACTATTATTACTATTATTATTACTATTATTATTATTACTATCATTATTATTTATTTTTTTTCATTTTATTATTATTATTATTATTATTATTATTATTACTATTATTATTATTATTACTACTATCAATAATATTATTATTACTATTACTATTTTAAGACATATATCAAAGAACCAAAGTTAATGTTCCATGACCAAATCATGGAGACAAAAGGCATTTTTGGTAGGAGTCAAATTAAGATTTGACCTTAAATGACTCCTACCAAAAATGCCAGGAACTTTGAAGAAAGTAGCCCAAGCCAAATTTGTTTAGTATCCTTCAGTGATGTCAAAAACACTTTGAAAACCTTTGTCCGCATGGCTTGGTCACGGAACATTAGCATTGGTCCTCTACTAATATAGACATGTAGAGAATTATTAGCCAAATTGCTTGAAAGTATATTAAAAACCATGAAAATAGCACAAAAATATATCAAAATCAGTGATTATTTTAGTCATCAATATCTGTCATTTGTATGCAAATTTGTATGCAAATTTATATGCAAATTTATGATGAATTACAGGGTAACCTTAGTAGTATTTTTTTGGGTAAATCTTTTGTTTTTTGTCTATGGTTGCGGCAATTATAACGCAGGAAAATCAGGAATTCAGGGGAAGAGGTTTATTGAATAAACAACAGTATTTGTGTTAAATAAGTGTTCTAAAAAAGTCCCCATGTAATTGTGCAATGAAACCCCTAGCTTGATTTAAAAAGGGGCAGGGTGTTAGACTTGTTGAGGGGCATGGGAGTCCAAGGGCCCTTAATCTTATGGTGAAGAAGCTCTGGGATTTTAGCATATTTTTGGCATGGAACTATTCTGACTGAGGGGCAAACAGCACAAATGCTTACTATGCTATCATTCTGTGATCCATGTAAGATTTTTCATTTATGGGTTAACTAAGCAAAAAAATAAATAAATAAAATCTCATGGGGGCAGACCACCAGGGGACAGGGCGGACTCCCAGAGGGCACAGCAGACTCCCAGGGGCAGTGCAGACCCCAGGAGGGCTGTGAAACAGCAAAGCTAGGGGTCTGTAAACATGTACTCACTACATTAATATTATAACTGTCACAATTTTTTGTGGAATTTTAGTTGTAATCCTGTTCATGCATTATTACTTTTGCACGTGCTTAATTTTTGTACAAACTTGGATTTTACATTAATTAAAACCTATTTGTGCTGTTGTGATCATTTACTTTCTGCACAGAATTGAATGTCCTTTCACCTGGGTAGAATTTAAAGGATTAGTTCAGTGGTCAAACATGTTTGTGTTATATGAAAAAGAACTTCAAAAGAAAGAAAATGCTAGAGAAAGCATTCGAAAATCTCATTCTGTTAAGGAGATATTCAAGTTTAAAGTTTGGTATTATTTGTGTAGAAACGACTGAAATCAGACTAGTTGTGATGTCATAGCCTCAGATTCCTCAAAGTCTTTATGTATTCTATCATAATTTGTCCAGCAATTTTGTGGCTTAAAAACCATGGGATATGTCAAAAAAGTAGTAAAACTGAATCTAGGAAGGGTATTTATAATATACCAACTGAAGAAAGTTTGAGGAAAAATAATTTAAAGTAAAAAATTAAATAAACTTTTTTAAAACACAAAAGATTTTAAGAATCTAAAGCTGTAACATCACAATTTCAGTCGTTTCTACATAAATGATACCAAACTTAAATATCTCCTTCACGGAATAAGATTTTGCAATGCTTTCTTCACCATTTTGTTTCTTTCGAAGTCCTCTTTCATTTAAGATGGACATGCTTGACCACTGAACTAATCCATTAATGTCCTTTCACCTGGGTAAAAATATCTACCTGTCCCTATACTTTAATTCTTTGCCAATAGAAGCAGGGATCAAAATGATTACCTGTAGGATAAGAAATCTATTGTGGTCAAGATCTACAGCGCTCTCCTTTAGGAGGTTGGTAACATCTTTGAAGGTGGCTTTCTTGCTGTTGATGTAGTAACTGCTGGAGTTGTCCTTATTTGCAGTCCTGGAAATGACAAACTGGCTGTTAGGAACAACATCGTAGTCCTCCTCTCCTGACTGCATGAGGGAAAAGAAATACGACAGATTGCAATGAGAATATGACATCATGAAAGCTTGGTCCTTAAAGAAATATTCCCATGGTTTTTTGTAAAATTTTATTTGAAAGAGCATACTTTTAGAGCTAATTTGGTACAAAAATCAGGTTGATATCATATTCTGTTCAGGAGATATGGATTTTTTAAGATTTCTTCAATTGCATTTTAAAGTTTTAGTATGATGAATTTGCGTTTGATGTCATAGAGACAATTCCATTGCAAATGTTTATGTATATCTTTGAACGTTAATTAGTTGTTTCTGTATGATTAGAAATAATTTTCCAAAAGTTATAGAAGCAGGGTATATTTGGCATGTATATAAATACCTAACTTTCATCAATTTATTTTTCTAGCAGGTTTTACTAATTAAAAAGGATGATAGATTTGAATGAAATACATAAACTTTGTGGAAATGTGTTGCTGTGGTGTCATACTGAGCCTTTTCCTATTCGTTTATTGCCATTTTTTGCGAACCTTAAAATTTAAATATCTCCTGGTAGGAATAACATATCAACATGATTTTTGTACTAAATTGTTCCTAATATTTTTCTCTTCCTTATAAAAGAATAAAAAAATATAAAAAAAACATGGGAATAATCCTTAAATAATGCCCACTGTGCCAACATTTAATGCTGAGCCTTTTCCTATTCGTTTATTGCCATTTTTTGTGAACCTTCAAATTTGAATATCTCCTTGTAGGAATAACATATGAACATGATGTTTGTACTAAATTGTGTCTAATATTTTTCTCTTTCACATGAGAGGTTACGAAAAAAATATGGGATTATTCCTTTGAGGAAATTGATCAACACTGACCAGAAAAGCAGTGTATGAGGTGCAATGTGTTAATGGGGATTTATTTGGAAAGAGCATGAAACAGTGTAAAAGCTTCATGACTTGTGAATAAGTGGACAGTGTGATATGATGCTCTAACCAGGCTTTGACATGTTCCGCTAAGGGACAGATTTTATTGATGTTATGTCATGTAATTTATCCAATCATCTATTTTCAAATGAAATTAATAATACATCATATCATGAAGTATTGTCTCAAAATGTAATTAAAAATATAGAAGGATTAATATGAAGGAAATATATGTAGGTCCCTAGCTTTACTGTTTCAAAAGGGCTGGTCCACTCTTCCTTTCAGTTAATGCCCATCCACCTTTCCTCTTTTCTTCCACCTTGATCTCTTTTCATCAGTTTAAACTGTCTTTTTCATCAACCCTACCCTTCTTTTCCTCAAGCCTTCCATCTTTCCCTCCTCCTTGAGTCCTTCCTCCACCCTCCCCTTTTTACCGATCCTACTTCTTTTTATCTACAAGGATAAGTACATGACTGAGATGCTGGAGGTCAAAGGTTAAGCAGCAATTTGTCCACAGATATGCAGAACGATACGCTGACATCCACCGCAGAGATTGGTCTTCTGCATCTCACCTTCTCCCCAACCCCAACTTTGGGAAATGTGGACACTAGCTGGGGGTGGTCATCGTCCTTCAGAAGCAAAGTAGAGCCATTAGTCCAATGGTGGAGTTTCACCCTGCCTGGTTCTTTGAACACTTCTCGTAAAGAGCAGTGTTCATCCACTCCCCATACTGGCAAATTTTTGGGTCCACACTGAAAACAAGTCACAGGTGACTTAAATGTGTGCATTCCCTGGTATATGCTTAGACTACAATGCCCTGTTTTCTCAGTAAAACCATCATTTCTCATGTCAAACATGTCCAAGTAAAGCAATAATGCTGCTAAGCATAGCTGGAATCAAATAGCAGTTTACTTACACCTGTGTCTATGATATGCTGGAAATGCACTGCAACTGTACAGCTGCTCAAATTATGAAATTGATCTGATTTGTGGATGAGGACGGACAGCTTTTTGGACCTGATCTTGGCAGCCCGGTAACCAAAGACAAAAAGCATGGAATCAATCACGTTGGATTTACCGCTGCCATTTGGTCCAATAATGCATGAAAAGCTCTTTGAAGGGGAAGGAAAAAATTTTAGGATATTACCATGTTTACTACTGTTGAACATTAAAATTAATATATTTATTTTTTATGAATATTTAATGAGATATTTTGCTGGTTGAATGGTATTTTTGTGAAGAACCTTAACACCACAGTAAAGAAATACTTGAATATCTAGAACAAAGTGAATCCTATTTAATAAATTTACATCTTTACTTCATTACATACATGTAGATCAATGGTAATTATTCGTCCATTTAATGATTTATAGACTTTTAGTGGGAAGGTGCATGTAAACTGTTGACTTCACAAATACCAAGATCTGCTCTCACTTTTCAGTACAGTGTAATATCTTTGAGATATATCTTATAAATAATTCACTTTTTTCAGAAATGTTCATTTAATACACAAGAAAAGTTTTGAAGACAAAACAAATAGTATGTAATTTAGCATAGCGTAGCAAAGTTTTAATGTCCCAAAAGCATCCAGTGCTGGACATTATATCGAGACGGCCACGGCCTTTGATAACCAGTTTAACTCACTGGTTGCAGACCCACCAGGATTCCAACCCGGGATGTATGGGTGAGAGGACAAAGCACTAACCACTACACCACGGAGGTCAATAATAAGCAATAATTTTCACTTACCTTATGGAAAGGCCCCAAACTGACCTTACCAGCGTAAGATTTAAAGTTCTCTGTAACAATCTGCGTAATCATGAGTCGCGAGGTGGGAGCTGCTGGTTTGTCTGGAGATTGAGTAGAACTGGCCTCCATGGGGGTTTCAGTGGCATCCTCCTCTACATTCTGCATTTCAGCAGGAGAGGTTTTTTCTTCATCAAGAACTGGCATCATTAGTATAGTTCACTGCCTCTCTAAATAAAATATGAATACACAGGAAGTTATATCAAAAATGTATGAATACAAAAACCTTAAATAATGATGAAGAAACAAAATTTGCTGGTGGTTGTATTATTTTGGATTTTCTATTGGGTGAGAACAGTAATTAACCCTCCTTCTTGTTATATTATGTTAACTTATAATTCATATATATTAAGTTTAGGTGTCCTACAAATGATGGTAGGAAAATTCAGCTAAATCTATCGTCAGAATGGCAGTTTGATGATATGCTGCATGATGATATGTTGCATTTGAATGCAAAAAATATATCGTAACAACGATAACATTTGAAAAGCTTTCAAAAGCTATTCTGAAAGCCATGGTAGATTTCAAAACTTTGCGGAACTGGTTCTGTTCCTACAATTACCTCCACAAAACCATCGAGATGACCAGCCCAAAAATAAGGAATATCACAAAAATAGAGTAGAGGTCTACAGGTCACACTAGAAATGGCAACCATAGAGGTCATTAGTCTTAGGTTGCATAGGAAAAACCTCAAATTGTGTTGAATTTTATTCCTATTTAAAAACACATTCTTAATTCCTTAGTCATGAAACGCTTAAAAATTTCAAGATAAATTCCTTAAAAATCCATTTCCTGCAAATTGATCATTTGGTTGCAAAATTTGACTTTTAGAAGCTTTAAAAATGAACTTCCAGTCGTTTTTTATTGCTAAAATCAATTTAAATCACACTATTTACATTTGATCATGAATAAATCTGAAATTTAGGGTGAAAATACCCTTCCAAAAATATGTTTACTGTTATTTAGTCATTTACTAATTAGTTATTTTAATGCATTTAAGTCTTCAATCAAACGCTGTTTAAAGTCTAACATGGCTCTCGCACTAGCTTCAATTTTGCACCAAAGGAAGGAAGTATTTTTTGTTTGCAGGGAATGCAATTTACTTGACTCATCAAGTAATCGTTTCATTTATTTGTAGTGAAGATAACAATCAAACTAAGCTTTTTTGTCATGTATTTTTGGGTCAGTTTTACAGCTTGTAAAACAGGTGTTGGCCTAATGCACATGTCAGTTGTATGACTCACCCTACTACCCCCAGCAATGTCAGTCAAAGGTGAGTCATTGCGATGACGTCATGAAGCAGCATTCAATTGATTTGCAGCATATTGTTGGGCTTTTACACTGTCATAACTGTAATGTTGGTAGAAAATCCAGTGTTTGTACATCTCATCAAAAAATAAGAACAAATACTGTGGCTTATTAACGAAGAAGGGAGTCTCCAGCAAATATGAGTTGAGTCAAAAAATGTAATTAAGATTCGCAAGTGGTCAAAAAAAAGGAATTTTCTTATACGGTTCGAAAGTCGCGTTAGAAAGTGACCTACCTTTTTCATATATGTATTACTAAGTAGCCTATATCGGTTGCCATAACGCTAGGAACACCTGTGATCACAGCATCTGTTCAGTCTGTCAGACGTTTCAAATACACCCGCCCAATCAATCGTGCACGCTCATGCTTGTCATAGGCCTACTAGCGTTAGTCATCCTAAACTTTCAGATGCATTTCTATGCATGACACTGCATTTTGTTATCGTTTTTATAAAGCAAAATGGGTCAGAATTTTATTTTCTTCAACAATTTTCACAAATTAAATTAGGTTTTCAATTTCCAGGTGAGATTGTATAAAACATACTGGATGTAAGAAAGAGTGTATGAATTTTCATGTAATGATTGATGTAGCCTAACGTAAGGCCTAAGTTGTTGGTATTTTCTGAAACATTTGTTGCCCTTAAAAAAATGAGCACATGTTAATGTTATTGTTAGGCCTAGGCTAGGCCAAAATCCCATTGACTTTTGCTGTAGAGTGAATTAATATTTTTTCTACTTACGATTTCCTACACCTAATAAGCAAACTTTGCGGAGTGAAGCTGATGAAAGTATGTGACGACTCTGCTGCAGTGCTCAGGCTAAACCAGCCTAATGTTACACACTGCCTTAACGATATAATGTTAGGCCCTTGTCAATTTAGTATGCCTACCCAATATCTTGTGTTTACACACATAAATAACAATAATATTACATCAAAAGCACAATCTGATATAATAACAAGATATTCTACGAGGTAAAAGTGATTCACTTCTTATTTGAAATATAAATCTTAATTAAGACGTTTCCTGAAATAATTCTTACATATCACCTTTTAAGACGAAATCGGCGCCTCTTAATAACTAGGCTGAAAATAGAGTATTTTGATTGGTCAATTTGTACGAAATGAATATTTACATTGAGACTGTACCGTTGTAATACTAATACAGCCGCACTGCAGACGAAATGATGATTTGTTCCTATAAAATGTAATCAATTGATTTATTTTCTTAATTAATTATAAATATATTTTCATATACAAATAAAAGGTAAATTTACTACAGATTTGATCACTATGAATGTAAATAACTGGATTTTATTAACTCTTGATAGTAAGAAAAGCGAATGTAATATGATTTTTAGCTTTAAAATGTGTCCCAATTAGTTCCCTCATACATACAAAGCTTTTTTTAGATATTTTTTTAACTTATTGTCAGAGAATAAATTAAAAAAATGAATGAAAAAAACATATCTTACAATATCGGAGTTTCATGACCATGCGAGAGAAGCAAAAATTAACAAAATTTGAGGTAGTTCTCATGATACCGCCTAAATTAAGTCACTAAATATGTTAAATGTGGACTATAGTAGTTTGGCATGCGGGTATTTTTTTGTTTTAAACCTCGTAGATAATTACTCTTGATTGAAAAAATGAGATGTTGGGTCGGATTGTTACAGATAAAGATTAAACATTGAACAATATTTCTGATTTATTGAAATAAAACTTATTTTGTAAATCATGGATCAAAATATAGAAATAGTAGAGTTATTAAGTGGGCGCCAAAGCGGTTAAACCCACGCAATAAGAAAGAAGAGGCCGGGCATCGTCAACATGATCCCACTGACCCCAACTTCTAAACCATGTACTTACAGTGCCGATAGCGGCGTAGGAAGATAGATGACATTCGGGCCAGACCAGTTTATGTTTGTCCTAATTAAAACCTACAAAAATGCATGTATCATCGGATCCTATTATGTCCAAAAACCAAGGGTGCCGGAAGGAACTCGGGCAAGGTGGAGGGGCAGAAAATCAAGTGAGGGCACTTTCTTCGACAGTAATTGAGGGGCACATTTCATTTTCAAAAAGGGGCACTTTTCAGTTTCAAAAAAGTAGGGCCACGTTCCCCTTGGCCTGTTAACCCGCGGTTCCACATTTTTCCAAATGTATACTTTTGTACGGTGATGTTTTGTATCTTAGCGTGATTTTGTGACACCCACCTCCACACACACACACACACACACACACACACACATACATATATATATATATATATATATATATATATATATATATATATATATATATATATATATATATATATACATATACGCACACACCCCACACACACACCCACACACACAGACACACACACTTTTGACTTTTGGCGGTATGCAAATCCCGCCTATGGGTTTGAGATTGAGGAGCCGGCACCAATGTTGACAATTGTCCATCGGGGAAATAGGTAAAATTACTGCTTAGAATATTATTTGAATCCATGCCCTCCCACCACGGCCCTTGGTGTCGGGGCCCTTGGCAAATGACATGCTCTAATTATTGCCAAATAAATAATAAATGTATGTTACAACTTCTGTGTACTTTGTAGGATTTGTGAGTGAGTGGATTTATTTGTTTTAAAGTTTCAAGAGGACCATTGCAACAATAATTTCATATAACTTTCAATAGGACATCTCCTGCCCTGCCCGCCCTTAACTTTTAAAAGCTAGGGCACCTCCATATCGCCCAAACTCTGTTAAAATTGTTATTGTAAATTGTAACTTTACTCGCTTTGAACGCATAGGCTATACAATCTATTTTGAATTTTCCCTAAACATTGGACCTTTTTTCTTTTAAAATTGAAAAAGGGATTCATATTGCGAATTATTTACCCTTGCCACTTTGACTACGCTGAAGTGTGAATTTGAGATATTCTGTCTAATAAAACATGTTGATATAGTACTTTTAATTTATTTCACAAATTTAAACAATTTTTAAGTTTGCAAATTCTAAAAAAGAAAATGAATCACCTGTAATTTTCGGACTAATACAAATTGAGAAATGATTCCGGAGAAAAGTGCTCCTCAAATTGTGCGCCTCTCTTCCCCCCTCCCCTCGCCTCCAACCCCCCGATTCAAGTTTCTTTGAAGCATGTAATTTTGCTGTTGACAGGCCCAATACCATGTAAATCAATATGTCATTATATCATAATTATGATCAGATTTTGATAAATACTGAGAGCTTACAAAGGCTTCGCCCCTGGCTCCCACATGAAGTTCAATTTGCTGTATATACTGATATAGTGATACATATAAACAAATATATCATTTGGCAGCATACAATTTTTATCAGAAATGACTTTGAAGTGAGCTTTTGAGCTCCCCCCCCTCTTCCCTCCCCGCACCTGATCCCCCACATGCAGGGGTGGTGTCACAAAGAACTCGGGGCAAGACTGCAGAAAATCAAGACTAATTTTTTGATAATATTTGAGGGGCGCTTTTCTTTTCAAAAAAGGGGCACTTTTTAATTTTTTTTAGAATTCCCTAAGAAAATGAATTAATTGTCCGAACAAGAAAACTTCGCGAAAAGTGAAGAAAAAATTCATAAGAATGAAGCAAATATAATTGGAAGAAAATTTCCAGAAAGTAAAAAAAAATTCCAGAGAATTAAAGCAAATTTCACGAAAATGAAGGAAAATTGAAGAAACTTGAAGAAAATTTCCTGAAATTGATAGAAATTTCCTGGGAAATAAAAGCAAATTTCACGAAAATGAAAGAAAATTTAAGAAATCTGAATGAAATTTCCCCAAAATGAAGAAGATTTCCCCAAAATGAAGAAAATTTCTCGAAAATTAAGAAAAACGTCCACCAAATTTAAAAAAATTACCATGAAATAAGAAAGATTTCTTCTTGAATTGAAGCAATTTTCACGTAAATAAAGAAAAATTGGAAGAAATTTCCCTAAAATGAAGGAAATTCCTCGAAAATTGAGAAAAACGTTTAAGAATTAAAGAAAAAAATTTCCATAAAATGAAACAAATTTCCCGAGATTACAGCAAACTTCACGAAAATGAAAGAGAATTGAAAATATTTGAAAGAAGTTTTCTGAAAATGAAGAAAATTTACAAAAAATTGAAGGAGATTTTCCGAGTCTGTCACTCAACAAGTTGTTTACTATTGAGTTGACGATCTTAATTTATTGTTCATAATCCTAATATATTTATTTCATACGGTTTTTTTTCTCAGGTCAAAATTCACCACTGGAGGGGATGGGGGTGGGGTAATGAATAGGAATGGGAATCATTACCCCCCAGTTATTATGTTAAAAACGGCTATGAATTGAGTCGCTTTCCTTTCTCAATGGCATGTTCTCTTTGTAACACAGCCTTTTTTCAAAGAATTCTGGTGTAAAGGGAGGGGGAATTATCATGTTTCTGAATCATATTGAAGCACATTTCACGAAAATGATGGAAATTCTACAAAAACAATGCAAATTTGAAAAAATCTAACGAATTGAAGGAAATTTCCTGAAATTTATAGATCATACTTCTCAAAATTTAAAGATTTTCCGAAAATAAAGGAACTTGCACTAAAATATTGAAGAATTTTTTCCCAAATAAAAGAAATTTAACGAAAATTGAAATTTGACAAGTTTTAAGAACAAAATTGAAGATTCGCAAATTACGCTAATTTTTAAAAAATTACGAAAAAATTGATTGAGATTTCCCGAAAATTGAAGAAAATGTCCACAAATTGAAGATTTCCGGAAGACTCCCCCAGTGGTGTCTGACCCTCACT
The DNA here is from genome assembly GCA_020152595.1 of Chiridota heheva. Classification (NCBI taxonomy): domain Eukaryota; kingdom Metazoa; phylum Echinodermata; class Holothuroidea; order Apodida; family Chiridotidae; genus Chiridota; species Chiridota heheva. The sequence continues at coordinate 207,384 of JAIGNY010002737.1, read as the reverse complement.
TTATTCTCTTCATATATTCATTTTAATCATAGGGCATGTAGAGATGTTTTTCTAGGAGCAAAAAGCAGTGGAGAAGGGCAATGAAAGTGAATGCCCCCCCCCCCTTCCTCCCCTTTTAACTCACTTAGTATGTTAAAGGCTATGCTTCATAATTTGGAAAGGCGTGATGTAATATAATGAGTAATGACGTGAGGCAACCCCGGGCCAATTTTATTAAATTTAAGTTTATCAATTCAACAAGGATCCTTCCCACTTAATTCCCACTTGTTGAATGTTCACAAAATAATATTCACTGCAATACACCCCCCCCCTTCCCTTCTCCCCCTCCCACCCACCCCTTCTCCTCACTTTCGACACGGGCAACACCACTGGTGACAGGAAGTACCACTGCAGGGAGGGGCCCCGAGGGGACACATTCACAATACATCGGGGAAAGGAAAGGGGGTTGGAAAGGGAAAAGTGGGTAGGGGTGTGAAAGGGATGTGGATGGGGATGGGGGGGAAAGAGAATGGGATGAGTGGGGAAAGGGATGTGGAAGGGGATGGGGGAAGAGAATGGGATGAGTGGGGAAAGAGGGGAATTTTCCTCAATTTTCGGGAATGAAGTTTCCTTCATTTTTGGGAACTTTCCTTAATTTTAGGTACCTTTATTTAGTTTCCGAGCATTTTTCCAAACCGTCTTTTTCCATTTTTGGGGAAGTCTGACAGATTTTTTGGATTATTTTCCTCACTTTTTGTAAACTTTTTTTAATTTCCGAGCAATTGCTTCAATTTTCGAAACATTTTCTCCCATTTTTAGGCAATTGTCTTCAATTTTCGGAACACTTTATTTATTTTTTGGTAAGTTTTTCAATTTTCGTGAAATTTTCTTTAATTATCGGCTCCTATATTTTGGGAAATCTAGCCGAGTCGGCATCATGATTTCAATAACTCACTAATCTAAAAAGAACATCTGACATTTTACTTTTCTGCCTGACCGGTGGCCAATAAGTCGGTCATGATTCCCTGTCCGACTAAGATGGATTTCCGGCTGACAGTGTGCGGCCGTTCCAGCCCCTCTTTCTCACATCATTTTGCCCCGGGTACGGCCATGAGTTCAATTCCCATCCCGAGTGCTGCATTATTGTGTCCTTGAGCAAGACACCTAGTTAGACACTTTACTTTACCAGTCCACTATGGTACCAGTATTAAGCTGGGGAGTTAACCCTCGATGGACTGTTATCTCGTCTAGGTTTAGAGAGAGTAATGTGTTCTCATCTGCTTGCGCCATGAAAAATTATCGGCCCTATACGGATCTAATGGCTCGGATGGATTTAGCTAAACTAATCCGAAAATGAATAGCATATATTGCATGCTGGTGTTTCAATCACATATCGAATTGGGCAGGAGCTATAGGTAACTTGTCGCTTGGCTCCCTCACTTCCAACTGAATATGCCTCTAGATGTTGCGCCATAGAACTGCCGCGTATAGATACTTTCATTAAGGTTTGTTCATAGGTAGCGGACACAGGGACATCTACCCCAATTTTGTCGAAAGTTTGAAAGTTCCCCTTTTCAGACAGGAAGCGTACCTTTTTTCAGAGGAAAAGTACCTTTTTCAACAAGTGTCATTCTTAGAGAAGGAACATGCCCTTTCAACATTGAACTTGAAGCCTTTCATCATTTAAAGATTTTCAATCTTATCTTTTCATTAAACAGTAAAATAAGGAAAACAAATATTTCCCTAACAGCTGCGCTTTTATGCGCTTCTCACACATACACTCTATTTTAAGTTTCATGTTGGGTGTCAATATTGGACGTTTTTCCTACTGAAAAAGCAGTCACATCTGCTATACCTTTGTTTTCTCTGCTTATAATTTGTAAAATAACTGTACAGATATTTACTAGAATGTGCGAGCCACCCCAAATTTCATTAGTCGGGCCATGCAGGGCAAGCTTACAATGTGGACCCGGGCCATTGTCCATTAACTGCCGTACTCGGTCCTCCTCTCCTTCTTCTTAAAGATAAAATGTGCCCTTTATTTAAACAGAGATAAAAACTTGATTTTCCTTTCAAATATTAAAGACAATCCCCTTATAAAGAAAGTAACACCGTCATTTAAACATTTGCTTGTGCAAGCTATACCCATATTTCACCAATGGGGCAAATTTACATAGGGGGCTGGAGAAAAGCATACCCAAGCTTGCCATTACTGACTCGTTGAAGAATTGAATGTGAAACTTGAGCTATGCTTTTCTAACAAATAGGACTGATATACTGTGTTTAATTGAATTAATAAATTTACGCATCTGAGAAAATGATGGAAATCTTCGCGGAGGCTGGAGCATTCTAAGGGCCCCTGATTTGCTTTCCACATTGTTTAAATGTTTGGGATCATGTTAAATATAATTGCCTTATAATAATCTAAATCTTTTCAATTTTAAGATATACGATCTATAAAATGCCCAAATTTTATAGATCTTGGTATAATTGTTTTCCTCGTTTCCCGAATCCGAGTTGATCAATTTTGGAGGTTGCAAATTTTAAAAAGAAAAAAAAAAAGTCCCAAAAGTAATTTTTCAAAGGGATGAAAGTTTGTAAACTTTCCGCTGGGGAGGTGTGTTGGGAAGGGGGAAGGGGGTGGGGAGGGGGGGGGGGTGGGGGAGTATAATTGCCTCTAAAGCTATAATGCTGTTTTACATGAATTGAAAATATGTTGGCCCAAAATGTGCCCATATAAAATCTTATGTCCTCCAGCTGATTCACTGATTCAAATATATCTTAAGCCACCCCTGCGTTTGTTACAATGTTCAATCGTTCAATATCCTTTAACGGAACAAGATTTAAAAATAATTTCTTCTTTAATTTATGGTATGACATTGGAATTTATGTTACTTCAATAGATTCCGTTTTATTTATGCAATGCAATGGTTGCGACCCTCAAAATCGCAAAGAACATTCGGACACATCTAGACGACAGTCAGGCTTAGGCTTTTTTTTAGAACTGTACATCTTTAAACTTGAATTCTCCATAAATTAGATTCTTATAATTCCTAATTCTGTACTTTTGGTAATGTAATATACGGTCCAATTGGTTTAGAGCATGAACAAAAGTGTAATTAATGGATGCACCCACCCACTGACATTCAAGAAATTAGCGGAACAGGTTCCAGCCACTAGGGCCTACACTGACAGAGTGCAGACACCAGCAGTGCATTCTTTCAGCAAGTTACAGGCGAATAATTATAATGATGTGACGTTCCATTTGCGGTTTCATAGTTCGTGTGTCTTTAAGTAGAAATTTGTCTCCAAGACTCATCGGGCATTTCAACGACAAGGGACAGCGAGGTTAATTTGTAAGAATACTAAAAAACGTTATAGCCCAGACGGTAGACCTAACTACTGTAACTTTACTGTGTAATGCCTAACGTCAGTTATTAACAGTACACATTAGCACGGTTGGCATTGTGATTGCTGTACGGCCAGCCATCACCAATGGCAGCAATGTAATCAGTCCAACGGTACTGCGTGGAGTACTATGTAATATGTTATTATATGTAAGGTACCGGTGCGTACACAGGTGTTCCTAGCGTTCTGGCAAACTATATTATACTTAAGCCTACTACTTTATAAAGAAAAGTAGGTCTCTTTTTAAAGTGACTTTCGAGCCGTATATAAAAATTCCTTTTTTGACCACTCACGAATCCTAATTACATTTTTTTACTCTACTCACATTTGCTGAAGACTCCCTCTTCGTTTATAAGCTACAGTATTTGTTAGTTTTTTCTGATTAGATGTACAAACGATGAATTGTCTACCCCATTACTGTCAAGACAGTGTAGATGCCCAACAATTTGCTGCAAATTAAAGTATCGTTGCGATGACGTTATGAAGAAGCAAGCAGCACTTCAATATTATTATAAAATGCATACCAAACTGAGTGCAGTGACAAAGGTCATCAAACTTCATAATCGAATTGTATCTATTTCATTGATGTTAAAATGATTTGACACATGCTAACAGAAGTTAAAATATAGCAAAATTCATTTCCAGATGACAAGCCCAACAATTGGCAGACTACATATGGTTTAGATCCTTTTCCACTTTTAGGATATCATCCAGTTTCTTGACATAAACTTTTTCTTGACCCATACTTTTTAAAATAAGAATAAGAGCAATACTTGTGTAGCCCTCTTTTTAAGATATCTCGATTGTGATGTATCTTGCGTCAATATTTGCACAAAAAAAAGAAAACGCAAAAAATATATGTTTCAAATAATTTATTTTCTCACCGGAGAATATTTATCCTAATTATTCTGTGTGATATAAGTGATATGATATGATGAAGATACTGATAAGAGGTTCATACTTTAATCACATGTCTGTACCTCTAAGTTGGTGGTAAGACACCCACATATCATGCCAGTATCATCCAGATAAAATAGTCTGTTCAAACTATAAAGAAATTAATATATCATTAAGTAACTCTTCTCTGTAATTCACTGTATACTGTGGCATTTGAAAGTTTATCAACATCTTAAACCAAACTCTTGTCTGCACTTGTAATATTCTCAATGTCCTTATCCAATGAAAGAATAGAACAAGTGCAAAGAGTTTTAGAAATATAAGATGACTATACTATTTGGTAATTACAAAGAAGAGTTAGAAGGAAATTTTGTATTTATGTTTTGAACATATTTATACTGTGAATCATTACTATATGTATGATATATATGGTAACATGGGTATTCACAAGTTTTCAAACTTTAGTTTGAGATGGTGATTATCTATGTTTAACTGCCAGTGTCAAGTGAATTTCAAAGAAGAGTTACTTAAATGTTTATTTCTTTAGATTTTGAAGACACTATTTTCACTTAATAACATACATGTAACTATTGAAATTACAGAGAAGAGTTACTTAAAGGATATATATATTTCTTTATATTATAAAGAGACCATTTTAACTTGATGACATAACTACTGAAATTACAAGAAGAGTTACTTAAAGGATATTTATTTCTTTATATTTTGAAGAGACTATTTTAACTTGACATAACTATTGAAATTACAGAGAAGAGTTACTTAAAGGATATGTTTGTTTCTTTATATTTTGAAGAGACCATTTTAATTTGATGACATACTGTAACTATTGAAATTACAGAGAAGAGTTACTTAAAGGATATTCATTTCTTTATATTTTGAAGAGACTATTTTAACTGGATGATATTGTCTTGAGATGTAGTATACATGATACATGATATTTAAAAGTTTACTACAAAGAAGTGAATATATGCAAATGTAAACACATTTGCATATATTCACTTCTTTGTCTCTTGCAGATGAAGAATATATAACTTTATTGAGGGAAATATTCTCCATAGCATGCATGAATTACTTTAGGTTTTACATTTGTGCTCACCCTGCTTACTATATACTCTTTCTGTAAACAATTACTTTTGGCAGTTAGAACAATACCACTGCTCTTCACCTAGCTCTTCTTCATCCCCATTCAACCCAATGCACTTGTATTGAAGCCATATGTCACACTTATCACTGCAGACACAATCAGTGGTACAGTTGTGACCACATTCTCTGCAAGGCCATTCTAGCACTTTCTGCTTTTTTTGTTTGCCTTTTCCTTTCCCTTTTTGACCTGGTGCCTTACTTTTCCCTACGTTGGATTTGGAGGAGGAAGGTGGTGCATCCGAATTTGCTTTAACATTTGATGATTGTCTCTTTGTAATTTCACATACCTTTTCTGGATCCTTTATTCTGATCTGCTTCCTCTGAGCATCCCTTTTTGTGACCTTTTACTTTCTTAGATACTCTTTTCGGAATTGTCCCACAGACATTTTTAGATACTTATGAATAATCTCTATTTTTATTGATGCAGCTCTTCCTTTAATTTCCAAAACATCACCTGAATACAAATTTTCCCATATGCTATTAAGTTGCTTATCAGCCTTAACTGATTCAAAAATAATATTGTATACATCTTTGCCATGAATATTAAGGTTCCCGAATCCTCCGTTTCATAGTTTTGTATTGTACTATCCAACAATTTGAAAAAATGATATGCTGTATCTGTGATATGGCAAAGATTACCATTTTCTGTTTCCCTGCTCTTGATTTCATTAAGGGATCCCTTATCAGTCGAATTGGCAAATAGTGATGCTTCATTTGAAAGTAAATTCTTAAGAGAAATAACATCGTTATGACTTGAATTTACAAGATCTCTTTTCTTCTCACTAAAGAGATTAGATGAAGCAAACTTCATCTTACGATAAATTGTCGATCCAACACACCACGCACCAATGTATCTTAAAGTCCCTGACCCTCCTTCAGATCCCTTAAAGATATTGGTTTAGGATTTGCATTCATGCTAACAGCTTCATCCTTTATCTTTTGTGATATATTTGCAATTATCTTTCCTCTTAGTTTATCAGCAATGCCAATGCAACACGGAAATTAGTACTTGGTAGCACTTTTTTTGTGAATAGTTGTTGAACATATTCACTGTAGAGATTAGAACTCATGAATTGGTTAAAATCAGTGAAAAATTCATTAGAATTGGTACTTGAATTACTAATAGGATATTTAAATATAAATTTACAATACATTTTTTTCTCAAATAATTCAGTAACTTCAGTTGCTTATTGATTTCAACCTGCTCTGGCGTGTATTCATGACTATACATTAGTTCACTGAAAATCTCTTCACAGTTGATCCAGCTTGGTAATGATTGCATTTCATCATCACCCTCTAACCCAGCTTTAAATAGTTCTAAGAACTCTAGCGTAGACTCTTCATTGTCACTATCATCTTCCATGTTATTAGCAGTAACTAACTGGCCAGAGTTACTCTCTTTGGGGGGATCAACTGGGTGACTAATTGGTTCCATAACAACTCCCTGATCAACACAACAACTACAATCATTGAAAAGAGGGCGTGGGACATAGGAGTAAAAATTGTGGATGTTCTGGGGCTGTGGATGCACAAGAGAATTATTGAAATTTATAACTTGGAGGCCGCTTGTTGATTTTGCACGGCCAATTGCCACTCCAATTTAACGTTTTCGTTTTTCGCTTAATTTAGGAAAGAGTTGTTTCAAAATGACAACTAATTCAGCTCTACTGTACTTATTCGGCAAGCAGGCATACTGCGTTGACATTCTTCTTCAAAGTTCCGAAAGATGACTTCACCCGTTTCATCTTCATAAAATTGCCTTGCGATCCTATATAAGAAGCAGGATAATACGATAATCGACTGTCAGAGCAAGAACTGATGACGATCTCTTGCAATTTGTTTTATTTTCCCTGAAGTTTGCAGTAGAGGCAAACATATATTTTCCCATTTTTGATCAATATATCTTAATGATATTGTAGTTTTAAATAACATATAGGCCTAAGCACATGGGGCAGAAAACCTTATGTCAGAAGGAACTCTGAGCATTGGGGCAGAAAATGAAATAAGGGCACTTGTTTGAAATCAATTGCGGGCCACTTTTCATTTTTAAAAATGGACACCTTTTTCCGTTTTTGAAAAAGTCGAGAGGGGGTGGGAACGTCCTCCTGGCTTCCTGTTCCTATACGCATATGGTTTAAGAATATATATATATATATATATATATATAGGCGAGAGTTTTTCCCCCACATTTTTCCAAATGTATACTTTGATTTAAAGGTAGATTTTTTGTATCTTAACGTGAATTTATAATTCCCCCTCCCCCTCCCACTTTTGACTCTTTCCCTACTTTCAGAGGGAAAATCCTGCTATGTGTTTTAGAATTGGGAGTCAGGACCAATGTTGGCAATTGCCCATTGGGCATATAGGAAAAAGGCCTAGGCCTAATTTTGAATGTTATTGGACGCCATGCCCTTCCCACCACGGTCCCCACGACCCAAGGAAAATATCACTTTTTAATTCTTTCAAATAAATACTAAATAAATGTTACATCTTCTGAGTACTGCGTGTATTTCTATTCGTTTTCAAACTTCAAGAATGACTAAGAATAATTATTTTATAACTTTTAAAAGGGCACCTCTTGTCCTGGTCCACCCTCAACTTTCAAATGGGCACCTCCTTCCCACTTTTGCCCCTTACTCTATGACATGGGGAAGTGGCCCCCTTGCCCCATTGATCCTGGTATCATTGCCTATATAGCAAAGGCTTATTCATAAGGCCCCAGATCTTGGGGGCCCATCAAAAGAAGGTGTGGAAAATAAAATGCATGCTCTAAAAATCATTTTGAAAAAGAGAATTACAAATATCTACGAGAGGATCAAAATTCGAAATTACAATTTCCGACATTTTGGTTTGCAAAGTCATGCATAATTTTCTGACAGTAAAGTTTGCAGAAATATAACGACGTATACATCAAGGATAATGTCATTAAGAAGTCATAATACATATTTACAAAAAGGCCCAGTCAATTATAAGTATAACCCACCAAAAAGAGATAAATAGGTCGTTCCTTTCCGTCCCTTGCTATCATAATGCATGACATTGTTAAATCATATGTTGAGCCTACCAAAAAAAGATATGTAGAATAGGCCTTCATTTCTGTATTGGTAACATATGATCCAGTATTCAAAAAATGATTTGAATTGGTGTGTGCAGTAAGCGACACCAACAATTGTAGGCTGTATCTACTAATTTAGTTAACAAGTAAGTCCAGTGTTACACTTTATGTTAGACAAATATATCTTAAAGTTCATATATACTAATTAACATTAAACAACAGAAAAATTTACCAGTTGGCAATTGCTCCTGAGGAATCCATTGCTCTCTTCGACTTCATTAACACATTTCAAAGCTCGTGTTTGAATTGTCAACTTTCGACCAATCGGATCGAATTTTGTTTGTGTTCACCATAATGTCATAGTAATTTCCGGTTCGTTCTTGTCATATTAATACTAAAGTGCTGCTTCTTCATGACGTCATCGCAACGTTTCTTTAGTTTGCAGCAAATTGTTAGGCATCTACACTGTCTTGACGGTAATGGGGTAGAATATTCATCGTTTGTACATCTAATTGGAAAAAACTAACAAATACAGTGGCTTATAAGCAAGGAAGGGAGTCTTCAGCAAATGTGAGTAGAGTAAAAAAATGTAATTAGGATTTGCGAGTGGTCAAAAAAAGGAATTTTCATATACGGTTCGAAAGGCGCGTTAGAAAGAGACCTGCCTTTCTTTATATATGTAGTAAGTATATAGGTTGCCATAACGTTAGGAACACCTGTGGGTGCATAGGCTACAGTTGTAAGCAAGCGTCCACATACACAAATAGAGAAGATCTTCACATCTACCGACTTATCCGATTTGGGTATGTCATGTGCCCATGTACATTGGAATAGTTGGAACCACACACTAACGTTAAACAAAAGTCAATGGGATTTACCACGTTTAAAAAAACGTTCCTAGATTTTTCTGGGAGCCTTTATTTTCAATATCAAAATCAACCCCCTTTCTTCTCTTCTTTAGGTTATAATACGTACAACTCCACTAACTTGGTAATATTGTATCAATCATTGTATGGGTGACATAATATGTAGAACTTGTACAGTGCAGATGTAAATAGTTAGTGCAAGTAAAAGGTTAAAAGACATGGTAACTAGAACTTGATATCTAGCACTGCGGAGGTGTATGGTTTGTACAGTACCATCTGCTTGAAGGTGAAGCTGTCATTGGATGAGCAGGCCACAAGTTGTTGCAGTAAGGAATTCCAAATTCTCATTGTGTCCGGACAATAAACTTCACTCTCTTTCCTCCTTAAAGAAAAAAAACAAATCTTTTTCTGGATCCCCAGCCACATCGGCATTCCCGGTAACGAGAAAGCCGACAACGCTCTGTCGAATCACATCTCTCCCAGTCTGCATTTCGTGCACTAAGACACAAAGATCTTCGGCGTGAAACTTACTCTTTCTTTGGTGTGCAGAGGCGGGAAAAGTAGATGGCTGTTACTTGGCATACCGGCATGGCAATAAAATATCTGCCTTGGCGTAAAAAAAAAACTATTGCAGGATTTGTGGCATTGGCAAACAGGACACACAAAGAGTTATTTACCAAAAATACCAATAAATCGTACAGAATGTACTAGGCCAATAAAACTAAAGAACTTTAAAACAATCACACTAAGAGACACTTTAACTCATTCTAGATTACCTTAGGCGAACGATGCAATGGCAGCCATTATGAAAGAGGTGATGTAGGGAGGGCGCAATGCTTTGATAATTTTTTCTTTGATATATATATATATAGTTTTGTGTATTCCTGTATCATTGACTTTATATAAATTAGAAATAGAATAATGCCAAGAACCAATGCATATTTATTAGTTGTACTGTTAACCAATTATATTATTTTAAAAGTAAAAGCAAGTTTTGTCACCGCGGAAAGTATTGTAGAAGCAAAATACTAAACAAGACTTAAGCTTATTGTGGCAACTCTCTGCATAGTCTATTGACTGTCTTGGCATATAAAAGCAAAGGCCTCGTACCTTCGGTGTAGCTTTTACATAGAATGCACCCTGGCATCTTTCCTTCTGTGTTACTCATGGCATTCCATGTCCTGCATGTGTGTTGTATGTAAATAGGAGTAACTTTAGAATGCAGGTTCACTCTCGAAATAATACCCCCTGACTCACGAACTTCCAACGTGAATGATCTGGATCTGGATGAAAACTGTGTAACACTTCTGGTGGAGTCAAACATGCAAGATAGGTGTGCTCATGCGAGGTACAGTAATCTTGAGCGAAACTTTCCTTGCCCTAAACACAAAAGGAAATGCCTTTTCTCACCCTAGTTCACCTACTCTTAGAATACTGTTCTTCATTGTGGTACAAAAGTAGGCATATGTGCTATTATTAAGAACTTGCATGTACATGTAGGTTGTACCCCCTTTGTAAGTAGACCCCCTTGTAACTAGACCCCCTTGTAACTAGACCCCCTTGTAACTAGACCCCCTTGTAACTAGACCCCCTTGTAATTAGACCTTCTTTGTAACTAAAAGAATTGCGAGCAGATTATCCATTCTATCCAATATGAGGGTCTCCTCCTCCTATCGATCGATGACCTCCTGCAGCCGGTGCTGCGTCTGTCACGTTACCAACATCCCAGTTCTTATCAACGACCACAGACAAATAAAGACTGTTTTAAGTATAGCTTCATACCCAGAACAGTCAAAGACTGGAACTCACTACCATTTAATGTAACTACCATTCAAGATCCAAACAATTCAAAGATATAGTCATCAAGCACCTAAGCCAACAAGATTAATGTACCTCGCATGAGCACACCTTTCCTGCATGTTTGACTCCACCAGGAGTGTTACACAGTATTCATCCAGATCATTCACGTTGGAAGTTCTTGAGTCAGGGGGTATTATTTCGAGAGTAAACCTGCATTCTAAAGTTACTCCTATTTACATATAACACACATGCAGGACATGAAATGCCACAAGTAACACAGAGTGTGACATATGTTGGGATGCCATGTGTGACATAGGGTAGGAGGCTATGTGGGACATAGGGTAGGAGGCCATGGGGACATGGGATGTGATGCCAGGTGGGACATAAAGTAGGATGTCATTGGGAGGGATACCATGTGGAACATATGGTAGGATCTAATGTGGGACATAAGGTGGGATACCATGTGGGACATCAGTGGGAAGCCACTGGTGCGGGACATATGGTGGGATGCCATGGGGGACATAGGGAGAGCTGCCATGTGGGACACACAGAGGATGCCATGTGGGACATAGGGAGGGATGTGATGTGGTACATATGGTCGGATTAATGTGGGACATACATGTAGGATGGGATTCATGTGGGACATAAGGAGTGATGCCATGTGGCTCATATGGTGGGATGCCATGTGGCTCATAGGGTGGGATGCCATGTCGGACATATGGTGGAATGTCATGTGGGACATGTGGTGGAATGCCATGTGAGACATCCTGTATGGTGAAATGCCATGTGGGAGATATGGTAGAATGCCATGTGAGAGATATGGTAGAATGCCATGTGGGACAAGGCATGGGATGTCATATGGGACAAGATGGGATGTCATTTGACACATGGGATCGGATCCATGTGGGACATAGAGTGGGATGCCATGTAGGTCATAGGATGGGATGCCATGTGGGACATATGGTGTGATGCCACATGGGACAAGGGATGGGATGTCATGGGGTGAGATGCCATGTGGGAGATATGGTAGAATGCCATGTGGGACAAGGGATGGTAACGGATGTCATGTGGGACATGGGGTGGGATGACATGTGGGTCATGGGATGCCATGTGGGACTTAGTGTGAGATCCCATTTTTGGTTCGCATGCGAAGCATTATGTGAACCTATGTAATGGCGATTACGTCCGGCCGTCTGTCCGGCCGGCCAGCTGTCCACAGATTTGTCCTGAGATTTCCTCAGAAATGTTAAAGTTTTTTGAGAATTCCTCAGAAAATGTTAACGTTTCTTCCTCAGAAAAAGTTAAAGTTTCTTCAGAGATCCTTATGGAAGGTTAGAATTTCCTTCTAAAATGTTAAAGTTTTTCAGAGATACTTAAGACAGGATTGAAGACTAGTTTCCTTAAAAAATCTACAAAACATTTGATATTTTCTTAGAAGATAACTGTAAAATGATATAATTTTCCTCAAGTCTCTCTTGTAGCACTTGAGGTTTAAATCCTTAAAATTCTTCAAAATATTTGGGCACCAACAGTTGTGTCAGGCATGACTATTAAACTCAACCTTTATCATTGTGCTCATTTGCATAAAGTTGCTACAGTATATGACCTGACCAGATTTTTTTTTTTTTTTAGTGTGCTTAGTCAGGGAGTGTGACAGGATGTGATTGCATATGGACATAGGGAGGGATGCCGTGTGGGACATGGATGGGGGCCATGAGGGACATATGATATAATATTTACCATGTTGTATACACCAAGGACTATATCAGACATAATTATTTGACTCCACCTTCTTTTCTTATTCAACAGTACATTTGCATATAAGTTATTATATGAACTGACACTTTTATACATAGTATGCTCAATCAGGAACTGTGATAGCTAGGATGAGACTGCTTATGGAGCCTATGGGACGTCATGTGAGACATAGGGTGGGATGCCATGTGGGACATGGGGTGGGATGCCATGTGGAACAGGGTGGAATGCCATGTAGGATATGTGGTGGAATGCCATGCAGGACATAGGGTGGAATGCCATGGGATGGAATGTCATGTGGGATATGGGATGATATGAGATGTCATGTGGGACATGGTGTCCCCTCCATTTTAACAGCTCATTTGCATATAAGTTATTATATGAACTGACACTTTCGTACATAGTATGCTCAATCAGGGACTGTGATAGCTAGGATGAGATTTCTTATGGAGCCTATGGGATGTCATGTGGGACATGGGGTAGGATGCCATGTGGGACATGGGGGGATGCCATGTGGGACATTGGGTGGGATGCCATGTGGAACAGGGTAGAATGCCATGTGGAACATGGTGGAATACCACGAGTAACACAGAGTGTGACATAGTTGGGATGCTATGTGTGACATAAGGTATGATGCCATGTGTTACATAAGGTAGGATGCCATGTGTGACATAGGGTAGGAGGCTATGTGGGACATAGGGTAGGAGGCCATGGGGACATGGGACGTGATGCCATGTGGGACATAAAGTAGGATGTCATTGGGACATTGGGAGGGATACCATGTGGAACATATGGTGGGATGCCATGTGGAACATCAGGTGGGAAGCCACTGATTGGGACACAGGTAGGGATGCCATGTGGGACATAGGGAGGGATGTCATGTGGTACATATGGTTGGATTAATGTGGAACATACATGTAGGATGGGATCCATGTGGGTCATAGCGTTGAATGCCATGTGGGACATATGGTGGAATGCCATGTGAGACACTGTATGGTGGGATGCCATGTGGGAGATATGGTGTAATGCCATGTGGGACAAGGCATGGGATGTCATGTGGGACATGAGGTGGGATGTCATTTGGGGCATGGGATGTGATCCATGTGGGACATAGGGTGGAATGCCATGTGTGTCATAGGATGGGATGCCCTGTGGGACATATGATGGAATGCCACGTGGGACATGGGATGTCATGTGGGACATGGGATGGGATTCCATATGGGAGATATGGTGAGATGGGATGTCATGTGGGACATGGGGTGGGATGCCATGTGGGACATGGGGTGGGATGCCATGTGGTATATGGGATGCCATGTGGTATATGGGATGCCATGTGGGACTTAGTATGATATGCCATTTTTATAACTGGCCGTGTCATATGATATGGGTGTCAATTTGCATGGGCATGCGAACCATGACGGTATTTACCGTTCTAGTTATAATTGGCCTGGTCATATGATATTGGTGTCAATTTGCATGGGCATGCGAACCATGACGGTATTTACCGTTCTAGTTATAATTGGCCTGGTCATATGATATGGGTGTCAATTTGCATGGGCACGCGAACCATGACGGTATTGACTTCTAGTTTTGAGCACGTATCTTGCATGTTCCTTTGAAACTTTAACAATTGCAGATTAAAACTTGCTGTAAAGTAAGTGTGTCTTTTTCATATTCTGCTGAGGAACAAATTTTTTGGTAAAATCCTAGTATAGCAGTACAACTTTGGCAAAATGTGTTTCTTGTGATACAATTTTATGCTGTCATTAATAAAAAGTATTACAAAAAAATTGATGATTTTTATAAATTTGTTTGTGACTAATTATAACTGAAAATATTTGTGTTAAATTTTTGTGATACAAATAATATTTTAGTTGAAGAATATAGAAAAAATATGGAAAATTATAATCCAATGAAACACACAGTAAACTTTTTTTTTAAATTGCAATCGTGGAAATGTTTTTGTGACTGTGGACTGACGTCCATTGTTTCCTTCATAACATATAAGCCAATCAATGCAATTCAAGTTGATGTTGTTGTATTTTGTGAAAAACTATACAGATGAAATATCTTTAATTTTAGATATGCAGTGTGCTGTCATGTCTCTTTCTCAAAAAATAAGATATATAATTTATAATTATCCCCACAACATGGACCAAAAAAAAAAATCGAGTTCAGGGAACTTTCCCCTACATTCAGACCTTTGTTTAGAGCTAGAAAACCTGGCCAAAAGTTTATTATCTGGACTGATTTTATTGCTTTCGTCAAATGAAACCGTGTGTCCTGATTTATAATATAATCATCACTGAAAAACTGTAACTGTAATCTTCAGAGCTTCCAGGGGCTTTTCCCCCTGGACCCATACCAGGACTTCACCCCTGGACCCCTACCAGAGTTTTGCCCTGGACCCCACCAGAGCCCTTAAGCAGGCCCCTGCACCCCACACTGTTGTGCATACATTTTGCATGCGCTTTGCCACGAAGGGCAGCAAATATATTGCATCGGACGCATAATGATCATCATTCTTTAAATTCGCCCCCTCTCCACCGCCCTAAAAGTTTTTCTAGATCCGCCCTTAATATAACAATTACTAGCATTTTTTCAAATTTTCTTGATGACTATAAATTCTCTTTTTAATCAGCAGCCTCTACATACTGAAAGTCATGGACATCACTCCCAAGAAATGTGGCATAAAACTGGATCCACCAACTCTCGTCATCACCTACATAAATCAATCTACAGGTAAAAGAAGAGAAAGACTAATGCCTCTACGCAATTTCACTTCAAAATCTGGAATCTCAAGAACAGTTGATGAATTAAAGTCAAACCCAAGACATCAGAAATACTTGCAAAATATTAAAGCTTCCCAGCTTGAGAAACTGCTCATGATTTTACAAGAAAGACAGCGAGGTGCTAATTTGAATGAATCACTTGAAGCGGTAGCCAAAAAGCAGACCATAGATCCTGAGGAGAATTTGAACAAATTAGACGACAGAACTGAATCAGAAAAAGGCGATCATGGATGAGATATTTGAGAAAAATCGCAAGAAGGCAAATGACCCCGAGTTTGTTTATGATCTGGAGGTAGATTTTGAAAAGGGTGGAGGGATGATTGAGTCAAGTGGGTGGGACTCTGGAGGTGATTCAGAGATGGACTTTTGATAGTTTGTTTTGTTTTTGTTTTTGTTTTATCTTAATTTATTCAATTTAAAAGTTATTAAGGCTAACTTGATTATGGCAGATAACTTGAGTCAGTGAAGCAGCAGTTTTGGCTTGAGCTTGTGCTTCACCAATTAGTCAGACTAGGAGAATACCACAAGTACTGTAGTTTGTCAGAGAAGCCCTGGAAAAATGGTTTTTCTTACTTTGTATGCTCCCATTCAATGACCAAGATTTTCATCCATAAATTTTCAACATATAATATGTGTTTTCATGTATAGTACCATGTTAAAAGTTAGAAATGGAATCATATTTTGGAAATTACGTATGAAAGTTGTTAAAATTGGTATGAGGATTGTTGTATGCAAGCATGCCTTGATCCCAGCAGTGTCAGGCTCAACACAATGAAGGCTCAATGCAATGAAGGCTCACTACAATGAAGGTTCAATGCCATGAAGGCTCAATGCAATGAAGGCTCAATGCAATGAAGGCTTAATGCAATGAAGGCTCAATGCAATAAGGCAAATGAAGCTTAATGCATGTTAAACACAATGAAGGCTCAATGAAGGCAGCAAATGGCTCAACAATGAATGAAGCTCAATGCAATAAAGGCTCAACACAATGAAGCTCAAGTCAATGAAGGTTAAACACAATGAAGGCTCAACACAATGAAGGCTCAGCACAATGAAGGTTCAACACAATGAAGGCTCAATGCAATGAAGGCTCAATGCAATGAAGGCTCAATGCAATGAAGGCTCAACCTAATGAAGGCTTAATGCAATGAAGGTTCAACACAAAAGGCTCAATGCAATGAAGGCTCAATGCAATGAAGGCTCAATGCAAAAAGGCTCAACAAAATGAAGGCTTAACACAATTAAAGTTCAACACAATGAAGGCTCTACACAATGAAGGCTCAGCACAATGAAGGTTCAACACAATGAAGGCTCAACACAATGAAGGTTCAACACAATGAAGGCTCAGCACAATGAAGGTTCAACACAATGAAGGCTCAATGCAATGAAGGCTCAATGCAATGAAGGCTCAACACAATGAAGGCTCAATGCAATGAAGGCTCAACACATTGAAGGCTCAACACAATGAAGGCTCAAATGCAATGAAGGCTCAACACAATGTATTGAATGAAACATGAGTGATGTGGACTATACTTGGTGCTAAGTAGTGGTTGGTGCATTTAATTCAGGTTTTTTATATATTTTTTAATTGGCTTTTAATGCTTGTGTTTTAAATCATTTTCATTGATGTTCAAATAGAATTTTAACCTAAACTGCTTAGTTAAATATTACTCTACCACGCGGCGATATGATTGCCATTTTGGGTGCCCCATCTTTGACTCCCCTTGCCAGGCGCATTTTCAAAATGTGCTGGTAGAGTAAGGGCCAATTAACCTACGACAAGTGCGCCAACTCGGAGATATATGCAGCATGGACCCACGAGGTCACTGAAGCGGAAGAAGCCTGACTTTGCTGCTTGGAAAACAGATGACCCTTCAATAATTAGTCTGTGATTAATCCTTACTCTACCACACGGCGATATTTTGCCGCTTTTGACTCCGTTCCCCCCCGTCCCCCACCCTCTCAGGTGCATTTTCAAAAAAGTTTTGGTAGAGTAAGGGTTAAGGTAAAAACAAAACAGAAAGAACATTGAAGTCATTTTAGCTGGAAAAAGTTTGATGTATAACATGAAAGAAAGAGCCCACTGTGCATGTGTTGTCAAATTTGCATTTTTGATTGTCTCTTTTCAAATAAAGGGAATATAAACTATTAAAGTTTGTTTCAATTCTATAAACCATGAAAATGGTCAACATTCTCAGCAAGGAACCCTTAGTTCTATGACCATGCTATTTGTTTTACTGTAGTTCTATATTTCATTGAACACTTTCTTGATTGTTGTGGCTTGCATCCATCTATTAAAGGTATATGGACAGGTAAAATTTTTATTTTGTAACGGAACAGTCTTTAGATTATGTTAAAAGCATGGCTAATCAAAATTTGAATAATTATTGATATATGCAGTAGGGATGTACGGATATCGGTCGGCGGATTATCCGGCGGTTTGGGGGAAATCGGTTCGGTTCCGGCGGATTTTTTCCAAATCCGGCCGGAACCGGATTTTTGGCAATTTTAACAATTGAAGATTTACATTATGAGACTGTGGTACATTACAACTATATGAAATATACATTACAACTACAGTATATGAAATATAAAACAAACATGAATATCTGGATTTTTCTCGGTATAGATAATGTATTTTCTTCTTGAAAACACTGAACAAATTGGCTTATGTTACGTGTATGATCATTTAAAACGGAATAAAGACATGTAGCTGTTTGAAATCAATAGAAATTTTGAAACAGATTGGGCTGTAACAGATAATAAATAAAACCACACCAGTTGTTAACAATTTTACAGTTAGAGACATTAATGAAATTTGTAGATAAAAGTACATGTACATGTAGGTTGACTGAATTTGTTTTCCACAATTTTTCATTGCTTAGATTCTCCTGCTATTGAAAAAGAGAAAAATGTTTTTCCCCACTTATCTAAGCGAACTGTTTTACAAGTAATTCAGAGTACCAAGGTGTTTTAATGAAATAACACAAAAATAATTCAGAGAATAATTACCTTCCAAATGTAAAACATGAAAGAATTCATATCCATTTCTATTACCTTGTTACTGTAATTATTTTAGTTTAGTTTTTACACAATTTGCACATACATGCACTTCAAATACATGTTAGGTTAGATAAATGACCCTTTCCTCCCTCCATAGTGTCATTTGACTTTTTGACTTCCTCAGTAAGAACACATGTATGACAGTCTCAAGTTTTATAATATTAAAGATGTTAGGATTAATCCAGAACTTTCACTAATTTTGATTTGATTTCATCACAATATGCCCAATAATTATTATTTTCCAAAAATTTGGGTTGCTAGCCATTAGTAGCCAACTTGACAATCCCTGCCCCCACCCCTTTCCCTTTGTTTCTTAAGATTATGAGAATTGTTGTAAGCAATGAAAAATCCGTTCGGCCGGATTTCAACCTGATCCGCAAAATCCGGTTCGGCCGGATCAAAAATTTGGATCCGGTACATCCCTAATATGCAGCAGTTGAGATGTAAAAATTTCTTTAAATTTCAGTCCTAAATTATCAACATTTTCTCATGCTGAATTTGGATTGAGTGCATATTCAACTGCTCCCATTCATATAATGTTGGTCGAGGATTGAAAAACAATAAGTTAGCATTAAGAAAGTCAGGTTTTATTGATGATATGTCACAACATTTTCATACAATTTTCATAATTTTACTCAAATAAGACTGAAATTCGAAATGCTGTAGAAGTGTCAATTTTTAACTGATGTTTAAGCTATTTTCATGATTTATAGTTTATTTTTTCCCGTTAAGGTCAAGTTGTTACTACCTCTCCATATATTTTTAACTTTGAATAAAACAGTCTTGAAAAGAAAGTATGATATACATCTGTTTTACTACAACAAAACAAAATGGTTTCCACAAGGTCATTTCCAAGGCCAAAGTAAATGTAGAATGGTCAGTCATTTATATATACAGCCTTCTTGGTATCTGACAATGGATTCTTAACCCTTATTGCATCACCTTTAAAGTGACACCTTTGCCACCAGCATTGTACCTTCGCTTCTCGAGTTATGGGTTTCTAAAATTTGAGGGCCTGGCCCAGTATAATTTTCTGCAATATTTTATGGTCTGTAACCTTTGATTCGTATGCCCAATTGTGCTTTGAAAAAAATTGAATAAATTATGAGATGGTGGTGTATTTGTCTTCTAATTTTGGGGGGTGATTTGACATCATGGAATAACCAATTGGTTGAAAGAGTATTCATGATCAAATAACCTTCCTTACGAGGAATGGTCCATCAATCATTCATGAGTTTTGCACAAAATCCTCCCAAGCATATAATGTATATTTTTTATTTAGGCTCTGCCAAGACTAATCTGATTTGCATCACTGAGCAGCAGTTATGTGTCTTGAGCCCAAGATAAATGACCTATTGTGTACAGTGTAATAGTAGCTGGTTGCTAACAAGTGAACCGTGAATAGGCTATGAAAATGTTGTCAGTTAAAAAGGTATACATTAACCCTATGTTGTGTATGGTGTAACAATACTTGGATGCTATTCAATGAATTGTGAAGAGTCTCTCGGGTTGAATGGTATGGATTACCCCTGATTTTGAAAAAATTAGGGGTGTCGGCTTGGAGGGGTCTAAGGACCAAAAATTCTTAATGGTAATCTAAGCAGATCAATTTTGGAAAAAGTGCTTAGTTATTGAGTTATGGCTGATCAACGTTTGACCAAAGTTTTGATTTATGCAAAATGTGTGATGTATGGCGGGCGAACATCTCAAAATCTTAAAGTAATTCAAGTTTAATTTTGAGGGTATTGTAATGACTCAAAAACTTTTGGTCAAAATTTACTGCGCCACTATTGATAGATATTTAAATAACCAAGGATTTACAATGACAAATTTTAAGGTCACCCTGTAATACATCACCAGATTTGTATTAAATATGCAAATTGATGCCTGAGATAACATCCAATTTTCTGTCCATAGCCAACTTCTCCCATTTAAAATATATGGGTGAACGACCGAAAAACATCCAGGATATTTTTATTGGAAGGCACCCAGTTGACCTGTTACATTATTTTGACCACCTGATTCTAATCCTCAGTGGCGTAGCTAAAGTGGGGGCAGGAAGGAAGGGGGAGGGGTGCAGGAGGAAATTTCCCTGGCTGTAAAATTCCTATAACTCAGAACACTTGAGCAGATTCTAATTTGAAAAAATAGAAACTCGGCATGTTTAGGGGGTAATCCTGATGAAAGCAATCGGTCTTAGTTCAGTCGTACCTGTGATCTTGGCATGTTTGGGGGGTAATCCTGATAAAAGCAATCGGTCTTAGTGCACTTGTACTAGTGATCTTGGCATGTTTGGGGGGTAATCCTGATAAAAGCAATCGGTCTTAGTGCAGTTGTACCAGTGATCTTGGCATGCTTGGCGGTAATCCTGATAAAAGCAATCTGTCTTAGTGCAGTTGTACCAGTGATCTTGGCATGTTTGGGGGGTAATCCTGATGAAAGCAATCAGTCTTTGTTCAGTTGTGCCAGTGATCTTGGCATGTTTGGATGTTTGGGGGTAATCCTGATGAAAGCAAGCGGTCTTAGTTCAGTTGTGCCAGTGATCTTGGCATGTTTGGCGGGTAATCCTAATGAAAGCAATCTTATTTTAATTGTACCAGTGATCTTGGCATGTTTGGGGGGTAATCCAGATGAAAGCAATCGGTCTTAGATCAGTTGTACCAGTGATCTTGGCATGCTTGGCGGGTAATCTTGATGAAAGCAATCAGTCTTTGTTCAGTTGTACCAGTGATCTTGGCATGTTTGGCGGGTAATCCTGATGAAAGCAATCGGTCTTTAATAGTTCAGTTGTACCAGTGATCTTGGGAAAAGGATAAGTGAATTGGCAAAAAACGAATTTGAAGACTTAAAATATCCGACTTTTCTCACAATTTCCTAACTTTTTCCTCGCAATCTCTGACCTTTTTCCTCAAAATCTCTGACATTTTCCGTGTTGTTTACGAATTTCCCATGTTGTTTATGAAAAATGGCATATAGGCCTTTTCTGCAGACTCATCAGATTCACTGGATATAATTGCTAGGGAGGGGATATGTGTTATTATATCGTCCTATCTTTATTACAGTAGAGATTATGATGCTTTCAAATTCACAACGTCATTGCGGTAGCATGACATGAAGTAGCTATCCTATTGGTCAGAAGAGCTCTGGAAGTGCCTGGTCAATGTAATGAGTGTATGTAGTACTACAGTACTAACGTCATAATGCCTGTGATCACACTCCTTTATTTTTTTCATTCAAGCGGGTACAAAGAACGTGTTTCCCTTGTTCCTCATAAAATTCTCTTCAACCTACTTTCTATTAAACTTATGGCCCTATTTCATACGGCCATATATGTTTGAGCATGTACTTTCAATGCTTTGGTATGTATCTGAAGAACGAAGTTTAGAAACATCCAGCAGAATTTTGGCAATTAATCAGTTATGCGTTTAGAAAAAGTTGCTATTTAGTCTAAGGAATATGATATACGGCCACTAAGTGGTGATTATCACCAGTGGCGTAGGGACGGGGAACTTTTCGGGCAGGCGTTTAAATCTGGCATTTATTTATATTTGTAGGTGATGGGTGAAATGAAAATAATAAGAATAGGTTTTTCGGGAAGTCTAAGAATAGGTTGATCACTTAAAAAAAGAGAAAAACAAAAAAATCGAAATTCCAGAGTATCGAAATTGCATCACAAACTTCCTGCCCAAATTGTCCTAAGCTCCCGCATTTGGTAATTTTTGCATATCTTTTTATCTGTTTTGTCCTTTAGAAATTTCTCTGAAATTCAATCGATGTCTAAGCTAATTATGTTTTAGACCAACAAAAAAAGGAATCTTCAGAACTTACAGGTCTTCGCTCCTGGTCCCTATGCCATTCCTGCCTATACCAAGACGTCACCCCACCAGAGGCCGTTATGCACGCTGTTAGCCTCTGGAAATTGTTATTTGACACCCCCCCCCCTCCCTCCCCTACAATAAAAGTGGAGCCCTATAGTTATCACTGTTTGCGTCGTGTATTATGACATATGTAGAATGCATTATTATATACCCTATTTGACATACATTGTACATGTGCGCCATTGCGAATTTTTGGTTGGACCACGCTTGAGTTGAGAAGAGTACGTGGCGATATGAATCAGGTTTTTAAATTTCTATCTGGTAGTGATGCTTTGACTTCCTTTGATTTCTTGCATGTTTCAGCCTATCCCCATGTGGTAACAGTTTGAAGTTTACCAAAGAGTTCTCACGAATAGATATTCGGCGTTTACAAAGTTTACTAAAGAGTTCTCACGAATAGATATTCGGCGTTCGCAAAGAGTTGTTATTGAGTGGAATGGTTTGCCTGAGTGGGTAGTTAGCTCCAATTCTGTTCACAATTTTAAAGTCAACATTAATAATTGATAAGTTCTTTACTAACTCTGGGCGTCTTTAATTTTTTTTTTTTTTTTGTAGTGGTGTTAGTTTGGGCTATTTTTTTTATGGAGTGACTCACCCTTCTTAGCCCGTCATCTTGTTACATTATGTATAAGACAATTTAAAACCATAATAGCTGCTTGAAATGAAATGACCTATTTGCAGCAGACAAAGAAAAGTAGGGCCGCACATGATCTATAAATATGAACATTTTTATGATTATTTGTGTGCATTGTGACGTCACATTCCAATCATTTCTTGTCTAGCACGTAAGTGACACACTTTCAAAGAAAATCAAATAAAAACAAAGCCCACCGGTCGACTTTTAACTAGACAATACGTTTGTATTTCTCGAATAGTGCACATGAATCATTCATAACGTACCCTCACCCGATCAATCACTCGCATTTCACCTGACAGTTATGAGACTAAAAGGCAAGTTTCAAAAGTTTATCAAAACAAATCGCTACCACATGAATGATAACAAGGAGAATATTTCGAGTTCTAAACATCTTAAACTGGTAATTTTGGCACTTTTAGCAGTACGTTTGTATTTCTCGAATAGTGCACATGAATCATTCATAACGTACCCTCACCCGATCAATCACTCGCATTTCACCTGACAGTTATGAGACTAAAAGGCAAGTTTCAAAAGTTTATCAAAACAAATCGCTGCCACATGAATGATAACAAGGAGAATATTTCGAGTTCTAAACATCTTAAACTGGTAATTTTGGCACTTTTAGCAGTGGAAATTACACGAATTTATCATTTATAGAAACTAACTATAAACAAAACTGCATATGAAATCGTTGCTTTTGTTGAGTGTGCGCAGAACGTGAAAACAATTGTTAACGATACATTTTGTTTTGGGAGGAAACACTATATCTATCAGAAAAAAACGTTTTCTGATGATTGTGGATGGTTGGATCCGACGGAGCGGCAATAGAGATATAGCTAGCTGTAAAATCAAAGTTTTGAGACACGACCAGACGATGAAAGACTTGGTTCCTGAAACTCAATGTCAGTTCCTGTAAGTACATAATTAATCAACATACATAAAAGTTCTTCATTTTAAACTTCTTTAAGACATTTGTATTGTTATCATTATTTTCATTGCCATCACTATCCAATTACTTTCACTATTAACACATTAATACATTAATCATTACCATCATCCTCGTCGTATGTCATCATCATCATCATCATCATCATCATCGTCGTCGTCTTCGTCGTCGATCGTCATCATCATCATCATCATCATCATCATCATCATCGTCGTCGTCATCATCATAATCTTTGTCGTCGATCGTCATCATAATCTTTGTCGTCGATCGTCATCATTATCTTCCTCGTCGATCGCCATCATCATCATGATCAGCATTATCATGTCTTAATTGATCAAAATCATCATCATCATCATCGTTTTCATTATCTTCGTCGTCGATCGACATCTTCGGCGTCTATCGTCATCATCATCATGATCAACATCATCATTGTCTTAATTGATCATTATCATATCTTTGCCATGATCAACATCATCGTCGCAAACTGATACACATTTTGGACAGTTGGATTGGGGGTATAAGCCTTAGTTTACAATTTTAAGCTCATTCCACAGTCCCGGAGAAAGCACATAGTTTGACTTATTTTCATTGTGGACCCTGAATTTGTCAGAACGTAAGTATAGGCCTAATATGAATACCAATAAAAAATACCATTACCATGAGGTAACCCCCTGTCCCCCTCCCCCTCTTTTTGCCGTTTACCGCACTTTTCCCACTGAATTATGATTAATATTGCTGTAATCACTGTCGGAAACATTGTTTTGCGGCACTCGTGTGACGAATAACATCTGAACATGGTAAAATGCCTGCGCAATCATGTGGTTAGGTTATACGCCGCGGTCGTATTAACCCTTACTCTACCGGTATTTTTTTTGAAAATGCGCATGGGAGGCGGAGTCAAAGACGGGGCACCTAAAACGGCGATAATATCGCCGCGTGGAATAAGGGTTAAGCACAGGCTGATTATTTAAGGGTCCTCTGTCTTCCGAGCAGCAAAGTCGGGCTCGTTGTGCTTCAGTGATCCGGTGGGCTACTCACTGGGGACCGTGCTGCCTTTTTTTGCGAGTTGGCACACTTGTCGCGGGTTGATTAACCCATACTCTACCGGCACTTTTTTGAGTATGCGCCTGGGAGGCGGAGCCTAAGACGTGGCACCCAAAACGGCGATAATATCGCCGCGTGGTAGAGTAAGGGTTAAGATGCATAAGCAGATAAGTGGCAGTATGCGCGAAAGCAGAGCAGTAAAGTGTGCCTCCGTACTTCGTAGGTCGCTGTACAATCCTCATTTGGGATCATTAAAATAATGTTTACCTGCGAAATGGAAGGAATGATTTACCAAAGTACTCTATAACAAAGACCAAACAGTCAGGGCACTTGTTTTTGCGAATTTCACAAATATATTATGCACAACAGATCGATGAACTTCATGCCTCCATAGCTCACAGACAACGTGAGGGCTAAGGTAAGTTTAATATTCATATTACCCAGGAAATTGTAATACCGTTGCGTGCCAGATAAGCATTTGATCTTTTGGAGGGCCCCTAAAAATACGCTCTCACTTTTCGGTCTAGCGCTCCTTTAAACTTATTTGGATCATATAAACTTATTGACCTTCGCATCTTTGCTTAGTTATGACCTATTTTTCTGGCAATTGATCGCACAATATGTTATGGATCTTTACATATAGAATTATAGCATTTTCACTGCGGTACGGTGGCGGCGCCAGGCACCACGGGCTCAAGGGACATATGGGGACCTACCTTTCCCTCTCGATATTTTCTCCTATATTTTATTTTTATACTGCTTTTGTAGTTTGGCGTTTGCACATTCGAGAATCGCCAGCCTGGGGAAAGTTTTCTAAGTCGCCCCCCCTCCCTCCCTCCCCATCCACCTTCCGTTCTGGTTAGCACGTCACTGCATGCCGAGGCAACATACATTTTTTTAACGTTTCTGATTGGTTGGAATATTTAAAAGTATATGGACAGGTATAGATGGACGAACATTAAAATCTGAGCAGAACAGTCACCCCGTGCAAAGGTGATGATGTAATTCTACAATTCCTTATTCTTTATATTTCTTTATACAATTTCAATATCAAAGTCTTTAAAATTGCGTTCTACTGCTAAATTCAATTCCCAATATCATAACCCTTTTCCTATTCACCATAGCCAACTTGTTCCAAAATGTCTGCGAGAAGGCCCTAAGGTGACACGGGCAATTTTCTAGTCCACTAGTTGTCGCATTCTGAGAACCCAAAGTACACGAAATATTGCGCAGATTGTGCTATGCTTACACACTTGAATAGATATTTTAGTTTTAACATTTGGAACCGATTTTGCCCGGGGGGAGGGGGGAAGGCACTTCATACTAAAAGTGGTAGGGGTGTGCAGCTTACCAACCGAAAAACGTACCCGCTGTATGACAGATTTTTTGGTAACTGCAGTAGGAAATTATACAATTTTGATACCCGTAGTAGGAATAAGTCATTTTTGATACCTGCAGTATGAGTATTCAACGAAAATATTGTAAAAAATGGACCAGCAGTACATAATTAACACAGTAAAACCTCATTTTTTAGGACCTGCAGTACGAAAATTATGAAAATAAGACATTGTTTACTTCTTCTTTTTTAAAGTTTTTTTCTTTTTTAAAAGTAAAAAAGACACCTGCACTACGAAAATGGTGCAAAAAAGGCACCTGCTCGGGGGCATACGGTATACAACTTCCCAGGCAATTTTGATGTGACTTTTTGCTGTTTTGTGTGTTTTTTAACATTTAAAACAACTTAAACCATATATTTCTGCTACCTTTACTTATCAAAAACTAAGAATTAGCCGAGTACTTTACAAGTCACGGAATACAACTCCCATTGGATCAATATAACTTTCAGAATGAAACATTTATATATGCTGCGTACGTGGGAATTGCGATTTCTAGAAATACTTTGTAACAAAAGCTTTCGGAACTTTCAAACTTACTTATACATTCTCAGAATTATTTAGATTTGACATACTGACATACTGACATATATAATTCTATAAAACAGCTGAAACAATCCAAATGTTATTTGTTGCGGATCTTTATATACAAATTATAGTATTCGAGTATTGCGTGTTCGATATTTTGATGCTCTCTGGTGTTGAAGCAGAGGCATAGAAAGGGTCACCCAGCGATGTCGGATCCACGAGGCAAGAAAGAGGGAGGGGGAGACTGCCCCTGCCCCAGAATAAAGGACGAAGAGGGCAGGAGGTACCATTTTTAAAGTTAGGGAACGGACGCAGCAGGAAGTGTTGTTTTGAAAGTTGAGGGTGCCCCCTTTGAAAGTATAGTATAGGTCATTCTTGAAGCCTGAAAACAAAATTCACTAACTCACAAATTCTGCATACTACATAAAAGATGTAACATACATTTAGCATTTATTTGACAATTAAAGCATGTCATTTACCAGGAGCCCGATACCGAGGGCCGTGTTGGAAGGGGAGAGTGGACCCCAATAATTTTCAAAAGTATCATTGTCTTTAAACTATTCGCCCGATGGGCAATTGCCAACATTGGCCCTGGGTCTCGAATCTCAAACCCATAGGCGGGACTTGCCTACAAAAGTTCGGGGGAAAGTCAAAAGTGGGGCGGGGAGGTTGGGAAAATCACGAAATCACGCTGAGATACAACAACAACAAAATCACCATATAAAAGTATACATTTTGTAAAAAAAGTGTGAGGGGTGAAGCAAGTTCCCCCTTGCTCCCTCTAAATCCCGCCTATGTTCAAAACACACGTGTAAGAACCGGAGGCGGGGGCACGAACCCCCACTTTTTTGAAAACTAGCAAAAGAACCCCTTTTTGAAAATGAAAAATGCCCTTCAATTCTTTCAAAAAGTGCCCTCACTTGATTTTCTGCCCCCCTTGCCTGGAGTTTCTTCCGACACCCGTGGAGTCACATCTCTGGAAGGCAAGAATCCCGGCTCCGAATTTCCCGGTACAAGTAGAAAAATTGTAATGTACAATCAAGTTTACAAGAAAAGTTTGCTGCTACTCGAAAAATTGTTCTTGAATGTTCGGGCAATTGTTCTTGAATGTTTGGGAATATGTCCTTGAATGATCGGGAAATTGTCCTTCAATTTCAGGAAATTATCCTTCAATTTCGGGAAATTTCCATTTTTCTAATTTTGAAGTTCGGAAAATATTCTTGAATTTTCGTCAACAAACAGGGAAAAACATGCAATCAGGAATGTAAAATTCTTTTGTTTGCTCCCATACACTCTATGAGCCTGCTTCCTTAATGTTGCTCCCATACACTCTATGAGCCTGCTTCCTTATTGTTGCTCCCATACACTCTATGAGCCTGCTTCCTTATTGTTGCTCCCATACACTCTGTGAGCCTGCTTCCTTATTGTTGCTCCCATACACTCTATAAGCCTGCTTCCTTATTGCTGCTCTTATACACCTTATAAACCTGCTTCCTTGTTGTTGCTACCATACACTCTATGAGCCTGCTTCCTTGTTGTTGCTCCCATACACTCTATGAGCCTGCTTCCATGTTGTTGGTCCCATACACTCTATGAGCCTGCTTCCTTATTGTTGCTCCCATACACTCTATGAACCTGCTTCCTTAGTGTTGCTCCCATACACTCTAAAAGCCTGCTTCCTTATTGTTGCTCCCATACACTCTATGAACCTGCTTCCTTATTGTTGCTACCATACACTCTATGAGCCTGCTTCCTTGTTGTTGCTCCCATACACTCTATGAGCCTGCTTCCTTATTGTTGCTCCCATACACTCTAAAAGCCTGCTTCCTTATTGTTGCTACCATACACTCTATGAGCCTGCTTCCTTGTTGTTGCTCCCATACACTCTATGAGCCTGCTTCCTTGTTGTTGCTCCCATACACTCTATGAGCCTGCTTCCTTATTGTTGCTCCCATACACTCTATGAAGCTGCTTCCTTATTGTTGCTCCCATACACTCTATGAGCCTGCTTCCTTATTGTTGCTCCCATACACTCTATGAACCTGCTTCCTTAGTGTTGCTCCCATACACTCTATAAGCCTGCTTCCTTATTGTTGCTCCCATACACTCTATGAACCTGCTTCCTTATTGTTGCTACCATACACTCTATGAGCCTGCTTCCTTATTGTTGCTCCCATACACTCTATGAGCCTGCTTCCTTACTGTTGCTCCCATACACTCTATGAACCTGCTTCCTTGTTGTTGCTCCCATACACTCTATGAAGCTGCTTCCTTATTGTTGCTCCCATACACTCTATGAGCCTGCTTCCTTGTTGTTGCTCCCATACACTCTATGAGCCTGCTTACTTGTTGTTGCTCCCATACACTCTATGAGCCTGCTTCCTTGCTGCTGCTCCCATACACTCTATGAACCTGCTTCCTTGTTGTTGCTCCCATACACTCTATGAAGCTGCTTCCTTATTGTTGCTCCCATACACTCTATGAGCCTGCTTCCTTGCTGTTGCTCCCATACACTCTATGAACCTGCTTTGAATTTGCATGCATCAGCAATCAGTATGCCAATTTCTGTAATATAGCTGAATAGACGCTGGACGGCATTTAGTTCTCGTGTTCAGTCCATAGATATTGTTCCTTTTATCATGCGTGTATATATATATATATATATATATATATATATATATATATATATATATATATATATATATATATATATATATATATATATATATATATATATATATATATATATATATATATATATATATATATATATATATATATATATGTATATATATGTATATATGTATGTATATATGTATATATGTATATATGTTATATATATATATATATACATATATATATATATATATATATATATATATATATATATATATATATATATATATATATATATATATATATATATATATATATATATATATATATATATATATATATATATATATATATATATATATATATATATATATTTATCAACAAGCAGGATCTGAGCTGCATATATAATCAATAAGATTATCATATATATATATATATATATATATATATATATATATATATATATATATATATATATATATATATATATATATATATATATATATATATATATATATATATATATATATATATATATATATATATATATATATATATATATATATATATATATATATATATATATATATATATATATATATATTAGCTCTTTTAAATAAAAGTAAAGAAAACAAATCAAATTCTGGCCTTACTGCCCCGTTAGTTCATACCAAAAATCCTAGATTGCCCCCACTACAAGAAATTGTCAAAAAGCATTTCAATATACTGCATTTGTCGGATAATCTCCGTACAGTTTTTTAACACCTCCTGTCCCAGTTATTTTTAGACAACCACCTAATCTTAAACTGAAGATCCTGGTTCGGGTAAAACTAAAGAAAAAAATAAAAAAACCACGGGTTGCTTCAAGTTCCACAAGCGAAATTGCGTTACATGCATATTCTTTACAACGCAGAGTAGGGTTGTAGTGAAGCTGGTTTATAGGTTTCAATGCGAAGATAGTGGGCATAGGGCCTTCATTTTGAGAATCTGGCATGCCCTATGCAGCGGATAATTTGTCTGGAAGGGGCCATTCTGTACTCTGTGTGATGTACTTGTTCATTTGAAATAGGTTTGAGGCGGTACCTCCTATGTTTGATTGAGTGCTTTTTGGGCCCTCTATTTGAGGTCTCCCAGGGATCACACGCATCTGGGGATTCCCGGCAGACATCCATAGCTGCATATGTTAGGTTACACCGTGAGTGCTCCTGTGTTCACATGTTGGCACCTCGTTCGTTTGATCAAAATGCTCTGCGCTGCCGGTCTAACAAAGTGTTCATAAAATAGTTTGAATATAATAACTTGTCTACGTTAACATAGTCCTTTTGTTTAAATGCGTAACATACCTTTGATTTAATACATTAACATACATTACACTATCATTTTTAGTTTTATTCCGAATAATTCTGACGTGTTTTTTGCGGTGAGTATAGAAGTCACAATATTTAGCAACAAATTGATTACGTCAGCAAAGACTGCCCCTGCAATGTATGACACTAAAATTTATTTTGAGTCGAGATCACTCCTTTAACTGTTTAATATTAGCATTAAAGTATTCATATCGGGTTCATATCAATGCAAAGATGGCTGTAAAGAAAATAATTTGATAAATTTCGTTTTGATTAGGCGATAGTGAGGGTGTGACATAACTCGTTCTGTATTTCTTCACCAATCATTTGCATATAGGTGTTCAACAAACGGAACAGGATAACACTGTCAGTAGTTTATCCTCAGGGTTCTGCATTTCTTTCTTTTTTAATGCAAGATAAACATTTTTCTTCCACTTATTCATCATAAGATTCTTTTCGCTTAAAGGCGGACGCTCGTATCTCTTGCTTGTCATCCTTGAATGAAACTTGAGTAAAGAAAAGTAAGAAAACACCACCAATTACAAAAAAAGTTCGCAAAATTAAGAAATTGATCCAGACCTATGCTAATGAAGATACAAATGTGGCCGTAATGACAAGAGAAAACAGATTTGACTACCCGTGCTTTAAGTGTTGACGAATTTAACTACGCAACTTATCTTTCAATCGGAAAAATGAGGCGAAATCATTATTTACCACGAAGGCTTCATTACGATGATCATGTTCTCAAATGTCATTTTCTGGCGTCGCCTGTTTTCTATCAGAGGAAGAAATTGGCGGAGTTGAGGTGGAAAGGTTTAGATTCATGGCAACTTCAACGGAGGTAAGAAATCATATCCAGCAGCATGGTTGATGGCTCGAATTGTAACAGGGAGTTGTCATCTTAGACAGAACTCCCTGCGTGCTCAATTAAAGTGGTCAAACCCTGATCGACCCAACGGGAGTTAATCAGATTTAGCTCCGTGATCAGTACTGATTAAAGGAGGTGACTAAAAAAAATGGATTTGTATAGAAACTATGTACTCATGTACATAACAAATGTTTATCGACAAGATCTGAAAAATCACAAAAGCCGTAAGTGGGCTAGTTTTGATCAATTTTGTCTATTTCCATAATAACGAAAACATTTTGAAATAATAGCAGCACCGAACTCAGACAAAGAATGATGCATACTTAAAATTGATTGTTTTGTCAACAGTCAGCTTGAGCTAAAGGGCTGTTTTTGTTTAGGTTGGTGGCTCATGGGTGGCGCATGGGCGGCCCATGAGCGGCTCATGGGTGGCCGGGGATGGGCGGCTTCAATTAGGGAGATAGGAAAGGTCACTGTTAAAACAATACAATTCATATTTTGTACCTTGTGTTTTGCCATCCTTTTATTACAAAATACTACAAGTAGAATCATGCAATAAATAGCCTACAACCGGATTTTGTAACAAAATCGCCTTATCTCTTTAGAAATCCGGAATTGCTTTGATTTTTAATACCAACGGATTATCTACTTAGCAACCATATCGTCTGATATTGCGCACATGGTACCGCGCGTATTATTTGGGAAGCTTAGAACTGTAGAAGGTATAGGAAAAGCTGAGCAATAGAAATTCAGTGCTCTTTTGCAATTCTGCTCTTTTGCAAAGCTGAAACTGCTGAATGCAAAAATTACGCAGATACAATTACTTTCCGGGAAGCAAAAAATGAAAAGGGACCGGTACCAGCCCTACCGGACATCGTAACTTTATCATTTTCTTGTTCAAAGATATATTAGTACTTTGGCCAATGGCAAACGTGATATTTTGCTATGTAGACGTTCTACACAATGTACTTTGTGCAACCTCTGCCGCGTTCCGTTACCAGATTACCGGTTTAACTTAAAAACCTAAAAATGAATCAAAGTATCCCCAATTTCCCCTCTTAGGGGTAATCAGCGCCTCAATGCCTGTATTCCCCTCGGGGGGGGGGGGGTAATCAGCGCCTCAATGCTTGTATTCTCCTCTTAGGGGTAATCAGCGCCTCAATGCCTGTATTCCCCTCTGAGGGGTAATCAGCGCCTCAATGCATGTATTTCTTCTGAGGGGTATTCAGCGCCTTAATGCCTGTATTCCCCTCTGAGGGGTAATCAGCGCCTCAATGCCTGTATGCTAAGAAGAAAACAACTTGACAGATTAGCAATACCGAGGTGCGTGGCGCCAGGAATTTGATGCCGGGGCACAAGAGAGGGCAGCTTTATCTCATGGAGGGGGAAAAGGCCTTGAAGTCGGACAAAATATGTCGCCCGTGTAAGATTTTATGGGGGTGAATGAGGGGAAAGAGCATTTTCGTGGGTGATACCCAGTGGCGTGGTGGGTCATGTTTCACTGCGGGGCTAGGGCATTTTGGCGCCCCCTTCCTCCTAAGAAA
Organism: Chiridota heheva; assembly: GCA_020152595.1. Lineage (NCBI taxonomy): Eukaryota > Metazoa > Echinodermata > Holothuroidea > Apodida > Chiridotidae > Chiridota > Chiridota heheva. The sequence goes on along the minus strand of JAIGNY010002737.1, from coordinate 173,807 downwards.
AAAATGTCATAAGATTAAAACGTTGGGAAGTCGACATCTAAATTGCATGTACCGTTTTGATGGCACTGTTTAAAAACTTGCTTAAAATCAGTGTTTCAAATCTATAGACGAAGGTCCAGGGGCGAAGCCTCCGGAAGCCCTGCGTTTCAAATAATTTTTATTGGAGAATATTGCGTAATATTGTGTCAAATCCAGGGTCTTAAATCTTTGTGTTTCCTGTAATTTTGGTAGCAGAATTGCGTCAAGCAGTACATTCTAGGGACGAAGCTCATGGAAGGCTGGAAACCCTGCATTTCTCGCGATTTTTTGGCAGAAAACTTGATTATTGTGTCAACTCCAATGTTGAAACTCTGTCTGCCTGTTAGGGGTCTAAGGAGCCAAGCCTTGGAAGTCCTGCGGTTCTCGTGATTTTGACTGTTTGATAACAGAACATTTCTCAAACTTTTGTCAAATCTTGGGCGTCGGAAGCCCTGCGCTTTTGGTGATTTTGGTAGCAAAATATTGCTTGAAATTGTGTCATATCTAGGGAGGAAATCCTGGTAGGCGCCCAGGGGGCGAAGAGACCGAAAAACCTATACGTTTCTCGTGATTTTGATAGCTTAAAATCGCTTAGTATTGTTGACCCGCCTGAGTTCGAGATAGGATTTGAAACTGAAAATCGGTTATACTTTTGGTAGCGTTATCGTTTTAAGTCTATTTCGATTTGCAGTTTATACGGTCAGACCATGGAGGTACCACTAAAGTGGTACCTCCATGGTCAGACACTACACTCAAAGCATGATGTCTAGTTGATAGCTCAGATCTGACGGACTGACTGCCCTACAGTCCTAAAAACAACAACAAAGGAAGGGCAGGTTACCGACGCGCCGCTCACCTGTATTACTCCGTGACCCCTGTTGGCCGTGGGCACCACTTAACGGCGGGACAAACATGTAAGCATTAACAATCTATCACTCGATCAAAGAGCCACGTCAGACACCTGGGCACATGGAAGGAGGGGGCGTCGGAGGCGCAAGTTTAGGCGTCGTCGTAGTGGCAGGACTTGGTCTTAAGCTTGCCCGTGTCTTTGACCATAGTCTTTGACTTTGGTCTTTGACTATGTCTTTGTTTGGCTTGATCTTGTTGGTGTGTCAGATGACTGGCGGCTCTTTGGTGATGAACTTTGAGTTGATGGTATCTGCTTGTTGATTATAACTAAACTAGCTACTTGTTCAGCATTAGATGGGGCGGCAATAAGTGCGTGGTGTAGCCAGAGTAAGTGTGATGGTGACCAGATGGTGTCGCGTTCGTCGTTGATTTTTGTTGGGTTCATGCTGAACGGTGGAAATTCAGTAATGGTTGACTGTCAGTTTGCGTGGCGACTGATGTTGTATGTTTCACTGGTGGGAGCGTCAATACAGCCGTGGCGATGATGTCATCGGTTGTTTGTGTTTGACTAATTGTTGACGTCTTGCATGGTGAGTCTTTGTTTGAGTATTTTGGTTCTGGTGATAAACAGGCAGAATGTGAACGTTTCTGCTTGTCAGTGCTAATGGCTGCAGTTTACATAGGCCTAACAGGGTTGCTGATGGAGGCTTCTTGCGTTTCGGCTTTAGCTGGATATCTATTGGTGATTGTGGGGCATTGGAATGCCGGATAATTCTGTTTACAGTGGTAGCAGACGGATGAGTCTTTTGGGCGGCGGCAATTTCTGACGAGATGATTCTGTCCACATCTTGAACAGACGATGGGTGCTGTGCAGTATTTGGCTTGATGTCCATCTCATTGGCAACGGTGACAGATGGTGGTGGAATGCTTAAAAGGATGAGATTTTTCGGCTTTGTATTTCTTATCTTTGTAGGTGAAAGTACAGTGGCGTAGTCACAAAGGGGCGACCCCTTTCCCATCCCCCGCAATGCTTGAATCCGTCGGTTTAGATTTTAATCCATCGGTTCAGATTGGTGTCGTCGGTTCAACAAGCTTTGACATTCCAGGTGCATATTATGCAGTTATGTTTTTAGATTTCAAAAGAGCTTTTTTTCAGAAAAAGGTTCTTCGGTAATAATATATTAAACGTTTGTGCTATTTATCATTTAGATACATGAATTAAGAGAGAGAGGAGATAGAGAGAGGGGAGGTGAGTGTCGGAGTATACGTGGTACAGAACTTGATTCATTTGAAAAGTTTGACAACATTTACACAAGTTTGTAGTAAATTATTGAAAACCTTTTTTTAAGACAACCCTAATCCTGAACAAAGAGTGGCGATGCCTAACCATGTACAAACGTAAACTATAACACATCTTTTTTCCATATTATGCGTTTTCATGATTTTGTGTTTTGTATATGGTGTATTATACATAGCTCTCTTTGACATGAATTTTGATTTTGTATAATACACCTTCTTACTATGCGTTGTGACATACTTTTTTTGCCCTTAAAATGTAAACTTTGCGAGAGCTTTACGGGACTTCGCTCCCTGGACCCTTCCCGGCGGGGCTTCGCCCCTGGACCCAAGCACGGGCCCTTAAGCGGGCCCCTGGATCCCACGCTAAAAAGTTGAGCGCTTTCCGCTCGAAGTGACACCTTCGATGCCACCTCAACTACGTCACTAAATATCGTGTCGGTTCAATTCAACCCCTCCCCCTCCCCCTCCCCTCTCCCCGGCTACGCCACTGGGTGAAACCCTCGTTGAGTAGCTGTGTTATCTTGTTGCAGGTGATATTATGGCTCTGATGAGTTTTGTTGGTTGGTTGATTTGGCGGGCCCTCCTGTAGATCTTGGCTATGGTAAATCCCGTGGATTGTAGGCCATGTGCAAAGTGCTGTAGTTACCAGGTGTATGCTTTTTAACCTCCTACCAGACAACACATATTTCTTTCAACTTACAATCTCCCGTGCAGCACATTTCGTCCTACATTCCTGCAGTAGTTTAGCCTTAATAATATATTATTTAATTCTTAACTTAACCCTATACGCACACGAGGCTAGGTGTAGCTCAGTGTGGCTATCCATATACTTATCATTGTGGCTAATATATGTAGCCTACATCCATGGAGGTGCCATTTTTCTAAAGTGGGACCTCCATGCTACATCACATAACACAGTGGCCCAGCGTTGCTCAATTCCAAGAAGTGTGGCTCTTATTACTCTTGAGGTAAATGGATGTCAAGAACCACCAATACAGAAGTAATTGCACCAATGATTCAGACACAAGACCATTGTTTGTGGTTTCTTGGTGTAGATAAGGAAAAAATGAAAAGGAGTGTTTTGCAAGAATATAGAGGTACATGAGAAAGTAATGATTAAATCAGGAAAATACAATTTTCCTACAATATTTTGTCAAATCCAGGGTTAAAGTTCTGGTAGGCGCCCAAAAGGTGAATCCCCGGAAGCTTAGCGTTTTTGGCGTGATTGTGGGAGCAGAAACTTGCTTAAACACTTAAAATCGTGTCAATTCATCACTTAAAGGATTAGTTCATTGGTCAAGCATGTTTATCTTATATGATAGAGGACTACAAAGGAAACAAAATAGTGAAGAAAGCATTCAAAAATCTTATTCCGTTAAGGAGATATTAAGTTTAAAGTTTGGTATCATTTGTGTAGAAACGACTGAAATCAGACTAGTTGTGATGTCACAGCCTCAAATTCCTGAAGTCTTTGTGTATTTTAAAGGAAGTTTATATCATTTTTTTTCACTATTTAAATGATTTTTCCTCAAACTTTCTTCAGGTGGTATATTAAAAATATCCTTCCTAGATTCAGTTTTACTACTTTTTTTACATATCCCATGGTATTTAAGCCACAAAATCGCAGGAAAAAATAAGATAAGATACAAAAAGACTTTGAGGAATCTAAGGCTATGACATCACAAGTAGTCTGATTTCAGTCGTTTCTATACAAATGATACCAAACTCTAAACTTGAATATCTCCTTAACGGAATAAGATTTTTTTGAATGTTTTCTTCACTATTTTGCTTCTTTTTAGGTCCTCTTTCATATAAGATAAACCTGCTTGACCACTGAATTAATCCTTTAAGTTATTTGAAAAATGAAATACACATTTTGGAACGAATGTTTAAAAGTAGGATCCCATTAGTCAAAATATGTGTCTTTAGTTGGAATTTAGGGATGATTTCCATGTTTTGAGGTAAGAATACTGCTTTTGAGAGAAACGTTTGTTTTGTAATGATGCAAATTGTCGAAGATGAGAATAGAAAGTATAAAAGTTATATTTGGGGACAATTATTGCGCCCCTGTGAGCATTCGGCGCCCGACTTCACAGGACAGTTTCTCCTGGTCCCCCGGCTACCACGCTAGTGGTGACACCACGTAAAACATTAAAAACGAGAGCGGTCTTAGAAGGTTCTAAACCTCTCAATAAATAAGTTAAAATTTAGTCCACAACTTGAAAGCCATTTTTTTTTTTTTTTTTAAGCAAAAAAGATATTTAAAAAAAAACATACAAAGTTTATTACAATGTTTTAAAAAAGTGAGGGGTCCGACGGCCCCATTCTCCCCGTGGATACGCCACTTCCTCGTTGCAGCCGCCACTTGCTGATGCAGAGGGTGCACTGTGCGGACACACAGTTTTCGAGTAAAATCTAGATTAAGGGGCTTTGAACAATATCACTGCTATAGTTTACACTGGGGCTCGTTCGCAAGGCGACGTGCCCCAAATGTCTCTTTTTCTTCTCAATAAGCAAAACTGAATTCTTCAGTAATGTAATTACTCTCCAACTTTAAAAAATTTGATTAATTTTCAAATTATAAAGAGGCTACCCCTATCCGCTGCATAATCTTGAGATCTGCAGGTAGTGTGTTTATATTCACATACTGCTGTACTGCTGGTGTCCTTTTATGCATCCCAGGCAGCCAGGGGCGTGGGAAGCGGGGGCCTGGGGGCGTGGGAAGCGGGGGCCTGGGGGCGTGGGAAGGGGGGCCTGGGGGCGTGGGAAGCGGGGGCCTGGGGGCGTGGGAAGCGGGGCCTGGGGGCGTGGGAAGCGGGGCCTGGGGCGTGGGAAGCGGGGGCCTGGGGGCGTGGGAAGCGGGGGCCTGGGGCGTGGGAAGCGGGGCCTGGGGCGTGGGAAGCGGGGGCCTGGGGGCGTGGGAAGCGGGGCCTGGGGGTCGTAGAAATGGGGTCGTAGAAATTCCTTCATTATCGTAAAATTTGTTTCAAATTTCTTGAAATTTGCTTCAACATGTTCAATGTCCGTGCAATTTCTTTCATTTTTGGGAATTTTTCTTCAATTTTAGAAATTTCTATCAATTTCTATCATTTTCGTGAAATTTACTTTAATTATCGTGTACTATGTTTTCAGGAAATTTCTTCAGTTTTCCACTGTTTAAAAGGTTTTTATCAATTTTCGTTAAATTTCTTCAATTTTCGTAAAATATTCTTCATTATCGTGAAATTTACTTCAATTTTCGGGAACTTTGCTTCAATGTTCGTGCAATTTTGCTCATTTTGGTATGATTTTTCTTCAATTTTCGAGAAGTTTCTATCAATTTTCATCATTTTCGTGAAAATTGCTTTAATATTCGTGCAATTTCTTTTATTTCTAAGGAATTTCTTCAATTTTCGAGAAGAGAGAGAGTTGAAATTTCTTCGTCGCCTGCGTATTCGGTTATTTTGCTATCACGAAACGCTTAATACGACCCGGACGAGAACACAGGTCTACGGACAGACATAACATTCTTTCCACGGCCTTTGATAACCAGTTGTGAAATTTTCGAGAAGTCTGAAGATTTCTTTTATTTTAAAATATATATGAATAAAATAATAATATATAATAATATAATAATAATATAATAAAAATTTTTCCTAAAGGTTCCTTCATTTTCATGAAATTTTCTTTTATTTCATTTCTTTTCTAATCGTCAAGATAGATATTTTTTAAATTTGAAATTAAAAATATTACATTTTAACAACAAAAGCATGTGCACACTATCTAACGACATAAGCACGTGTACACTATCTAACGACATAAGCATGACGCATACGAAGCAAAACTGGCATAAAATTGTAAAATTTGAAAATTTCAAGATTTATGCACTAAGCTCCACCCACTCATTATTATCGACACCAAAAAGAATAGGTACATCTTTTGAGTCATGATTAATCAATCTACCAACTTTGACATGCCATAACGTGTTTACAAGCTGTTTTCAGTAAAACCACATTATGCCCCGCCCATAATTTATATCAGTTATTTTGAACATTTTTATAAGATGGAATCTACACGAACTCCAACACCTTATTTATGCCAAGTAGATGCAAAATAGATATATGGTTATCAAAATATGAGTATTTGAAGATTTTTTTATTTTGCCCCGCCCACTCATTGATATGTTCGATATCGATACTTTAAACAATAGGGACTTTAAACTGAAAACAATATGGATCATGATGCATCTATGTGCCAAATATGACATGGCATAGACTGATAGATGTACTGTTCAGGAGATATCGTGTTTTACTGTTTAGAAGATATCGTGTTTTACTGTTTAGGAGATATCGTGTTTACAAGCAAAGCGTCACAGGGTCAGACACACACACACACACACACACACACACCACACACATACACACTGTGCAGGTTCCTGATACGATTGCAGGTTTACAATTGACCATTTAACAGCATGCAAATGTGCAAATTCATAAACTGATCTGCTCATATTTACTTTTCACCGATGTATCTTGGCACAATTTCCGATATACCGTAGTCATCATCATCAGGTCATGTTGTATACTGATACCAGGCAGCAAAGTAACAGCTCCCTGTATATATATCAAGTCATCTATTCCAGTAGTCAAAGTTCATTGGTATCCTTTTTTTACTTTTAATGATGGCGTCAGTACATTTTATCTGTTTATGGTGATGAAAGTTTACCCTATGTCATGTTTACATCACACACCAGTATGCATGTTATTCTTCGCTTTCTTGAATTCCTAAGGGACGAAGATCGTTCAGTCAGGTCAATCAGTCATCACGAACAGACGTAGTTCATGTTTGGCTCAGAACAGCGATAATATTTTACGACTGATCAAGCTTTCCGACTTTTTTAGACTGTTAGAAAGTGGGTTAAATTTTTGAAGTATCGGGAAGTAACATTTATATTCCCCTCAGGGTCAACAAAAGTAGACTTGGGTGGACTGCCAGAGAGAAATGGCCCAATTCTGATTGCCCGAAGGACTGAAAGATATATAGTTAGCCATTACAGAATTAGTTCAGGCAAGTTGTACCTTATATGAAAGAGGACTTCAAAAGAAAAAGAAAAATCGTGAAGAAAACATTCAAAAATCGTTATTCTGGTGTAAAGTAAATCTCCTCCCCCCCCCTCCCCAGAAAATTTTGGCCCTCGGCCGTGATTTCCTAGGAAATTTGGGCCCCCAAACAATTAAGCCGTAGCCATCCATTAAATTTGGTCCCCCCTCATATTAAAAACGGTCCTCTAGTAAATTTGGGCCCGGCCTTTCTTTCCTATAAAATTTGGAGACAACAACTTGTCCCTTGTTTGCAAGAAAACATTCCCTCTTCTCCCTTCACACTAAATATCACTGCCGTTTTGCGTAAAACACGGCCCCTTTTTTCTTTAGTGTATTAGCTTATCTCTTATCATGTGTTAGCTTATCACTTCAGTACACAAAATTAATTGAAGCAGGGAAGTGCCATTTCCCTGATTGAAGGAACCGTACAGACACACCAGTAAATTACCTAGTAAAATCAGTCCGGAGGGGACCAAATTCACTAGACATTCCTTAGGAAATAAAGTCCGGGGGGCCAAAATTTACGGGGGGCAAAATTTAATATCACACCGGTAACTGAGTAAGGAAATATCTAAGTTTTGGTATCATTTAGAAACGACTAAAATCAGACTAGTTGTGATGTCATAGCCACAGATTCCTCACAATCTTTATGTATTCTATCATATGTTCAGCGATTTTGTCTGTTTGTTGCTTAAAATTTATTGGAATCATTAGGAAAGTATTAAAACAGAACAGGGAGTACGGTAATTATAATTTACCACCTGAAGAAAGTTTGAGGAAAAATAATTCGAATAGTATATAAAAGTTAAATGAATTACCTTTAAAATACATTAACTTTAGTTTGTTACTAATTCGCCAACTTTCCATATTAGACTTACTACACCAGTCGTATCTACACAGATAAGACAGAGCTTTAACTTAAATATGTTTTTAACGGAATTTTGTAATGCTTCAGGCACGTGCAAGGATCTTCCATGAGGAGGAAGGGGGCTGCGTTTCCATAGTAAATATTGTTCAATCTCACATGAAATATAGGGAGGTATATGAGATTTGTGTACGTTGGTGATCTATGTGTGTGTGTGTGGTGGGATAAGGGGTGGGGGGGGTGGAGGGCTGCGAACGCACCTGTTGCATCGTTCCTCTCTACGGGCCTTTGCTTTCTTCACCATTTTGTTTCTTGTAAAGTCCTTTTTTATAAAAATAAACTTGCTTGACCCCTCAACTAATCCTTTAAATTAGCCTCCCTGACGCAATGCTCCGCTGCGGGTTCTAAAAATCGACTAAGAAACTTACATCCAGCGTTATATCTGCATTGGGCGACGCTCATCATATCCAATAGGCAAAGGAGCTGTTTTGTTTGTTTGTTATATAACTGCATGGTGTATAGGTTTTATATGTGAAAAATGGCTTTTCCGAGGTATGAAGTAATACACTTAGGCTATTCTCAGTTCTTAACAACTTAACATAAAATGATGTAATTTGTAAATAATATAACAAATAATATAACAATTATTATAGGACTATTCTTTAATAAAAAGGAATTAAGAATACGATAACTTTTAAGTTAGGCGTGTGTGTTGGGGGGGAGGGGGACTCGTGTAAATACATATATTCAAGTCATGTATTGAGTCGCCACTCATACATGCATTTCTGTCTAAAAGTTGAGTCAATTCCTCTAACTTACAATGCGGTACTTGAAACCCTCACACCTGATTTTACAGTTCTCCATGAACCCGTATAATTTATAGACATTTCCACAAAAGGAGAAAGGCCCTCCACAATATATATATATATATATATATATATATATATATATATATATATATATATATATATATATATATATATATATATATATATATATATATATATATATATATATATATATATATATATATATATATATATATATATATATATATGTGTGTATATATATATATATATATATATATATGTGTATGTGTGTGTGTGTGTAGGTGTGTAGTGTGTGTGTGTATGATTTGACAATTGACAATTGTCGTTGCTTGAAAAACGTCCTTACATGACATCGTCTTACCTGTCAGGAATTTGATTCGATCCTGGGGACAAAGTTTATGTAATGATGAAATACCTTTTATTTTCAATCCTTTATTGAGCTTTTGTTTAGAGGTTGAAGATGCCGGAGAAAGCATGGAATCCTCTTATACTTTAAACCCTCCCAGCGATCAATCACTGCGACAATCTTCAACTTTGTCACACTTTTATCACTGTGCTAGATTTAAGGTTGGTGGAGAATGTAGGTTACATATTCGGAAAAATCACGATAAGTGACAGAGAGATGAAACATCTGTTGAACAGTCGACGACGACGAGTGAACAGTGATGCATTTATATAGTAACAATGCTAAAACGCTTTGAAGAACACAGGTCGACGTCCTCATCGACAACCAAGTAAATGTCCACGGCCTTTGATAACCAGTACATGGCGTGTCTATTGAACCCAGGTTGGTCTGTAGACAGGTATGATAACCGCTACATTATGGGAACAAAGACAGTGTTTTATATGGCTTTTGAAGATCGTCCTAAGAAACATTATTAAGCGGTGCATTAGTTCCGGTACAAGAAACATCATTAAAGGATTAGTTCAGGGGTCAAGCAAGTCTATATCTGATGTGAAAGATAACTTTAAAAGAAACAAACTGGTGAAGAAAGCATTCGAAAATCTGATTCAGTTTAACAGGTTAAGGAGATATCTAAGTTTAAAGTTTGTTATCATTTGCGTAGAAACGACTGAAATCAGACTACTTGGATGCCATAACCTCATTCTCTCAGATTCCTCAGTCTTTATGTATTTTATCTTGTTTTGTCCTGTGAATTTGTGGCTTAAAAACAATGGAATATTTCAAAAAAGTAGAAAAACGGAATCTAGGAAGGCTATTTATGATATTCCACCTGCATGAACCTGTACGAAGAAAGTTCGAGGAAAAATAGTTTACATAGTGAAAAATTTTAGTCAAGGGGATCAGCTCTGTCTTTTCAGTGTAAAACTGACACAGTAAGTCAATATGGAAAGTTGGCGTTCATCACATTTTTTATATTTGTTAATGCAATTTAAAGAAAGTTGATTTAATTTGTTAAGTTCCTAGATTCAGTTTTGGTACGTTTTTAACATATCTATGGTTTTTAAGCCAAAAAATCGCAGAACAAAATTCAAAAAGACTTTTGAGGATTCTGAGGCTATGACATCACAACTAGTCTGATTTAAGTCGTTTAGCGGAATAAGACTTTTGAATGTTTTCTTCACAATTTTGTTTCTTTTAAAGTCATCTTTCAGTTTATATAAGATAGACTTGCTTGACCCATGAACTAATTCTTTAAATGTTTACGGTTCCTCCTGGACTTCTAACGAACAGTCATGGGAGATGACAGATCACGTTTTACACAATTAACTTATCCAAATTAACTTAAATGCATTATTTCATTAAGCAACAAGCACAAGAAGTATTAAAACCGAGTGCTTTTTGTCTGAACAAGGAGCTGTAAAAGACATGTCACATTTCTGGCCCGTTCAATAGGGTGACCCTGGTCTCGTACAATAAACCTCTCATTATCAATCGTTTTACTTCGGCATCCTTTAAATTCAATTATTGATCGCTGGGTCATGAAACAATGTTTGCGCTATCGATTTGAGGGAGAGAGATTTATTTATAATGTTTACCTGTTTATATGCATACTCTTTTAACCCGATTTAATGGTTAATCCATTAGGAGAAATTCGAAAGGTTATTAGGCAGTTGTAGGTTATGCCACTGAGGCGGTACCTCCTTCGTTCTGCAAAAGTGCAATGATAACGCGGCTGCTGGTGCTTAATATTACGGAAAAGTTCAGTGATCAATTAATCAAGTTGATCTTATATGATAAAAGGGGAATTAAAAAGAAACGAAATGGTGAAGAAACTTCTTTCATATCTATTTCATTAAGGAGATATTCTAGCTTAAAGCTCTGTCTTATCTGTGTAAAAATGACTGGTATAGTAAGTCTACTATGGAAGGTTGTCACCCTCATTTTCACATTCTTAACAATAATTAATGTATTATAAAGACAATTTATTTAAGTTTTTGTATCATTTTGATTTATTTTTTCTGAAACATTTTTCAGGTTGTAAATTATAATTACCTTTGCTAATTTAATTTTACTACTTTCCTGGCATATCCAATCTGCCAATGGTTTTAAAGCCACAAACTCGCAGGACAAAGTATAATAAAATACATAAAGACTGAGGAATCTGAAGATGTGACGTTACAACTAGTCTGATTTCAGTCGTTTCTACACAAATGTTTCCAAACTTTAAACCTAAATATCTCCTTAACGGAGTAAGGAATATAAAATGTTTTTTTTTTACCATTTTGTTGCTTTTTAAGCCCTCTTTTGCATAAGATCTGAACTAGTCCTTTCCTAAATAGTTTAGGCTCTGGACAACAACTGTTAAACTTTGGAGCTGTCATTCTAAATAAGAGCTCCCTGCTTAAATTACATCGTCTGGAATCATCTCGTTTGACCAGTTGACAGTTTCATTTCCATAACAATTAATTATCCTTATTTAAATCTTCATTAAAAACAAAAATGGAATATTTCTTTAAACCCACACTCCTATAGAATAAAGTGTTTACATAAGGGAGAACCCGCAAGATTTAGCTTTCACCAATTTTGGTAAAATGTATTTTCATTTTTCGTGATAGATTTGGGACCATGTTCAAAATGTTGCTTTTACACGTCCACACACCTTTAAAGGAGCTCTAGACCAAAAATTGAGGGCGTATTTTTACGGGGTCCCCTAAAAATTCAAATGCGTATCTGGCACGCAACGGTGTTACAGTTTTCTAGTTAATATGAATATTCAATTGACATTAGCCCTCACGTCGTCTGTGGGATATGGAGGCATAAAGTGTATCGATCTGTTGTGGATGATATATTTGTGAAATTCGCAAAAACAAGCGCCCTCACTTTCGGTCTAGCGCTCCTTTTGCTAATAATATTCATTCGTTACTCAATTGTGTTGCATCTGCTTTCTATCCCGTAAAATACGCAGTTTGCATTTTGTGGCTTCTCCTTCTCCCAGTATCTGCCTCTCAGGGCGCTTTTTAACACAATTCATTTCATCCTCTTGTCTGCCTTGTGTACCCAAACAAAACAGTGTTGGTCCTGAGTAAACAAAATCTACGATCGGGCTTTGTTCTCCCGTCACAGGACATCTTAAATAATTGTGTACATTTGATAGAGCATCCGTCAGCGTTCCATCGGGCTCCCGTGTAAGAGGGTTCGATTGCACACGTTCTGACAGAAATCTGTTTATTTATTGCAAAATTATCTTTAGGCAACATACTTTCATCTATTATGTCTTGAAATAAACTTTAAACTTAGCCAGAAGGAATGGTACCTTTTACGTAGGAATTATCACGTTTGTAGCAATTGATCACGATGCGCGTCTCCATCTTTTGATCATTGTGGAGATAACATTATCATATTATTTATTCACACGGATGCGAGAGGTTGCTATGGCATGAGGCAGACAAGCAAGCATAGTTCTCCGTGCTCGAAGTAAGTTATAATCCGATTCGCATGGCATGAGGGTTTTGTTGATTTTTAATTTTACTTATGTGATTTTATATCTTCCGTAGATGAATCTTTTTGTTACATTGTTTAATCAATTCTAGTTTCTCAAATCTCAAACTAATACGTAGATTATAATAACTTTTATTGAGCGTCAATTAGGGAAACCTAGATTTTAAAATCAGGTAATTTCTGTTAAAACGTTCTTTGAATTTCGGAAATTTTGCTTTCAGTCTCTGACGTAGGCCCTGAGGGATTGATGGGTTTCAATACAGGCTATGGTAAATTAGTGATGTAACACAGCAGGCTGCTCAAATTCATAGTGTTATGTGTCCTAACTCACTGAAACTTATGTGAGTATATTCATGCTAGAATTTGATAGAGAGTATGGTCAGATGGTAAAAACATTTCGTCAGAATTTTCTGCATCCTGCAAAGAATAGACTTTCAAAAATAGGATAAGCTAAGGGGTCGTTGTGCATGGTCCAGTCAAACATTTAAAAAAAAAAAATACTTATTGATGCCTGACAACCTGAAAAATCAAAAGTAAGGGTAATTTTTAGCCAATTAAATTAAAGATTTCTTTTCTTTTTAGGGGGTAATATTAATTGGTCCCGTTTCAAAACAAACAATGCCAAGGAGGCTAGGGCGCTCCACCACAGCATTTTACAATATATAAATTTAACATGTCAGAAGAATAACAGTATTGATATACTGGCGGAGTCTATACACATTTTGGTTACAAAAAAAGAAACTCCTCCACTTTACCATATTCACAATACCACGGGTACCTTTTTAAGCATAAAACAAAATAAAGGAAAGGACAAACAAAGGAAAGGACGAACAAAGGAAAGAACCAGGCTTCTTTAGTGGTGATTACATACACTCTAAAAAAAAGAATGGTCAGGTTTAACCATTACATGGTCAGCTGTGCACCGAACTAATGTTGGTCAAAATTAAACGACCATCAGACCATACCGTGGTCAAAATTAACCATAATATGATAATTATGGACAAATTTGACCATATTTTGGTCAAATTTGTTGTTCAAGTTGACCAAAGTTGGTTTGGTCAAGAGTTGACCATATTGTGGTTAAAATTTGACCATCCTTTTATTTTTTTAGAGTGTATAATACAAGATACAGTGAGTTCCATTTGTTGTTATTGGCATCAACCTTATTTTTTGATAAAGAGATCTGGCATTCCAGATCATCAAGACTTCGTAGTTAATAAAGAAAAACTTGAAGTTAAGGACACTTGGTACATATCTTGGTACATACAAGTAGTGTCTACCTAGCAGAAAATACGGTATTCTATAAGAGACTTTGTTTACATTATAAGTTAAAATACCAAGAAGTATATCGGGAAAAAAAAGGGTCAAAAATCAAAACGTTTTTCACTTTTGGAAAGTTTGTTCAAATTATGGACGAGTTCTCTTTATATTCAGGGCTCGCAATTAAGTATGATAAGTATTTTATGAAACGTATCGGGCCTTGTATATTTTACAACACTACATTTTGTAATCATTTACTATTAATGTGGATGATGATCGAGTTTATATTTGGGGATAAAGATCCCCACTAATATTGATGAAGTTGTTTCTTTGACCTTTAGTCCCAAGATCAACGAGTTTAAAGAAATTGTTTAAATTGTTGGAAAGTAGATAACTTTCGCTTATTTGTAATAGTACTACTATAAAAAGCCTCGTAATACGTACGATTACATACTGTCTCTCAATTTTACCAAATCCAAGTAATCTATTGTTTAAAAATGTGTCAAAAATCTTTGATTCAGTTTTTGTGGGATGATAAACCGGACAAAATTAAAAGAAATTATATGTAAAAAAGAGGGCGCTTTGCGCATACCACATGTCAAGATTTATTGTCAATCGCCGACAACGACGAGTGAACACACAATTACAATGACGGGGTCGTCGCCTGCGTATTCGGTTATGATAGTAACAATGCTATCACGAAACGCTTAATACGACCCGGACGAGAACACAGGTACGACGTACGGACAGACATAACATCGACAACCCAGTCAATGTCCACGGCCTTTGATAACCAGTTGAGGTGCACTGGCGTGTCTACCCAACCCAGGCTTGAACCCAGGGCCTCGTGGTTTATAGACAGGTATGATAACCGCTACACCACAGTTAGTAGAACTGCCTGAGTTTTAAACGTTTTCTAGAAGGTGATAGGATTGGATTTTCCTGATTAAGACTTAAAAATAATTTGGTGGGTCTTTTTTCTTTGACTGTAATTTAAAGGCTGGTGATAAAGTTTCACCAACTATTTCAAGGCATTTTCTACAGATATTTTCAAGGCTTGGTTTTCATTTAAAGGTTTTAAACCTTCCTCAAAACGGAAGTTTTAGGTCAAACTTTCTTGTTTAAGTCATACATTTATGATTGATAATAAAGTCTTATTTTGGAAGAATTGGTATCACAACGGAGTTAAAGTTGTGTCAGATCTTTGTCAAGAGAACAATTATTTCATGAATTTTCTTGATTTTTGCAATGTTTATGATATTAAAACTGCTTCTATATCTTATTACTGTTTGATAGCAGCTATTCCTATAGAAGTTGGAAAATATGATTTCGGACGATGAAATTAATTACTCAAATGATTTAAATAAGACGCAGGAATTTATCATGTCAAAGAAAACAACCAAACTAATTTATAGCGAGTTACTTCTCACTTTTGTAATTCCACTTAGTAATGCTAAAATTGTTGACAAATGGACTGTAGACGTATCTACAAGACCCTGCATCAGTTCTTGCTTTTCATTTTACAATCAAGTGTACAAGTTTAGATTTAAAGTTCAGGAATTTCCACTTTATTTTTAAGATTAGAATTGGAGACTCCCCAATGTGTAATTTGTGCAATTGTTTTGAGCAGACAATTATTCATCTATTTTCTTCTCGTTGCAAGAGAAACCTCTTTTGGAAAGAGGTCCTTTCTTAGCTTTAAGAGGGAGGCTCGTCTCAGTAAAATACGGTAAAAATGGGGATACTTTATTTTGACGTCACTTCCGGTTGTGGAGGCAGGATCCGATCCTCTGTCTGTTTGTACCACATAGTACAACCAGACACTAGCATGTACGTTGGGTGTGCAGAATTACATACACAGCGTATTACGTTACTGGGATGAGAAACTTATTTGTTTTTTTCAATGTTTTTTTGTCAGAAAACGAAAGTGAAATTTTAGTATTATAATACTACAATGATAGTCACCAAATGAAAATTACTGAGATAAAAAAAAGAAGAAGATGAAAGCAAAAATTTAAAATAAACGATTCTACCGGGGCTTGAACTCACGGCATAATTTGAACAAAAAATCGATACTCGCGATCGCCGCAAGCATCTTGGCTATATCGTGTGGTGACCTCCACGGCGTTTTAAATAACTATACACCTTGCAATACGAGACAACGAATCGCGCAGCAAAATTTCAACCAATGAAAAATTTGAAAGGAATTCTAAATATTGTGCACATATGACGATATCGCCACTTGAAAATGAATTCGATTTCTTGTTAATTTAATGGAATTACAGCTGAAATAACTTCAGCTAATAATAATTGTCCCTATACAGTCCGGCAGCGTGCCTATTAATGAGAACATAAATGTTCCTGAAAATGGGAACATTTTGCTACATGCAAGCCGCCATTTTGTGATAATTTCCGTGATCCTTTTCTATCCTTACGTTAAAGGATTAGTTCAGGGGTCAAGCATGTCCATCTTATGAAAGAGGACTTCAAAAGAAACAAAATGGTGAAGAAAGCATTGCAAAATCTTATTCCATTAAGGAGATATTCAAGTTTAAAGCTTTATATCATTTCTGTAGAAACGACTGAAATCAAACTAGTTGTGATGTCACAGCCTCAGATTCCTCAAAATCTTTATGTATTAAAAAAAAAGATATTTTTGATTTTTCCACTATTTAAATAATTTTTCCTCAAACTTTCTTCAGGTGGTATATTATAAATACCATTCCTAGATTCAGTTTTACTACTTCTTTGACATATCCCATGGTTTTAAAGTCACAAAATCACAGGACAATATATGATAGAATACATAAAGACTTTTGAGGAATCTGAGGCTATGACATCACAATTAGTCTGATTTCAGTCGTTTCTACACAAATGATAACGAACTTTAAATCTAAATATCTCCTTAACGGAATAAAAATTTTGAATGCTTTCTTCACCATTTTGTTTCTTTTGAAGTCCTCTTTTATATAAGATAAACTTGCTTGACCACTGAACTAATCCTTTAAAGCATTATGCAATGTTACATATTTCAAATTTAAAATACGTCTGAGAAAGAAAAAAATTGCTAGGGGAAAATTAAAACTCATGAAAATACCTTCATTACTGTCATGGCTACAACTTTTCCACTCCCACTTGATATGTTCACCACGTCGTTTTCGAATATTAGAAAAAATAGACAATAGAGCTAGGCTTTTAGGCGCGAAATAGCCATTTTGAAAACTCAAATGTTTTTCAACACAATGAATTTTTAATATTTCAAGTACATAAATTACAAACTATGACATAAACTATCTGAATAATATGGCTGCGTAACTTCAACATTCTCGTGTGTTATAAATGTTCCTATTGTAAGGCATGCTTCTGAACTGCTATATAGCCAGGACTTTATGCCAATAAAGTCGGTCTATAAATGAATAGCATGCGTTTCATTTGCTACTTTCTTTAGATGTAATGGAAACCACAAAAAATGTGAACTGTGAAATCGGCCATGTCATAACAATTCAAGTTTTATGTCTTACAGTTTAATCTTGCAAGAAAATACCCAACTTGTAATGCCGCATTTCTCCTTTAAGTTCTTTATTTGGTCCCAAAAAAGATTCCTTGAAAGACATAATAAATTTTTGATTTTAGAAAGAAATGTAAGAGCCCTTTGGCTAGTTATAATTATGCAATGGCCGATCAGTACACACGCGAACTTATATACGGACTTTTTCTCAATTATTGTTTTTTTTCTTTCCCCTTCTCCAAGCATGAAAGCATTAAAAGCTCTTTAAATTTTCGACAAAATGCATCAAGAATTACTCTGAGAGCGAGTGTGTGACGTCAAGATCACACTGATAAAATCTTACAAATACAAAAACTCAAAAACGGAATAATAATATTGATGATAATTATAAAATGATAAAACAATAACTTCCATTTATAAGGCGCCATATAAACAATTAGTTGTCAAAAGCGTATAAATATAATGAAAAAAGAAGGAATAAGATATAGCAACATGATTTTTATACCAATTTGTTTCTTTTAAGGCCAGTTGTCGTCTCTAACGTGCGAGGTAACTGAAATTCAAATCCTGTGATTTTGAAAATTCACGAGAATATTCCTTTAATTAAAAGATATTCTATACTTATTCCACTTCCTACAAGAACACCCTTTAAAGATGGCTGTCGTGGCATTTAATTTCTTATTTTTGTATATATGGATAGTAATAAAGAAAGCAGTGGCGGTTTTTCAGGGGGAGGGACTTTGCCCCCTAAAAAATCATAGCCCTTCCCTCAAAAAAAAAACACATTCTTCAACTTCTGCGAAAATTTAAGGAAAACTTCGTGAATTTTCAGCGAAATCTTCATTTTTGTGAAATTAAAGAGCTTGAAGCTCTTTGGTGAAATCTTTAATTTCCGTGAAATTTTGATTGATTTCGAGGAAAATTCTTCACTTTCCAGTAAAGCACTGTCAATTCGAGGCAAGTGTTGGCAAAATCGAACCAAATTTGCAACAATTTTATGCATTTTCCAATTGTTATGTTAATAATTTCACACTTTCATCAAAATAAAGCATGCATGCAATTGGGAAATAGAACCCTTTCCGGGGTGGGCCCTAACTCCTACGCCTCTGTCCTCCCTAATCTGAGAACGGCCTTCAGTGTTTTTTTTTTTTTTTTTTTTTTTTTTTTTTTAGGGGGTGTTTAAGCACCCTCAAAAACGAAAAGCTAGACACGACCCTTAAAGAAAGTGAACAAATTGATGTAGGTTTTAATTTAGTTGTTATAAAATAGAATAGATACAATAAATAAAGACTATCTGCAACTCGGCTGATTCTCCTACAATAAATTTTACCCACGCCGAATTTGACGGGTTGCAAAATTACAGTGTGTACGTGATGGACGCTAACAATTTCTTAACCTGGTAACTTAGCATCCGGTGTAGTCAACATTCGGACCGTATACGCTATAGCCACTACATGGCTGCTATACAAGTACCGCAAGTATTGCCTAGCATGTAGTGCCTACTGAGTGAGGTGTTTATCACACTACATCCGTTAAGCCTCGTTCATTTTAATAGATATTATTCTCCTTCACTATCTCTATGTGACTCTTCAACAAATATTATGGTGTAATAAATATTTTCTATTATGTTTCTGAAACAGTAAAAATGTCTAAATAATGCAATTCTTCATATCACTTTTTAGACCTGACCATCAAAATATTGGATTGGCACCGGAAGTTTTCGTCTACAATCCTCAACGTTGCCAATTTACATGATTTTTGCGAATAAAAACAATGTCATAAATTTCTTACTTAACATTGGTGAAATTGATTGTAGCGTCGTAACCATTAAAATACAACCTTCAATAAATAGCACTTAATTTGAAGTCCATATTCTCTTCATTTAATACAATTTAAAATATAGTTCTCAATCAAAAGATGGCGGATTTTGAGCATGGAGTTTACGATCTAGTCATGTCGCTGCCTGAGGGCCAGTGCACGACAGAGAATGATTGTGGAGTTAAAAGAGATTCACTCTCAGATTGTCATTGTAATAGTGTCGAGTGATTGGTAAATGAGTTTTGTTTATTCATTTGTCTCAGCCTTACACCTGTTCCAAAAGCAAATCCTCGTGAAAACTATCGATATTCTCTTCTTATTGTCTTCTTTCATCTCAAGGTATCTGTAACATCAGAGACCTAATTGTGGCCCCAAACTGAGATATTTATTTTGCTCCATTTGTAAATAACAGAAGCAAATTTTTGTTCATCTGATCAAGCGAGAAAATATATCTACTGACCCATTGTTTGAACTCTTTTCTTCGTTTGTCTGGGAAAGACATTTGTTTGTCACTGTAGGTGATAGTTTCATTTACATAAGAGGTCTAATGAATAGGTAAGAGTACATTGAAGAGTTAAATGATACCCCGGGATATATGTATACAAAAAACAAAAAGACCTGGCGACTTCTTCATTTAGTTGTAAAACATTAAATTCGACGAATAATTGTGCTTCATAAACATAATTTTGATTTTGTATTTACACTTGTTTGTACATTTTTCATGGATGCAAAAGGTCATGAGAACATATTTTCGAGGATTTCCAATTTGATTGATAATGTATTTATTGCAATATTGTATTTTGCGTTTGGAATACTTGCTTGTTTCCTTCGTATTTTCGTCAGTTTTGGTGATGCCATAGATGTATGAATGGTGATACCAGGCAGGTGTCACTTTCCAGGCTTGCAAGGTGCACGCGTGATACCTGGCAACAACGTGGTAATTGAATGAAAAATTATTTAAGGCATACTTTGATCTATCACGACTTGGATATTGTTATCGACAGCGACCTCTCAGTATTGAAAAATTGTTTCTCATGGAAACTGATTACATTTCGAGAAGAAATTCAGAAATTGTTACGTCACGAAGTCGAAACTTGCAAATGATACTACTCTCATCTGCTCATGACATGACACAGAATTGAATAAATTGGTGAACAATGTCAGAAGAAAGGCAGAGACGGAAATATCGATCAAAAAGCTTCTGCCATGGATATCAGTCAAGGTGCTGTATACTACACTTTATTTATATGATTGTCATCAATATCAGCGACTTCGACATCATCGGTCTAATCAGCATCATGGCGGTCGTCGTCACATGATTATCATCATCGTTACCATAAGTATCATTCTCGACGTAGTCGCTATATCATCTTCATCACCATCTTCATCGTCATCGACGACGTTGTCATCATCATCATCGTCGACGTCATCATCAGCATCACCAATTGTCGTTATCGTCTGTATCATAATCAGTGACATTTCAGTGACATCATATTCATATTAACATCATCGCGTTTGCCGCCATTGTTATGATCATCACAATCGTAATCCTTATCTTCCTTTTCGTCAACATTGTCTTTTTAATCATCAGCCTCTTCCTCATCATCAAAATTAAGGACAAGTAACTAAAAAATCCAACGCACCTCTTACGGTATAACCCTTCCATGATCTCGAAAGCAGAGTCGTAGTTGGGTTTGCTTTTCATGATATGGGGGAGGGGGCAGTAGGAAACTTTCCTTTCTCTGCAGGCGTAGTCGAATTAACTGACTGCGCCTGTGGATGCGTACTTAATACTTTTAATATTGTGTTGGAATCTGCATTTAAGCCAAAATTTATCATCATTTAATCGTCATGTTCCTTTAATATCATCATGTACCCTTATATATATATATATATATATATATATATATATATATATATATATATATATATATATATATATATATATATATATATATATATATATATGTTTATATATATATATATATATATATATATGTATATATATATATATATATATATATATATATATATATATATATATATATATATATATATATATATATATATATATATATATATATATATATATATATATATATATATATATATATATATATATATATATATATATATATATATGTATATATATATATATATATATATATATATATATATATATATATATATATATATATATATATATATATATATATATATATATATATATATATATATATATATATATATATATATATATATATATATATATATATATATATATATATATATATATATATATATATATATATATATATATTATATATATATATATATATATATATATATTCTCTTCAAGTTAAAGCATTTGTGTTTTAATACCTTTTTTTTTTTTTGAGAATGTGTGATGTGATGCAAACATTGTACTATTAAATATGTCAGGAGAGTATACGAAAACAGCGATTGTTTCAACGTTGTACTCTTTCCACTCTCTAACAAATTTATATTCTCTTGTTGAAGGGTCTATTGTCCTCTAAAGCTGTTCAGCTACAAGTTTTGTATCCTGTTGTTTGTTTTACTGGGATCTACTTAAGAAAAAGAATACCATCAAGGTCCTTGAAATGAAAACTTTCTTTCTGTTTGTCTGAGAGAGACGTTCTAAAATAGCACCTCCCTGATCGAATAGATCAATTAATCAATTAATGGTGCTTCCTGATTGATAATCAATGTATGCTTTCCCTTGGGACTTGTCTGTGATACGTCAAACGAACGATTAATAAACCGCTCTGCCATTCATTTCCATTTTCTTTAATCTGTTAATCAATAACGTTAATGTTGGTAGACTGTCAAATCCCGAGTCTATTGTTAGAGGTGTCATGTTTTGCGTCTTCTCATAATGCCAGATAAAAAAGATCAAACATTTTGATACACAGGGGTAAAATCTCTTCGAGTGAGGATTCTGCATCAGGAAAGTTACCTGACATTACTATACCCATAATCTATCCACACAAAAAAAACAGAAAAAACAACAATAAAGCAACAATAAAAGGTATATATTTGTTTACGTCTATACAAAATATTTCATTAGAAATATAGAGCAGAAAATTCCTAGTACAAAATAGTTTTTTGATTTTGATAATAACATTTAGTCTTCATGGTTTCGGTGATCAAGCCTTGAGGATATTTTGACAAAATTTGTGGTGTATAACAAAGGAAAGTTTTTAATTGAATTACACAAATATCTGCTCCATCTTGATATTGATTGAGATATAAACGGATAAAACTTTTTATTTCAAGCGTTTTTTGTACGTTATTAAAAATATCTGCATATGGAAAATCGCTAACTGGGAAATGGTCAATCTTTACCCATGTTTTGATGAAAATAGTTTCCAGTTTCATGGATTTTAAAGCAATTTATATGATGTTCCCTCCCCGTAGAACCTTGAAGAGATATTAAAGGTCACATATCGTGTTTGGGTAAAATAAAAAATACCATACAATTCAACGTTTCTGATTGGTCGATATATGCACCAATCACCGACAAGCCAATCAATTACTGCCATGGAAGTGACGTTACTATTATGATCAAGCATTTATTTTTTTTGGGACGTGACTCTTTTAATTTTTGTAATGATGATCGGATTTTCAGGAATCGTGATGTAAAATTATCCCATTTTGAAAAACAAAAAGTTACAAAAGATCAACGGTAACTTATAGTCTTGTAGGTCAATTTTTCTTCAAATTCATTCATGATCATGTTTACCTTCGAAATTTCCATTGGGGGTTGGGGGCTTCCTACGCTGCTTAAATTTACCATCGTTTTAGACATTTGAATCAGTTTTTTATTCCGAGGTTTACAAATTACAATCACAAAAGTTTTTTTGAATTGACTTTTCTCTGCAATATCGGAAACACATGTCGATAGACGGATAGAGTGCGACCACAAATGATTTTCTTCAACAGACACATTTATGGAGACTTGCTGTAATTTACGCTGTTTGTATATCGCTTAAAATGCTAGGAGTCCAGGCCATATATTTGCAGATTACTCTGTTATTGTTTGGCCCTCACAATGCCCCCCTTCGGACGATCAATACCTACCCTCATTTGGTATGTAAAGAGTTTGATAAGCGCCAATTGT
Organism: Chiridota heheva; assembly: GCA_020152595.1. Classification (NCBI taxonomy): domain Eukaryota; kingdom Metazoa; phylum Echinodermata; class Holothuroidea; order Apodida; family Chiridotidae; genus Chiridota; species Chiridota heheva. The sequence continues at coordinate 150,234 of JAIGNY010002737.1, read as the reverse complement.
TCTTTCAATTATTAAGCAATTAAGCGCCCGTAAGCAAATTTGCTCCACAAGTATACCGACTACCAATTTTGAAACTTTGAAGCAACTCTGAGTTTAAATGGTCGGACATGTTCTAGTTATATGACAGAAGACCATAAAAGGAACATAGGGGGGGGGGGGGAGGCAAAACTTCCCTCTGAGGGGATTTCACCAAATAAGTTTCACCTTCCCGACTGCCCGATATCATGCTTTCTTCCCGGTTGTGATGAAAAATGTGGGAATTTAAAAAAATATATAAAAACGCAATTAGTCAGTCCGGTTCGATCCTCTACAGAAGTATCCCATAATGCATCTATCCAAATTCAAAGTTTGCATAGAAATAACATAAGAATCAGACACATTTCGAGCGCGGGGAACTCAATCACTGCAGAAGCTCTTTGATCACTGCAGAAGCTCTTTGATCACTGCGAAGGGTTCAAATTTTCTTTACGAATTGAAATAATGGCATATGAATTATCTTTTCACGTGCGCTTTTGAAATTCAAATTCACCGTGCGGTATTAAAAAAATTTGAAAGTGATGAATTCTTATTATGTGTTACCGTTAGGGAGTCGTGCTTTAACAAGGTTTTCTGAAATTATGAGAACTAACTTGGGGATTTGTGAAATTTATTTAGATATAACTGCGTGATAGTGAAGAAGTTGTTTTACTTTCGCGAAATTGAACATAAACAAAGCACACTTTGTTCGGCGGTACGAACTGAACAATATGCCTTCTTCCTGGCTTCCTGATAGTCTAAAGACTGGACATGCTGGAAGAGAAGAAAATTTCCCGATGATCAGCAACGTTTGATGGATACTTAATTTACCATAGCAATTTATGTAGCTTTTTATTTCCGGTAGAGGTGGTTGTATATGGGCGGCCGTTTGGGCAAAAATTAAAAAGATAAAAAAATACTAAGAAACAGTAATTAGAAATGGAGAAAAAAAGTAAATTAAAAAAAAAAAAAAAAAAAGTATTTAATGAAAAAAAACAAAAAAAACTTGAATAGAAAATAAATAAAAGAATTTAATACAAAGTAAATTAAAAAGAAAAATAAATAAGCAAAACATATAAATTAAAAATTAAATAAATAAAAAGAAAGCAATTAAAAAAAAAAAAGTATTTAATTAAGAAAATATAAATTGAATATAAAATAGATAAAAGAAAACAATACAAAATAAAATAAAAATTACGAAATATTTAAATGGAATTTTAAAGAACAATGAAGAGAAAGCAACAAAAATAATAAATAAAAAGAAACACAACTGCAATTAAAAATCGATAAGATCTTGTAAAACACAATTTTCTACTACAATAACAAAGATAATACAAAATACTATACAAACAGATAATATTTCTCCAAATATATTTGTTTTTCTAAATATATAAACATTACTATATCTATAAAACAGTGATAGGCCTATATCTTTAAACAGAAATATAAGTGCAGACAGCCTTTTATCTGTTTATCATAGAAACATAAATGAATAAGTACAAAAATATATATATGAATAAAAAACAAATTATGAGGAGAAAAAAAACAACGAATATGTAAAAAGAGAAATATGTGCAGCACTTTGCGCACCACAATGCACTTCACCAGGATTTGCGCCCAGGCGTGGTGAGTATGGGCCTACAAGCTGACACTAGCGCTCGAATGCGCTATGTTTGTGCAATGTAATGCTATGCTCAGCGTTAAGCCAACTTAAACCCTTAAAGACCCAGGGGTTCAAAACGTGAAAGAAAATAAAATAATTATCGGAATTTTGTTTTCAAAATTAATTTTCACAACTTTCCTTTCGTTTTCTACCACTACAAGTTTAGTTTCTATGAATGTTAAGACAATAAACTTTTCAGTGAAAAAGTCAAATTGAAGAAATTATCGAAAACAATATGCAAATTTGCACATTTTATGCCAAATTAGGCCAGTTTTTTTGAGCTTGTATTTTTCTTGTGAATAATAAAAAATGAGAATTTGTTTTACATATTTAGATTGTTTGTGAGATTTCCTTTCCATTGATACCAGTCTATTTTTTTCTCAAAGCAAAACATGCAAAAACAATGAAAATAAACAAAAAAAATAATCACCGCTGTAATTACTAGCGGAAAAAGATAGCCACGTGGTCCAGTGCGAGATTGAACTCTTGCCATCGCGTGCTGTGCGCTGAGATTTGCCACTAGACCAAAATGTATAAATATAAATAAATATATTGATAATAACTTAAATTAAATGTAATTAGAGGGGGGTACTTGTTCTTTCTTATATCAATTCAACGTACATGGCTTGGCCTTTCTTACGATACATTTCGCGTACGGTAGGTGTATTGCGATCAGAACTTACGGTTTTTTAAAAAGTTTGGTCTCAAAAAGACTAAAAATTATCAATTTGGGCATAAATTTGCCAAAAAGATATCGATGGTAGGGGCAGTCAAAATTTGACTGGAATTAGATACTTTGATGTCTCTGACAGTTGTTCACGGCTTTTCAAGAAAAAGCTAGGTCTAGAAGTATGGCAAGGAAGCTTTTGAAGAAAACAAGTTTTTTCCTTAAATTTTGTGCATTTTTTGAAGTCTCTCTTTTCCATTCCATTTTTTGCAAAATTCTTCAACACAACCTCCATCAAAAAGTTATATGTTCTAAAGAACTATTCAAGCTCTTTTAAATGACACCAAGATCACTGATGTGGGCCTGATTGACAAAAGTATGTTCCAATTGAGCGTGACACTCTTGGTCTGGGTATATTTAAGAACCTAATGTTGAAAAAAATATACGGAAACAAATCCCAACCCGATATTTGTAGAGGCTGTAGGCCTAATTAGAAGGGCATCATAACTTTTGTCGGAAGGGAGTGCCCCAGCTAACAGTACCAGTACCCTTCGATACCGTGGCTCAGACAGGTGTACCTACCGTACCTACTGCCTGACGCGGCCTGATGTAAGTGTTCGAGTCGTACGTTAAGGAAACCGATATGCAATATCTGTGGTGCGCAGTGAAACTGCTGCCAAAGTATAATCGGTAAAAGATTGCAAGTGTACGCAACACATATTACATTGCACTGTGGTGCGCAAAGTGCTGCGCCTATATATCCATTTGTATATATAAAAGGCTGAGACTATACTTACATTTCTGTTTAAAGATAAATTAATTCAAAGATACATTGATTTAAAAATATATTGATTTAAAGATAAAGATTTAAAGACAAATTTAAAGATAAACTGCTTATAGAAACATTTTTATTAGATATATTAATGTTTATATATAAGTAGTTATATTTGGAGATATATTTTCTGTTTGTATATTACTTAGATTTTGTTTTCTTTTTATTTATTTTATATCTAATTTGTCGTTTTCTTATTACTATATAATTAAATGTTTCATTGGTTTCTTTTATTTGTTTCTTCTTTATTTTATTTTTCTTGTTATATTTTTCATTTTTATTATCTTTCAATTTATATTTTTGTATAACATTTATTTATTCTTATTTATAACATTTTCTTAATTCATATTTTTTTCATTTATTTTATATTCAATTTAATTTTTATCTAACATCCTTTTTTTTATTGGTTTTCTTTTCAATCATTTCATTTTTAGTTTATGTTTCTTATCAATATTTTTCTTAATTTTTTTTGTATTGAAATCTTTTTATTAATTTCATATTAAATTTATATTTTTCTTATAACATGCTTTTTTTTGTAGTGTTTTTTTGTGTGTTTATTTCATTCTTATATTTATGTTTTTTACTTTTTTTTTTTGATTTTTGATTTTTGCCCAAACGGCCGCTTATATGTAGGCATTCATCAGCGAATTGGGAGAGGTGTTCTGTGAGTGGCACACGTTACTAGAGATGATCGGTCTGTCTGGTGGGATGATGTTAATTTAATCGACGTAACTGACCGTGTCAGGACACTGTACATTTTCTGTGTAAAACACACAAAACATTCCACAGAACTGCTGCATTTTGGTCAATTAGACGTACAGTCGCTGTACACTAATATACCACATGATGAAGGTGTTTTGGCATGTATGCGCTTTCTCAGAGAACACAACAAACCTGAACCATTGATCAAAGACATCAGTAATTCAATACTGTTTGTCCTCAAACATATTTGTTTCTACTTATATAATCAATAATTTCTACAAACATCAGACATTGCCATCGACACTAAAATGGCCCCAGCCTATGTAAACTTGCATATGGCTGGAATTAGAGCAGAAATTGCTTGAAGAAAGCTCTAACATCTGAATTTCATTAATATGCATATTGGGCGGGGCCTAAAATGATTTGATTGAAAAGAGCTTGTAAGCACAGTATCTCAAGAACTTCCTGATTGGATTCATGCCATATGTGGTACACATATAGCACATGGTTCGTAGATCTGCCCAATTACTTTTGGTGTTGATGTCAAGCATAATAATGAGTAGGCGGGGTATAATGTTGAAATCTTTAAATGCTCATATTCTAAAAATTGCTTATTTGTTTTATATTTGGTGAATGATGTTGTTAGCTAGTGTACATGTTCATGGTACAAAAATGTTAAATTTCATTCATATGCAGAGTGGGTAGGGCTTAACATGATTTTGTTGAAAAGAGCTTAAAAACACAGTATCTTAAGAACTATACATGGACTTCAGTTTACGGTACACAATAGTCCGCAGACATTCCTTATTGTTTTGGTGGTGATGTCATGCATTTTAATGAGTGGGCGGGGCTTAATGTTAAAATCTTAAAATGCTCATATTTTAACAACTGCATGTATGTTTTGTTTCATATTTTAAATAATTATGTTATTCGCAATTGTATACCGTACATGTTAATGGGATAAAAACTGTTGAATTTAATTAATTGTTTAAATCCATTCTTGTGAGAACTAAGTTATTTGCTTGTCAATGCAACGCTGAAACCATTGAGTTATAACATTTATTGTACAATAGTTCAAGTTTAAAATTCATATTTCGCGTCGGAACCTCAAAACCTTCGGATTTCTGGTTCTTTCACAAATTGATCATTTGGAAGAAGGCTAAATAGTGCACGTCTGCTAGAATAACCACGGGGGTAGAATAATAAATGTAAATGAATGTGTCGGTGGTATTTTCGTCAGTTAAGTAATCAGTAAAGCATTTGTGTGGTTCATCTTTCTGAACTTCTTCAGCGTCATTTTGAAAATAATGTTATATTTCACATGGCACAGTGACATAGTGATATTTATCTGTTTATTTTCCTTCTAAATAAGTTAATTCCCGGTAAAGCTGTAGGGATTACTAGACTTTGTAGATCATTCATCAATCTTCCTTATTTTGAATTTGAAATCGTATTCGACAGTTTGATTCAAAAATGATTTACAGATTCAATTTTCGAGTGAGTCTCGAAAAACAAACTTTGAACAGTTTATGTGGTCTATCTGTCCATGTAGAAATGCAGTCAGGGTTGGCATGGTTGGTAGTCGTTCCAAGCGCAGAAAGCCAAACCAGTTTGAAAAAAGCCAATTTTCAAGACAAAAAAATCTTTATAGAAATGACTGGTGTAGTTAGTCTCTTATGCAGGTTGGCGGCCATATCCACACAATCTTATTAATTGTTAATGTATTTTAAAGAAAATATATTTTACTTTTTTCCTATTTCAATTATTTTCCCTCAAATTTTCTTGAGGTGGTAAATTAAAGAGGCGATATCGTTATATGTGCACAATATTTAGAAATCCTTTCAAATTTTTTCATTGGTTGAAATTTTTCTGTGCGATTCGTTGTCTCGTATTGCAAGGTATATAGTTATTTAAAACGCCGGGGAGGTCATCACGCGAGATTGCTCAAATGCTTGCGGCGATTGCAAGTAACGTGTTTTTTCTTCAAATCATGTCGTAAGTTCGAGCCCCGGTAGAATCGTTTATTTTGACTTTTTGCTTTCATCTTCTTCTTCTTTTTTCTCAGTAATTTTCATTTGGTGACTATCATTGTAGTATTATAATACTAAAATTTCACTTTCGCTTTCTGACAAAAAAGCATTGAAAAAAACAAATAAGTTTCTCGTCACAGTAACGTAATGCGCTGTGTATGTAATTCTGCACACACAACGTACATGCTAGTGTCTGGCTGTACTGTGTGGTACAAACAGACAGAGGTTCAAATCTTGCCTCCACAACCGGAAGTGACGTCAAAATAAAGTATTCCCCCATTTTTACCGTATTTTACTGAGACGAGCCTCCCTTTAAAAATTACCCTTACATGATTCTGTTTGACTACTTCCCTGACATACCCAAACCCCTGAACTAATCCTTAATGGCGTCGGTCACTGGCATTTGGCCGCTGGGCTTTCTTTTCTGCGAAAGGTCAAATGTACCGAAACGTTGAAGAAAAACAAAAATGTTACTACGTATCTAGTGATGTGGCGAGAATTTTTCACTGGGAGCAAGGACATTTTGGCGCTCACTCCCAACTGCCCAAACAAAAATGCTTATGAGAATAAAACGTTGGGCAACTATAATATTTAAAATGTGGAGGCAAAGCCCCCGAACTAGCACTGCGTTCCACGTTAATTTGATTGTAGAATATTGCTTTATATTGTATCCAGGGTCTACAGGTCAAAGCATTGCGTTTCTCGTAATTGTGATAGTAGAAAATTGTGTCAAATCTTTATATACGGACGAAGACTGGAAGCCCAGGCTACATTTTTCGCGATTTTGACAAAAAAACACATAAAAACTGCTTAATATTGTGTCAACTTCAAGGTTGAAGACCTGTTAGGCGTCCAAGGGGCGAAATCTAGGGGCAAAGCCCTGGTAGGGCATTAGGGCGAAGCCCGGAAGTTATAAACAGAAAATTGCTTGAAATTGTATCAAATCTAGGGAAGTCCTAGCTGGTAGGAATCTTATAGGTCAAAGTCCTATACGTTTCCCGGTGATTTTGACAGCAGAATATTTGTTTAAAATTATGTCAAATCTGGGCTGCTGGGGGTGAATCTTCCGCAAACCCTTGCATTTCTCGCAATTTTGATAGCAGAAAGAAATATTGTGTCAAATCCAGGGTCGATTTCGTGGTATAGGCGCTCAGACTGTCAGAGGCGAAGCTCCGGAAGCTCAAATCACGTCAATTCGAGTGTTCAATTTTAAAGTTAAAAGGATTAGTTCAGTCGTCTAGCACGTTCATCGTATATGAAAGAGGACTTCAAAAGAAAGAAAATGGTGCAGAAAGCATTCAAAAAATTTATTCCGTTAAGGAGATATTCACATTTAAAGTTTGGTATCATTTATGTAGAAACGACTGAAATCATACTGGTTGTGATTTCACTGCCTCAGACTCCTAAAAAAGTCTTTATGTATTTTAAAGAAAGTTTATTTAATTTTTTCACTTTTTAAATTATTTTCCTTCAAACTTTCTTCAGGTGGTATGTTATAAATTCCCTTCCTAGATTCAGTTTTGTTACTTTTTTGACATATCCCATGGTTTATAAGCCACAAATTGCAGGACAAAATAATAGAATTCGTAAAGACTTTTGGGAATCTTAAGCAATCTCCTTAACGGAATAAGATTTTTTGAATGCGTTCTTCACTATTTTGTTTCTTTTGAAGTCCTCTTTCATATAAGATAAACTTGCATGACCCCTGATTGTCCTGCCTGAACTAATCCTTTAATTAAACGGAATATACATTTTGGAACAAATGTTCAGATGTAGTATCTCATTGACTAGTTGGGTCCAGGAATGGTTTTTATGTTTTGTATATCAGTATATACATGGAATAAAGCTTTGAGAGAAAACAAATATATTCTCAGCACAATTTTTGCGATCATTCGATGCCCACTCGGAACATTCTAAAAAGCCAGTATATCAACACTGAATGCAATATGACAGCACTTGGTGTCATGACCTGCCAAAAATGGATTACCAATTTTGTGTACATATTTGGTAAAGATCTTGGTAAACAGTAAAAGATCAGTTTGGTTTTGATCTATTACTTATTTTGAATATTATTCTGCACGCCAGAGAAATAAATGCTCGGTTATGCTTTTGATGCCGACTTTATTTAAAAAAAATTCTCAACGTTAACTGTTGACAGAAATAAAAAGATAAACATGGACAGACTGACAGATGGAAAAAAAAAAAAATAGTTTTTGGTATTCCATATCCAGCCAGAACATTGGACGTGCGTAAAATCTGTAAATGATCAATAATCATTGACAGCCATGCAGGACAGATAGAGATAACATAACTATTATATAGATAATGTTATACCAGACAACACGAAAAGGTACTTAAACAATTCTGTCAAATCAACAATTTTACAGCTTTTATAATTTGCATGAGTTAGATTTTGTGAGGTATGAACGATGATCACACCTCTTTAACTTCTTTTGTAATTCCTGTGTTAATAATACGGCGTATTTGCTTCCACTGTTGAGGGATAGTAGGAAATTCTACAATCTCCAATTGAGATATATGCGGAAAAGACATTCTTATCGTTTCCGAAGATTTAAATTAATGATACAAATGGAACGAAATACATAGAAATGTGCAAATGTCAAAATATTGTGAATATTTCGACTAGTCATTATACGGGAGTTACACAACTCGACTATTATCGCATAAATTTGAAGTATGGCACTTTACTTTTCTACCTAGCAAAGGGGTTGTGGTTGGCCTAGATTCATTCCATGTTATTTAGAAGTAGTATTTTTAAACGTCAACCACAGCCAGTGACGTAACGGACGTAAGTTACCTTTATCTGTTTAGTGCAATTAAAACTAAGGGCCTCCCAATCCATAGAAGCCCCTGTCCCCATTTTCCATTAAAGAGGCCCGAACGTCTAATTATTATTATTGTTAGCTACTCCCGAGGGCCTCGGGTTGCCTCCGTTCTATGCCAGTGACTGAATAGCTAAAGCATAATAGATTCGGTTTCAATCTCACCAAGGTCCATGAACTGATAGAGGCCGTCATTACCGAGGTGGACGAGGGCCGATCGAAATATAATTGCTATTTTACAGCGGGCTTACGCTTCAACACTCTGAAAACCCATTATTTACACCTATCAGCCTATAAGGGAGTTAAAAATAACTTACCGTACAGCGGCATTTGTCTGAAGTCAAATCGGAAACCTGGATTCAGAGCGGTGGAACAGGGAATAGTGTACGGCATGACTATTATATAACTAGGCAACGACATAACTCGTCGTATGAAAGACAAACTCTTTATCACTTACTATATTAATCCTCCTGTCGGTGTCAGTTTTCTGGGACAGTGTGGGGATTTGATTCTTCTACCCAGGCGCGTTATTAGACCATTTTGACTGGAAGGGAGGGGGGAGGGGGGAGGGTGGGGGAGGGGAGGGGGAGGGAGGGTGGGTGGGGAAGGGGGAGGCGAGGGGGGTGGGGTATAAGATTTAACGACGGCCCCCAATTAGCATCCCGTTTGAAAAAGAAAAAGTGCATCCCTTTAAAAAAGGTAATCAAAATTGCCTGATATCAGATTTACCGACTAATCTCAAATTGTACCGACGAGTCAAAATTGGGGCTGGGAAGGGTTTGATACTCCACACCCCCGGTATTTACGCCCCTGCCTCCATCCCCGCCCGTTACGGAGAGTTGAGAGATAAACTTGTTCTTAATATATATAATATATATATATATATATATATATATATATATATATATATATATATATATATATATATATATATATATATATATATATATATATATATATATATATATATATATATATATATACATTTATATATATATAATATATATATATATATATATATATATGATATATATATATATATATATATATATATATACATTTATATATATATATATATATATATATATATATATATATATATATATATATATATATATATATATATATATATATATATATATATATATATATATATATATATATATATATATATATATATATATATATATATATATATATATATATATATATATATATATATATATATATATATATATATATATATATATATATATATATATATATATATATATATTACACACGTATATAGACCATGTATTTCCATAGACGCCTGTACTTAGTAGACCATGTATCTCTCTATCTAGCCGCCTAATACTTAGTAGGCCTTAGACCAGGCTGTCTGGCAGGGCCCACTTTCCGGCACAATTAAACAATAGCAATGTTTTGGAAAACACTGTCCTCTTACTTTATGGGGGGCAAATCTCCCCCCCATCCCCCGCCCACTTTATTTGAAAGAGATTTACGATGCTGCATTCTGCCAGGAAGGAACTTATACTGTTTGCTTCTTAGACTCACTGAACGACCCGCTATCAACTTAGTTTGGCCAAATTGATTGTACACGAGAAAAGTACAGGTCACTTACAGCTCTTTTACAAGTCACTATGGTCCCTCAGAGTCAGACTATACCTGATCACATCTTTAATTGATCGAGACTTAATTTAACTTTGTGAATTACCGATGAATTACTTAAGCCTGTTTGATTTGGTGTCATACACAATATGACTTCGTATCGATCCAACGTTCGATAGCCTTTAAGAAATTGGCAAATCATGTTTCATACTTATTTGAAAATAACAGAAGGCTTACGGAGGATTAGCGGATTAAAGAAAAGATTTAATTGGGCATACAGTCTCTGTAAGTGACATTAACCCCCGCTAGGACATGTAGGAGTGCAACACTTTGGAGCCAAAGAAGAAACAGCAGAGAAATAAACGATTTGGAATAGTAAGACGTAGACCAACCGTGTTCTTCATTAATGTTTATAACACGTGGAGAAATGTGGGAAAAAAGGTTAATGCAACCACATTAAATTATAAAATAATTGTATATGTCTAATAGCGAAGAGGTACAAAAATTACACCACAGCCATGGCTGAGTGAGGGATTTTAGTATCTTTCTATAAAAAAAGTTATATGAGAAGATTTTCGTGGAAGTGATGTTTACGACTGTTGCCATCGTTCGGAAAATTTAATCTCTAAATAGGACTATTCAACAGAATGTGGACAAACTTTCTCTTCATCACCTACCGGATATATCTGATTTATGGAAAATTAGGAGTAAAATTCGATTTTGTTGTTATTGTGATTCGGCTTCACAATGAAGATGATAGATGATAATGATGTAAGAAGAAAAACATCTTTTAATGTTTCGAAGGTTGGAATAACTCGTGAGGGGAACAGTTTAGCAGGCGGCACAAAACCTGGTCTTAATTCGTTTTACCCTTTGGTCGATAAAGTGAAAAATAAAAACATTATGATACTAAAGAGACATTTGAGGGAAATTCCTGGTAGTGTCTGGTAAGTTATTTATGAGGATTTGAAGCGGGATTTTGTTTGTTTTATCATTGCAATTTTCACGTCCCAAAAGAATTCTTATTAGAGTATTATATTACGTGTAGTTTGGATCTCAATCATGCTATAATATAATCTTCATCCTCATATGTACAAGTTTACACACACCATACAGTCCTGGATAAAGTAGCAGGTTTACACACACCATACAGTCCTGGATGAGGTAGCAGGTTTACACACGCCATACAGTCCTGGATGAGGTAGCATGTTTACACACACCATACAGTCCTGGATGAGGTAGCATGTTTACACTCACCATACAGTCCTGGATGAGGTAGCAGCATCCTAGACCGGGAGTTGGGAAATTATCAACATAAAATAAAACCTAAAATGTGTAAAATAGAACAAAAAGTTCCGGAAAATTGAAAAAATCTCCTAAAATTTCCGATTAGCCCCAGCCAGTGCAATTTCCCCGCTTGTAACCCATTTTTTGGGTCTCCCTCTTCCCTCCTGATCATAATCATACCTAATCATCATCATAATCATTGAGTTTATTAACCAATGAGCTTCGTTGAACAGTTTGATATTCGTATTGAAGACTTAGAACGGTCCTCAGATTCCACAAATCAGAGGACCCACGCAGAATCGAAACATAGGGGCCCATTTAAAAGATACATAGCCTTTACAGTCTGTGCCATTAGCTTAAGCTTATCAAAGGGGCCCGTCAGCCCGTGTGTTCAAGACACCACCAAACCCGCATATGCAGATATGCATTGGCTCTCTGTGCATGCATGCTTCTATACATTTCCGTAAGTCTTTGAACTTTTTAAGTATATTATGGGAGCTGCTTTATTGTACTGTGACGTGCCACTTGGGCTACGTACATTATGTGGGCTTTACTGTATCATGGACGCTTAAGTCGATATAACCAATTACTTTACACACGTGGACATGCGGGCTGTGATCAATAACTGATGCCTGATAACTGATGCCGTGCTCTTGTTGATGCTCACTTTATCTTTAACAATCTAATAGGTTTTAAGAATGAACTTGTTTGTTGTTATTGAACGTTATTGTGTAATTCTCAAATGTGTTACCAAACCCTTTTGTTGTGGACGAAAGCTTTAAAAAAATTCGATGACAATACTTGAGTTATTGTTATTTGGCTACAAAACGGTTTGGCTCTCGGATTATTAGTAAAAACGTATTTTAGGAAATCAAACAACACCGCGTTAAGTTCCATGTTGTTGTTAAAGGAAAGCAGGGTCCAATCAGGGAGTGGAAGCTGGTGTGTTCACACCCAGTGGCGTAGCCCGGATTATGTGGAAGGGGAGGAGGGAGGAGGAGGGGGGGGGGGGGGGAAGGGATTGAATTAAACTGACACAATATTTAGTACCTTAAGCGGGCCCCTGGTGGGGTCGAGCAGCCAAAGCCCCTGGACAGGAGCTCTAGCAAAATTGACATTTCAAGGGAGAAAAAAAAGTATGTCACAACGCATAGTAAGAAGATGTATTATACAAGTCAAAATTCATGTCAAAGAGAGATATAATACACCATTTACAAAAAAACAAAGCGCTCGGCGTCGGGTCCAGGGCCCCACTTAAGCCCCGGTAGGGGTCCAGTGGTCGAAGCCCCCGGAAGCTCTCGCAAAATTGACATTTCAAGGGCAAAAAAGTATGTCACAATGCATAGTAAGAAGATGTATTATACAAGTCAAAATTCATGTCAAAGAATTTTAGACAAATGTGGGCGATGTTGTGACAAGAACGGTGACCTGCAAATTTATGTCAAAATGGGCGATGTTTACGACAAAAGTGGTTGATGTTGGTGACCTATGGTAGTTGTAACTAAAGAGGGCGTGACAAAAGTCGTTGCTACATCGGTACATCCGTAGGAATCTATCACGAAGAAACCTCCGTGGCAGTGCAGTAAAGCTTTAGTTTCTGATTTAGCATCCTGGATTCGATTCCCGGTGGGTCTGCAACCAGTGCTCCAAGACTGGTTAATAAAACAGCCTTAGACGTGAAAGAGAGAGTTGAACACACAATTACAATGACGGGGTCGTCACCTGCGTATTCGGTTATGATAGTAACAATGCTACCACGAAACGCTTAGTACGACCCGGACGAGAACACAGGTACGACACACGGACAGACATAACATCGACAACCAAGTCAATGTCCACGGCCTTTGATAACCAGTTGTGGTGCGCTGGCGTGTCTACCCACCCCAGGCTTGAACCCGGGGCCTCGTGGTCTGTAGACAGGTATGATAACCGCTACACCATAGTAGGTAGATAGCCTTAGACGTCTTGACGTAAATACTCTAATGGAGGTCTGTTGAGAGGTTATAAACCTTGGTAAACCAATCAAATCATTTACGATGCCATCACTACAAGATGTGTTTACATTGGTCCCTATCTATTAAAAACCGTTCATTACAATTGATCAATGCATTATTCAAGCTGAATGTTTCACAATAGCAAATAGCCATGTCGTCTGAGAGAAACGCTGCATGACGCTTTCATGTTAACTTTATCCATGATGATAGGCTTAAACAACAAAAGGGAAGCCTTAAATATTAAGGAAATGTTTCCCTCCAGACAGCTATATTCTTCTTCAACAGTTGACCATTTGTCTGGATCCAAAGAGCATTCAAAATTAGCATCTATAGTCCTGAAAATAGAACGGAGTTTGCTAATTGGATGGAAAGATAGTGTTCATTGGGTCATAAGTAAATATTAGAGACGATTCTAGAATACAATATAGTATTGGCACATTTTACGTTCTTAAGTATCTCTAACTTTACTAAAAGATCTACGGAGAGATATCAACAACTTAAAATTAATCAAAAGAAAATGCATTTCATCAAAATTGGTTACAAATTGACCTATTTAAGTTTTGTAGCATTATTATAAGAAATTATTATATTGTAATTTTGTGACATCACAAGAAGAAAACCTATGAGTTTCCTTATGTTACCCTATTGTTCAGCAGTGTTCTTTGAATGGGAGCAGTTGGATGTGACTAAGAGATTTAAAATTTCCATCAGGCCATCTATTAAAATTAAGCGGGGGAAAAAAGTATTACAATTTGGGACAATTTTAAACAATTACTTTAAAGATTTTGAAATGTGCGATAAGGGACTCAATAAGTCCCCCGATCGGAAGACTCAAGCATGCGCACTGATCTTATCAGTCGTTTCATTGAAGGTTTCTAACAAAGTGTGCTTTGTTCATGTTCAATTTCACGAAAGCAAAACAACTTCATTACTATCACGCAGTTATTGCTAAATAATTTTCACAATTCCCCAAGTTATTTCTCATAATTTCAGAAAACTTTGTTAAAGCGCGACTAACTAACGGTAACACATAATAAGATTTCATCACTTTTCTTCAAATTTCTCAAAACCGCACGGTGAATTTTAAAAGCGCACGGTGAAAAGGATAATTCATATGCTATTAATTCAAATCATGAAGAAAAATTGGAACCCTGCGCAGTGGTTGAGTTCCCCGCGTTCGAAATGTGTTTGATTCTTATGTTATTCCTATATATATATACACACACTTTGAATTTGGATAGATGCATTGTAGGATACTTCTGTAAAGGATCCCCCGATCGGGAGAACAGGACTGGCTACTGTCTTCATTTAAAAACTATTCTGCTTAAAAAGTTCTTTTTTTTTCGCCAGTGCACCACAACTGGTTATCAAAGGCCGTCAACATTGACTTGGTTGTCGATGTTATGTCTGTCCGTTCTCGTCCGCGTCGTATTAAGCGTGATAGCATTATTACTATCATAACCGAATACGCAGGCGACGACCCCGTCAATGTAATTGTGTCTTCACTCGTCGTCGCCTCGAAAGCTCTTCCTGCTGATAGAAAAATTGTAGCTGTCCATATAGTATTTTGTTTACTTAAAATGTCTTTGGGCGTATGGAATTGAACAAATCTACCAGAATTAAGGAGTCAAAATATCCTGAATAGTTTTTGAATGTCGGACAAATCTTTTAGTTTTCGATGGCCGTTGATGCCATTTTGAGGAATTTTTATTGTGCAAATTTCAATGCTAAATGTCAGAATGTATTATGTTTGTTTAGACGGACCGGATCTTTTTGTTTAATGCTTTAACAGTTTAAGCTTCATTCCTAAATCTCAGTAACTGAAAATAATGAGAAAGTGTATTTCTTCTAGAATTTGATTCGGTCTGCGTTTGCAGTGGCACTTTTTAAATATTTATAACAGACAATTACAAAAAAAAATAAAGATTCAAAATAAGAAAATACTATTCTATCGTATTAGAATTGAGACAAAACCGCTCAAAAGTATCTAGTATTACATCCCATTTGCGGTGTTGTGTGCTTTGCAAATAGAAACGTGGGGAAATGCGACTTACCCACATTGATCGACAGATCAAGGGAATTGGAGATAGTTATTTTGGCCATGATTGTCTGAGCGTATCACCTCCCTGGTACTGTGGCATGCGCGATCGTGTAAAGTATAAGCTAACAGCGTGACAATGAAGTAATGGTATCATACCAATGCGTGAAATTATAAATATACTATGTCAACTGGGATGCTACTACACAATATGTCACTTTTGAAGATTCACCTGACAGTTAGGAGAGCAGTATAGAGCACAGTCCAGCAGAGCAGTATAGAGCACAGTCCAGCAGAGCAGTATAGAGCACAGTCCAGCAGAGCAGTATAGAGCACAGTCCAGCAGAGCAGTTTAGAGCACAGTCCAGCAGAGCAGTTTAGAGCACAGTCCAGCAGAGCAGTATAAAGCACAGTCCAGCGAAACAGTATAGAGCACAGTCCAGCAGAGCAGTATAGAGCACAGTCCAGTAGAGCAGTATAAAGCACAGTTTAGCAGAGCAGTATAGCACAGTCCAGCAGAGCAGTATAGAGCACAGTCCAGCAGAGCAGTATAGAGCACAGTCCAGCAGAGCAGTATAGAGCACAGTCCAGCAGAACAGTATAGAGCACAGAACAGTATAGAGCACAGTCCAGCAGAACAGTATAGAGCACAGTCCAGCAGAGCAGTATAGAGCACAGTCCAGCAGAGCAGTATAGAGCACAGTCCAGCAGAGCAGTATAGAGCACAGTCCAGCAGAGCAGTATAGAGCAGAACAGTATAGAGCACAGTCCAGCAGAACAGTATAGAGCACAGTCCAGCAGAACAGTATAGAGCACAGTCCAACCAGGGAGTTGGAATAGAGCAGTATAGAGCACCATCCCCAGCAGTCCAAGAACTTGGTACACTATTTTCTTTGCATGTAGAAACATAGAGTTAGAAGAGAAAGATGTAATTAGGAGAGGAATGTAATGGGGAGGAAGTGGCGTGGGGAGGAAGTGGCTTGGGGAGGAAGTGGCGTGGGGAGGAAGTGGCGTGGAGAGGGAGTGGCGTAGCTGCACTTCTTTGCAGGGGAAAAACCATAAAATTGAAACTTTCAAATCAAGCTACCGAAAAATTAAGGAAAAGTCTGATATATTGTGCAAATATACTTCAGAAATTTTAAGAAAAAACTGGCGGATATTTAAAGTAAGAAGTCGGATATATTGAGCAAAAAAATTCAAGGTTTTGTGGAAAAAGTGCGAAGTTTGAGAAAAAGTCGGATATTTATAAAAAATTATAAAAACATCTGACTAGGAGTTCCTTTCAAGTTCCCAAAAATGGATTTTTGATGAAATTGTAAGGGAAAAGTCGGATGTTTTGAGGACAATGTCAGATATATTGACACATATCAGAAATATGGTAGCTCTAAACCTGATTTAAAAATCGATTTTCGCGAATTTTGTTGATCATTCTTTCAAGTAGGCCTAGATAGCTGCAGGTACAACTAAACTCTACAAAGACCGATTGTTTTCATCAGGATTACCAACTGACCAAAAACCATGGTTTCTATTTTGCCAAATTGGAATCTGCACAAATTTTCCGCCGAGTTGGGAAAATTCCGGCTGGAGGTGGGAGAGGGGGGGGGGAAGTTCCCCTGCCCCCTTTAGCTACGCCACTGGAGGGACTCGGTTACAAACGAAGAAATTGGACTAAAGTCAATTAAGCTCCCATAAAACACTGTAGCTAATCGGAAAATCAATTTTCGGGAAGTATCTTTCCTTTAAAACAAAAAATATTCCCTGTTTGTTTCCTTAAACCTGTTTGCCTGTTGATTTTTGGGAGGGCCCAGAGATCGTGAAAAGGTCGTGAAATTTTGGTGATTAGCACACTACGCATACTTCAGAAGGGCAAAACTTAGTCCTGATTCCACAATTTGGTGTAAGTTTGAGGGCGTGGGGTGAAAGGGGCCCGGGGCTTAGACCACAACAGTGCGGCACTGCCACTCATTGATCCTTGAGGTAGAGACTAATACAGTAATAAGAAAAATGTGAACACGCTGCTACGACGAATCTGCTCAGAACTTGCGTACCAAACCTGCGTGAATGTTCAATTTATTATAGGCGAAATAATTGTTCATGGGTGGCCCAGTGGGTAAAGACCTCTTTTTTCAAGCAAATGTTATAAATAATACCACAAACTGATCAAGCACTGTGATAAAAAGCCACCTCCCCTACCCCTCCTACCCCCTACTACCCCCTACTACCCCTCCTACCCCCTCCTATCTTGAAAGTTCGTATTTGTCCATGCTCATTGAGTCTGTGTATTCTTAAGTTCTGTCGGTTACCCAGGCCTACTCATTAAATCCAGTAACTGGTCATATCTAAGTGTTATGATAACACTCGACTCCAATCAATATACTACTTAATACGCATGAAGCTGGGAATAGTTTCGTTTGTCCAGTCATACAAATCTCGGGGTAAAACACCATAAGGTAATGAGGGTGTCAAATTCGCCAGCTTGCTTACTATATTTACCAACCATAAACATACTAGTTCTAAGCATGACATCACTTATACGCAAATATTTGTAGATTATTTAAAGAGAGACTTAACCAATATTGAAATTTATTCCTTTCATGTACAGAAAATTTATATTCGCGCAAAAGATTAGTTTTCGTTCATTAGTTGATCAGTCTTATGTCAGAGGCGTTGCAGATGGCGAGAGTTATTTAGAATCGATACTTACCACTTACTGCATAAATAATGTTGGTCACCACACCTGACCACTCAAGTATTTAACGATGGACGGATACAGAAATTGTCATGTATTTTCAAACACGTATAGAGAAATGTTCGTTTTAGACCATCTGAATTTATGGAAGGATTACTTTTTTCTGGACGTTTTTTCAAAAGAATGAACTGTGAAATTTCTTTCTTAGACTGTTTGGAGTCGTTTTGTTGTGATCTCATAATCCTTTACTTAATTTTTTGACTAATTAGGCCCACTATTGTTTAGTTAATTTGGTCAAATTGCATAATAAGTGTATTAACTGTGCAATGCCAATTTCAGCTTCCATGGATTGTCAGCCATGTTTCGGAAGTTATCAGCTTTTCGAATGTTAATGACGTCATTATTCAGCTCAGTGGTATTATGCTGTTTCAGAACAAACCCTGAAACAAATCGAGTAATTTAGGGAATTTATCAGAAACATCAGCAGATCAGGATATAAAGTTTTATTAGTGTATATACGGGAGGTGATGGGGAGGAAGTTCAAGGTGATGCACTTATAGCAAATTATGCATCCCTCCCTATACAACTTTAAAAATCAAAGGAATTTTGCTCAAAATATTTAAAATGCCTGGACAACTCAAAAAGACATTTCACTTTCTCTTGTGCGGAAATAAGTATTCGTACGACCTACAGTGAGTTATGAAGTTATTGGATGTTTTCATGATATTATTCCTGTGAATTTTGTACAAAAAATGTTTTACTTTTTTTACAATGTGTATAAAAAAATGTACTAAAAATGTTTTACTCTTTTTTTGTCATTTATCATTTTCGTAGTGCAGGTCCCAAAAATGAGGTTTTTCTGTGTTAATTTTGTACTGCTTGTCCATTTTTACAATATTTTTGTTGAATACTCATTCTGCAGGTATTAAAATTTACTTCTTTCATACTGCAGTTACCAAAAACTATGTCCTACTGCGTGTATGTTTTTCTGTTGGTGGGCTGCACACCCCTACCACTTTTAGTATGAAATGAATGGAAGGGGTGGAGGGAAAGGGAAGGGGGTTAGAGACCATGTTGATATTACTGTTCATATCTTATTCCTCTTAGACTTATTTCATTTCCAAAGATGTTACTAGTGTCAGTGTTACAAAGTTACCTGGCACGGTGTCAAATGTGATGTCAAAATTCCAGATCCAAGATAATTCTTAATGCAATTAATTTTCAAAGAAATACAAAAATATACCTGGCTGCTGTTATATGGCAGCCAAAATGGCGGCACACTTTTCACTGCAAGGTCACATTTCAAGACACTGGTGAAACATTAAATGCAATAAATCCCAAACAAAATAGAAATCAGCATAGTTTTTCACCAAATTGTTTGTTTAAAACTCCTCTACCATATGAAAATGCACGGGAATATTACTATGTCCATATCGTGATTTATTGTAAAGTTTGAATCAGTTTCTCAGAAAAGAATCGTTTTATGACGTAAAATAGCAAACCACCCTCCTTTCAAGTAATACATTATCTATCCGTCAGTCAATAAAAATGAATAGAAAATGTTGTTTTATAAATATTTGTTTTCCTAAGCTTACCAGATGTCACGGTTCATGAATACATTCTTTGAAATATTTGTGACATCCTGACATTTGTTTACATATTCGGTAAGCCGGTTCTAAACAATTTTCTTTCGCTTTGATACCAAAAGTTGAGAACCTCAGAAGTCTCCGCCGACTTACCTTATTTTCTCACGGTCTTTGGGGCCTTTTCATTGCCCTTTCCCATCTGCCCATTGTGTCTTGGGATATAAGTTTCCTCGCCAACGTCGTGTCCGGGCGTCGTATGCGCTTTTATCTCTATGCAATAAAGATTTTGGGAAGTTCGCTGAGTCAAGTTGTCATGACAAGATGATTTTCTCGTATCTCTTTTTTACAGGATGCCCATTGAGCCGGCGCCCCCGTACCGAATGTCCTCTCCATCGGGTTCAAGTATATCAAGTGAGTAATGCTTTAGTTTAGTACCTCCTGAACAGCGACGTAGGAAGATATTCAACGTGGGAGGGTTGGGGGGGAGTGGGGGCAGATTTCACGAGATTTTATGCAAATTTCCCGATAATGAAGAAAAAATTTCTGTAAATGAAGGATATTTCATGAAAATTGATCAAATTTTCTAGAAAATGAAGAAAAATTCCTGAAAATAATCGGCATTTCAAAAAATTAATGCAAATTTCACGAAAATTGAAGCAAATTTCTCGAAAATGGCAGAAAATTTAAGACAATTTTACGAAAATTGAACAAACTTTCACGATAATTGATGCAAATCTTCCTAAAATGAAGAAGTTATTCCTAAAATGAAGGAAACTTCCCGTAAATTGAAGCAAATTTCGTGAAATACTGGAAATAAATTCCAGAAAATAAAAAAAACTTTCGAAAATTGAAGCAAATTTTACGAAAATGAGGAAAATTTTTCGAATATACGCCACTGCAGTAATGGGGCGTGTGTGTGTGGGGGCTTCACTTTGGATATACTTTTGACGAACATTTTGTTAACATACTATAAGTATATGGAAGATGGACTAACAAAAAGAAATCATGTACATTTTGAGATAATCTTTGAATAAATATGCGTTGTTTTGTAAAGTTAAGGGAGGGGGTGGGGGGTCTTGTATGCTTTTATAACAGGTGAGTGGCTGGTCCTCTATCGCTATTGTTCGACCAATCAGACGTGTCACAGTGACACAATTTCTGAACGAAAATCTAGGGACTGACTGAAATGATTTATATTTCTTCTGTTTATTTTATATACCATGTGTCTAATTTTGTTTTAGCCACTTTTCTTGACCACATATACGCTTGCCCTTCTGATTGCTTCAGCTGGATGAAATGTTACGTGGAAAGCGACTTCTGGCATCAAGGCCCAAAAAGAGTTGAGTGGGTGGGTCTAAAATGATGTACTAAAATCATGTGCCTTGAAAAATCTCACTGCAAGTTGTCCCGAAATTGTTAAAGCGTTTGGTAACCAGTCAATTTTATACAAATGACATTAAAATTTATCCCACAATAAGTGACGATTTTCGGGGATTTTGTCCCTTTTCCTCTATGTTCCACGTCAAGCATTCAAGGCTCACAGTGAAACTGTAGCACCTATTTTTTACCATCTTATTTTAGGCAGATGCCTGGCTCCTTTGTAAGAGACTATATTTGACAAAGAACAACAATTACAACAGAATACACACCAATTGCAGAATTAGGGACATATCGGTCGCTGTAAAACGACCGCCACGTTTTGCTTAACACTTCCAGGGGGTATAAGACACATAACAACAGACGAACAAATTGATAAAGAAGTCAGAAGAAGGCAACGCAAACATGGCTGGGCGGGCAGGGAAGTGGGAGGAGAGGAGGGGCGGAGGAACAAAGAGCAAGGGAGAGTGGGTGGAAAGTGGAAAGGAATAAAAAAAGCCAAAGAAAGCCCAATTTCTCTCTTTATAAACTTATCTTAAACATTTTTGTTTCTTCTATTTTCGTAGGTGATGATTCAGTGGAAGGCGACGGTTTCCGGGATCCTTATCTTGTAACGCTCCATTTTGTCACAGACCCTGGTCAAAGTTCTGATTTGAAACAGAAGATACAACCCTAATCAAATGGTATGATCCAAGCTTCAAGGTTTTTAACATAGCGGAGCGAAGTAGGTCGAACAAAGTCAACCATTCCAATATAAATGCCGGGGAAGTCCTCCCCGCTCTTGCCGTCATTCTTTTTATGCAAATTCCAGAGGAGGAGGATGAGGGCCGGATCACTAATGCGCAGGAATATTTATCAAAAGAACCGTGGAAACACCATCACTGTGCAAAAATCTCCAGAAACCTTATCGTTTGTGAACCAATTTTCAAAACTTCTACACAACTGAATCAGACATGCCCCTATGGGCTGTAAGACAGGTCCATTATGGACGGGAACATTTGAGGTTCATGGTGTATTCGAGTCCTAAAAGATGGGAGGACATGATACAATTTTATTCTCTTGTTTTAGGACGAAAACTCGAGTATCAAAGGAACGATTTCTGTTTTTTCCTGGTTCATATTAGGGAAAACATCGATGTACAACTCGCAATCAAAAAGGTGCCAGATAGCAGCAGCATTCGACCTTTGAACTCCGCATTTCTTCAAATTAAAGTTCGTGAAGCTGGCGAACTCGTCCCTCTCTTGCCCAATGCCTGTTCACCGATAAGTCCGCAGAGGTGGCAGACAACAGATCCAGATGGTAATGTGGTGTTGTTGCTCGTCAGTCGCAAGGCGGGAATTATTTTATCTAGGAGTTCTACACGGAGGGGTTCGCTTGACAATATGGGGGCGATACCAACTCCTAAAGTGATGAAACCAAGATTAAGCAGAACGATTACAAAAATGTCGGGAAAGAACGAACCTCTGCATATATTATGAGTGAAGTAGAACGATGAATCTTATTATTGTTTGCAGTATGACCAACGAGCTTCCACACAAGCTCTTGGTATGACGTCATATGGTGTGATTGGGAATCTTGGATGATCTAAAATAGTTCTGAGAACTGGTGATACTTGTAGAAAAATAGCTAGACTGTTTCAGATTCCTGTGAAGGTCATAAAATTAGCAAGACAGATCCGATCAAAGTTGGTGAAAGATCGACCATTTTGCAGGTTTGGAGACAAACAGCTGTCTGACTTTTCACAGGCCTCCCTTGTTACAATGGAAGAATGCCAATAAGTCATTCGCCCAATTTTCACATCTTCCAAAGTATCATGACCTATATTTTCCAATTGATCAAACATAAATTCTGTCAGAAATAAGTTACATACATGGAGCAGACATTATCAATACATGTCATTCTGAAGAATAAACTTTTAAATCAGTCCGGGAGCAGCCCGAAAAACTGGGTACTTTTAAATACCCCAAAAATTGGGTAATTTTAGGTATTACGTCATCGCATGAGCCTACACATTTGACTAGCCCACACTAAAATGGGGTTTCTCATTTTCCGCTCCGGATTGTAAAAATATCACTGGATATCCTAAATTTTGGAGATGGAAAGTTAATTAGATATTCAAAACTTTTCGCCGTTGCTTTTTGAATTTCATCGTCGCCTTTTGAGAAAGTCAATCAAATTTTTTTGATAAAACAGATTGCTCACAATCACTTTAATGCACAAAATAAATTCAAAACATGCAGCGAGTTATCAAAAACTATACACTTTTATTATCCCATCTTACTGTCTGAAAAAGGACGAAAAATAGGGCCTATGATATTATTAAGCTTATGATTTGTTCATTAAAATGATTTGAAAGAGTATAGCTAAATATTTAATTTTGACGCATTTGTATTGAAAATTCAGAATTTTCAATGCATTCATATAGTTTGTTTTCAACTAATATTTTGTCGAACGAGATGTTAGGCTATCATGATAAAATACTGTTCTATGCAAAATTTATACATAAATGGCGATGTCTTTCTATACAATAAACATTATTTGATTAACAGGAAATGTTTCTTTTGTTTGTTATTTGTACACTGATCGGTTAGTGCATATTATTCTTTGGAATATCTCATTGATTATATAATCATCATATTTTCTGTATCACAAGGAATTTCATTTCATTTCAATTTATTTCACTATACACTATACACCTTCGGCCAATGTTACAAAACATAATTATAGAAATAAAATAATAATAATACATATACAAATACTACTACTACTACTACTACTACTACTACTACTACTACTACTACTACTACTACTACTACTACTACTACTACTACTACTACTACTACTGCTGCTACTACTACTACTGCTACTACTAATAATAATAATGATAATAATAATAATAATAATAATAATAATAATGATAATAATAAAATAATAATAACAATAATAATAATAATAATAAACAACTGAGGATGCAAGATATTCAGGTTAAGTTACATAGGCTATTTTTCGAGGTTATTGTCGATTTAGGCTGCAGGCGGACGACATAGGTTTGAGATTTGGGGGGAGGGGATGGGGACCAATGTTGGCTTGCTCTGAAAATGAAAATTGCTTTGAAAATTATTTGGATGGTCATATCACTGGAATTATGACCCGATGATTAGCTGACTGCTGGGAAGTTTGGAGACAATATTTCAGGGCGCTGCACACAGTAGTATTACCTCTGTATGATCATGGAAATAGTATCTCCATGGTATGATCAACAGAAGAAACACCAAATTGTACGTAACCAGAAAATCAAAATGTTTATTGGTGCCGATGCATTCTTTCATTGTTGTTTGATTTTCAAGTTTTATACTAACTGGCATTGCATATCCTGAAATATGCTTTAAAAAAAAAATACATATTTATAAGCCATGCCCACAATGCATATCAATAAAATAGAATCTGTTGACAACAATTTCATCATGCAAAACATGCATACGTTTGCACATTTATCACTGTTTAAAGATTGTTACATAAAGTCCCACGTATACATGACATCACTACCAAATCAATGAGTCACATATACGCACCATAACTACCTACAGTGAAGCACATATGACATGGGTGCGATGTGTTTACAATCGTGTGTTTATCTATTTTTGGTTGAGGCACGCATATTAGTGAAATAATCTTTTGACAACATAAGCATGCACACATTTACTGAAAAATAACATGCATGTATGCAAACAGACATATGGTTGCTATAAATTTGTTAAGATTCACTTAGCAATATGCATGGCATGACAAACAATAACAATAGGGCACACAAACAGACAATGTGCTATCAGTGTGCAACATTGTGTCCTGTATCCAATGTATCGTTCTTGAGTTACTGGTGTTAACAATTTGTTAACACCAGTAACTCAAGAACGATGTACACACATACTATCTAGGCTACCACTGTTTCTTCTGAGTGAGTGACAACACTCGTGCGATGATTGAAGCATACTATAAAATGGATCATATGCATTATATATGGACTTCTGAATGTCTAGAAGTCCATATAATGCTACCAAAATAATGCCTTTTCAGTACAACTTTCATAAGAAGTAAGTGAGTTATAAAATTTTAAGAAGAATTGGAGCCGATTTTTGTAAGGCATACAGTGTAGGCCTAATACCAGTTCCACAACATTTTTTTTTCATTTTTTTTAAGAATATGCCGAGGTCTAAACTTTTTCATATTTTTGTGATTGATCTTTTGAGATAGAAACCATGTAAAGAACATTTTTAAACATAATGGGTGTTTATTTGAAGGTGATATGTATATATTTTGCAGTGATTTCTGTTAATTTGTACAAAAAGTTTTACTTGGACTTTTTTTGAGCCGAGACGAGATTACCTTGCCCAGAATAGTACATACGACTTACGTATGACGCCCTACAATTTGCATATCGATATTTCGATATTTTTCGATATTTTTCAGGCGATATATCGATATTGCATAATGTTCAATATCGCCCAAGCCTATTAACAAAGTCTTTTCAGCAAAACCATATTTAGCCCCGCCCACCATGTATATGAATGAAATTCAACAACTTTATACTATGAATATGTATACACTCGCTAACAACATAAATATCCCAACACTGCAAATATACAGGACGTCACACGCGTCTTTTCAGTATTCTGCTTGTTGCTAGTGTTCAAATTATGCGCACGTGTGTTCTACATCAGGATTATAGATGTTCGGTATCTCACTACACTAGAATCACTTTTTAATGAACACCACGCGTCAATGTGTTATTATCAAGATAATACGATTCTAATTGTCAAGATTTACGCTGATTATAAGTTATGGAATACCCGGTGTTCCCATGACGTGGACGCATCAACAAAACATGTTCCCAAGTTACACGCGTAGTGTAACATTTCCCGCCACGCATTGTCACATGTTTCGCATTGAAAACAAAACGCGCACTCGCTAAGCTCAACAACAACTACATATCACATCGTAGTCGTCAGACTCGACAGTGCATGCATTCAGTGATCACTTTTCAGAGCCATTCTCTGTTATGTACTACGTGTGCGACGGGCCGAAAAATGGCCCAGTGGGTCCTTGCGATACCCCAAGGGCCATTCTCTGTTATGTAGTACGTATGCTACGGGCCGGAAAATGGCCCAGTGGATTCCTGAGACACCCCAGGGCCATACTCTGTTATGTAATACGTGTGCGACGGGCCGGAAAATGGCCCAGTGGATCTCTGGGATAACCCGGGGCCATTCTCTGTTATGTAGTACGTGTGCAACGGGCCGGAAAAGGGCCAGTGGATCCCTGGGATACCCAAGGGGCCATTCTCTGTTACGTTACGTATGTGAACAGCCAGATAACGACCCTTCCGCGTTTTGTACACACTTTTAAACCGGGAGTTTAGCTTTGCATACACATGATAAGAGGCAAATTACCGATTAATCTTATCCTGGAATTATAGTATTCGTATGTTGTTATTGTTTTGCATTTAAATAAGCATCATTCAAATTTATAAGCAGACGGAACTGGGAGCATATTGTATTTAACATTCTCAATTTCAACTGAACAATCACAGTATAAACCTATGCTAACATTATAGGCCTAACCTGGGTTAGAGTTGGGGTAAGGTTTAGGGTTAATGGCTAGGCCTCTAACGTTATGGCAGGCTACTGTGACTGAAATTAAAGTTGAGAATGTTAATTACAATTTGTTCCCAGTTTCGTCTGCTTATCAATTTGAATGATGCTTATTGAGATGCAATACAACAACAAAATACAAATACTATAATTTCAGGGTAAGATTAATCGGTAATTTACCTGTATATATCTCACTCAACTACAGCTCTGGTCACTAAACACCAAGTGTTCAACGTTTTCTTTCTGTTACATGCCAATTACATGTAAATGTGTTTTCAAATAGAACACGTCTATGTGTTCACAATTGGATATTTGGTATTCAGAAGTAGAACACTTTAGTGCTTATTTATTAGAAGACAAGTGTTCAGAACACCAAGACGCGTTCTAAAACTCAGTGTTAGTTTTCAAATAGTGTTTAATTCTTGAACACTTAAATTTGCAGTGAAGTATGTATCAAAACAGACATGTAGTTGTTAAAATATGAGCATTTGAAGATTTTTACATTAAGCCCCGCCTACTCATTGATATGAATAACATCACAGCCAAACCAATATGGCACATCTGCATATACGGATCATGGGCTAGCTGTGTACCACATATGACATGAATCCAGTTTATCATTCTTTAGATATCATGTTAATTGCTCCGCCCACCATGCATGGTAATAAAAGGCAACGTTTTTATCCCGTGGACATGTATACACCAGCTGACATCATAAATATGAAACAAAACAGGAGTGTGGTTTATAACAT